>VXBR01011952.1:3381000-3551327 GCA_013400215.1 Cisticola juncidis
TTTTTTTCTTTTGTTCCAGTGCAAACAGACAGGTACAATTTTCTTGTTAAAGTGCAGAAGGCACAGAGTTGACAGTGAAGTGTCAGGAGTGCTCTGTTAATGTGATTAGACAGAAGATTTTGCTGCTACCCAAAGGAAGCTCTTAAGCCACAGGGACCAAAAAGACCTGGCAGAACCAAGAGTACAAAGCAATAATGCCTTACGTGCTGCAATGTGTGGATGCAGCATCAGTAGCGCCTCCTGGTTCATCACAAGGATTTCACTGGGAAATAAGGAGGGGGGAGGGTGTATAAACATATGTGAATAAGAGACACGAGGAATCTAAGGCAGTCTTTGAAAAGGATCTGTTGCCAAGGGCTCTGGCTTTCATCCCGGAGCTCTGCTCTGTGCTTCCCTGGAGTCTCCATGCTCCAGTTAAGAGTCTGGAGGTAACTGGTGTCTTCTGCCTCTCTGTGCCACTCCAGGGGACTCCAACCTGCACTTCAGTAACAGCCACACGTCTGTCACCTTGGGCAGCCTCCTGGATGACCAGCACTGGCACTCGGTTCTCATAGAGCGCTTCAACAAGCAAGTGAACTTCACGGTGGACAAGCACACCCAGCACTTCCGAACAAAGGGGGATTCAGATCACCTGGATATTGATTATGAGGTGTGTGAAGCCCTTTAGGTTATAACCTGGGAGTTGAGGTATGAATTGCTTTAAAATTAATATGATGGAGAGCAACCACCCTATGAGTTGTTTCCTTCCAGCAAAGATGATAATTTAATATTTCCTTCCTAGTGAGCTCCTTTCATACTTTACCAGTCTAAACTATGTCAGTGTAACTCCATATATGCCAGCATCAGAAAGTGGCCAATCTCTGTGCAAATATGCCTTGCACAATGTTTGCACTTCAGAGACTTTTTGAATAAATGAGAAGTCATAGCCTGTATTCTAGTACAATGTTCAGGGAGCAGCTGTGTTATCATCTCCAATATGATTTTAATGGCATCACTGTGCACTATCCCTGCATTGAATTGAGCATGACTACTTTGAACTACTGAGTTGTTCCTCTGTCTAGACACCACTTGCTCAAATTACAGCTCTCCACACAGAGATGTACAGGTCAAAATTATTGTATTCCCACTAGGAATGAAAGACCTTCAAAATGCAAGGAAGTTGTAGCTAGGTGGGCATCTGTCTCTTCTCTTAAGGAGCAAATGACAGGAGAGGGCCTCAAGCTGGGGCAGTGGAGGTGTCTTGGTTTGGAAAGGCAGGTGTCTGCCAGGGAAAGCTGAAGCTTCCCAGGAGGTTTAGTTGGGATAGCAGGAAAATCTTCCTTACTGAAAAGGTGGTCACACATTGAAATAGACTGCCCAGGGAAGGGTGGAATTATCAGCCGTGGGAATGTTCCAAAAGTGTATGGAAGTGGCACTTGGGTCTATGTCATGAACAAGATGGTGCTGGGTTGGACTCTTAGAGGTTTTTTCAATATTATTAATTCTGTGATTCTACGGCTCTCACAACCACCAGCCCTGACCCAGGCCCTTCACATCTGAGCACGTTGCAGAGCGTGCTGGTCTAGAGAGCCAGAGCAGCTCAGCAGGAAAAAACTGAGCAGAGGAAACACCCTGATAGACCATAATAAACTCCAGCCTGGTGATGAGACCTAGGTGTGGCAGAGTGCAGTTTGTATCACCCCAGCAGTTCAGTGCTTATGGATGATGTTAAAAAAGCACCTTAAACCCCTCACTATCCTCATATCTGTATGCAAGGCAGTTCCTCCTGTGTTCCCCATCAACGCGCCCCTGGTGTGCAAATTACCCATGTTCATTTTCATCCCCTTGTGCTTGCTTGTCTGCCAAGTGTTCCTCTCCCACAAGGCTGGGGTCGTGCTTGCACAGAGCCATCACCCTGTCTGGCTGTGTTGAGCTGTTATGGTTCACTGCTTCAGTGACCACAAGTTCCCCTTTGCACTTTGGATTCATTTCTCCAGGAAGGATCATTTTCTGACACACCCAAGGGAAAAGCCAACGCTCAGCAGTGGCAGGTGCCTGCTCTCTCCTCCTCTCATCTTCCAGATGAAATTCCTTTCTTTGCATTTCCCAAAGCAGGGTGGAGAGAGTGGTACCTGTCCCCTGGCACTGCTCTAACAAATCATAAGCACATTTACTGGCGACAGCGCTTGGACCAGTGAAATTCTGCAGCAGCTTTAGGCTGAACTATTAGGGGCCAAAACTGTGACTGCTTTTAAGATGTAGTTGAGAAAAGTCAAATAATTGAGTCATCAGCTTTTCTAATTTCAAAATAATAAAATTTCTTACCTCTTGCTTGGTGCCAATTAGGGGAAACTCAGGCTCCAATCTAATTTTCAGAACATTTTTCCAGCTGTTCCAAAACAGGTAATATGGTAAAAAAGATCTTCAGGTTCTGTAAATCAGGATCACTACCAACCACTGTGGCACTTAGACCTTGTCCCCTGAGCTTAGTTTTTCACAGTGTTTTTTCTGCATTTGCACTGAGACAGTCTTTCAGTCAAACGTTGCAGCAATGCAGTCTACTGAAAGTTTATCTCTGCACACTTCAGGGATTAAAGGCCTTACTGAGGGTAATAAAATCATTACTTTTGTAATTAAAATTATTACCAATCACAAAGGAAACTGTTTTCTTAATAATGCATTGGTGTAATTGATATTGATTTTTCTTCTAGTTTTGAAACCCCAGTACAGAGTCCCTAAGCAGGAGACTTGAAGAATAGGACATGAAAGGAGAGTTTGGTGTTTTAGAAAGAACTAATGATTCTCACTGGTAAAAAGAAAAACAAAAAACATTGCTACCAGATAAGCCCTCATGCCAATAACAAACCTGCAAGTGACGTAAAGTAGCAGTCTGTTCACTCTTTATTTCTCTGAAGTGATCAATTAAAACAACTGAGGTGCAAGTTCATTAAGAACTTGTTTTCAAGTAAGTGTTTTCAAGGTTACCCAGGGAGGTTTCATTTGCTTACGTATCCCAGCTTGTTAGGTGGAGTGGGAGGAAAAATAACCCTCAAATTGCCCTTTATTTTTGTAATAATGAGTGGAGGGAAGGCTTTGGGAGTTGTGACAGGGGAATAGGGCTGACCAGGTTCCAGTAGTTGTTAGAATGTAAGCAGTGCCACACAGCAGTGCATGCTCTTGCTGCAGTGGAGGCAGCATGATGGCAGCACAGGTTCTGATCCAGTGTGGTGTGGCTGCAGGATCCCCATCTGCATTATATCCCTCACAGTGCTGCTGGCTGTGATGGGAAAAATGAGTAAAACTTAGTGGTACCACCAATTATGCTTTGCCAGAAAGGTCAATAAAGTTAATTAGAAATGAACTGTGACATTTGGAAAATGAAGGTAGGATTACCAGATTTTTTTGGAATTGTGGGGTTTGTTTTTATTTCTTTTCACTCTCTCTTTCTTTTCTTCAGAATCTAAACAATTATGCTGTATTTGGGCAGCTTTATTTTCTTAGGCTCTTGTTCTCCAGGGCTTTCAGCCCTTCAGTTGAGTGAGGAGCTGTAACCTGCAGGACTTAGACAGCAGCACAGCAGAAGTTTTGTTCCAATGTGCAGCCTGCAGAATTTCTCCATGACAAAGCTCAGTCCCAAATGCCACATGTGACTGTTTTTAGAGACCAAAGCACAGTGAAATGGCAAGGTGCAAATGGGGTATTTGTGTTGTGATACAGCAGTCCTCTGTCTGAAACCAGAGCTGCTCAGACACGTGCCTGGTGGAAAGGAGTGACCACAGCTCCCAGGCAAACCCAGAGCTCTGAGGAGAGGGAGAATTTATCCCCCTATCACTCAGGGGTTCCTGAGCACTGTGGGCTGCAGCTAGCTGTCACCCCCTGGGCCAGTGGGGCTGTGGGCTGCTCACCATGGGAAGGTTTCCTGGTGTGTGGCTGTTCCAGGGAGGGGAGCTGGTGGCACTGGTTGGTGTGCCAAGGCCCTTCAGAGCTGCTCCCAAAGCAGTGAGCTCTCTGTGCCAGAAGTGTTTCCTCAGCAGCAGAAATGCAGTGGGGGCTGTAATTCCCCCTAAAACGTGGCCAGGCCCTGCCTCCTGCTCCCAGTGATGTTGGTGGTGGGAACTGGTTCTTAAATAATACCCAGGTGGATGTATGGAGTAGGGCTCCACTCTCTTGCTTTTGGGATGATAGCACAATGTAATATAATATATACATATATAAAATATAATAAATAATGCTGTTTCTTTTCTTTCCAAAAGCTCAGTTTTGGAGGGATTCCTGTCCCGGGGAAGCCAGGAACCTTTCAGAGGAAAAACTTCCATGGGTGCATTGAGAACCTTTATTACAACGGAGTCAATATCATTGACCTGGCCAAAAGACGCAAACCTCAGATCTATACTGTGGTAAGAGGCAGCACCATGTGCCTTCCTTCTCTGCTTCCATGCTTTTTGTGCTCTCTTGGTGCTGCTGGTTGCACTGAATGAGCAGAGTTCAGATTTGGATAGCTGTGGGGATAATTAGCTTGTTAAAATGATATTGCTGAGGTTAACACCAAGCCAGCACTGGCAACTGTGGTGAGAATTATTGAAGGACAAATGTGGAAACAAATGCATTTCTCTGATTTTCCTGGTGTATTAGAATTTGCTGAGGGAAACATTTTAATTATTTTTTTCAAGATAAAAATGTATATATTTAATGGCATGATAGAAGTCATAGAGATTTTTTTTTCCTGGTTAACTCAGATAAAATCTTATTTTCTGAACCATTTTCTGTCACTGTTGGGAAGTACAACACTAGCAGAATTCTACTTTGGTGCTTTAGTTGCTATTATAGAGGAGAAAAAAATACTCCTGTTATCACTGGAAATAGTCTCCTTTGTGCTGCACCTTATTGTATTGGCAGTTCTGAGAACCATTGATTTTGTACTACTGTCTCTAAATGTGGAATGGTAGAGGTAAAGAGGAGAAACTACAGACTTATCCAGCTTGATAACATAAACCACAAATATAACTTAACATGTAATAATGTCCAAAATTACAGATATATTTATATGTATCACAAAAATAACAAACATTTTATTTTGCAAGAGGAGTGAACTACACTCCCATGAAGCCTTGACAAACTTTTGCCTCGCTCCTACACTGTGCTTTGATAAATGCCTTTTGACTAACCCTGTGTCTTTGGAGAACATGGAGATGAAACTGCTTCTGGCTCCCATGGCATCTTCTGGTTTGTAGTAATGTGTATGGATACACTGAGCCTAAAACAAAGCAAGCCAGAAGACCAAGGAAGTTCTTTCTGTGCTTTCCCTGCCTAGGGCAAGGCTGAATACACAGGGAGCTGGAAAATGGAAAGGTGATGGGTGAGAAGTTCCTCACTGTGTTGTTGGCAGTCAAGACTGCCTCCAGGATACTCCCATGGGGCTGAGAGACTTTGCCTTAATAATCTTGAGTTTGATTGTTCTGACTGAGGACTCAAAGGCACAAGTCTTATGAACTGTGTTAAATTGCTCTTCCCCTCAGCTTACTTTCTAAGCGGGGGAGCAAAGAGCCCTTGTCTGCTTCTTAGGTCATTAAACAGCTGCATGTTTTGCTGGCTGGATAGTGGGGAGGCCTTTCTAACGGGGAAGAGCAAAATTTTGCAAAGCACTTTTTCTCAGAAGGGCATTGTCTGGGTGTTAGTGGCCCCAAGCAATGGAACTCTGTTCTCACTGCATTTGGTTCAGACAATGCTAGATAAAAAGTCGAGGAATCAGCTCCTTCTTTCAGTTTAAGGGAGAGGGGATGTGCCTCCATCCTTCAATCTCTTTCACAGAAGTGGTGAGTTAAACACCATGGTTTCCAGACGTGGGCTGCTGTACTGCATTTTTTAAGGTTTATGAGCTGCTCTGTGCTGTGTCTGTGACACTTGGGTATGCAAAGTGCATGGAAACTTAGCCATGCTCAGAATGCCTCATAATCTTAGATGAACACCCTTCTATAAGAAATGGGCCCTGTGAATTTCTTTTCCAACATTCTTTGCATCACAGCTTTGCTAGCAACTCTCAAGCAGTTCTAGGTTATTCAGGCTGATCCCCTTTCCCTTTCCTGCTTTTCCTCACTCCTTAGCAATTAACTTCCTCAAATTAAAATAACTTGTTAAATGTTAAATGTACTCTTCTGCCTGCCAGAGTTATTCTGCACTAAATGCTTTTACTCAAAGTGCATTGAGGTTCTCAAGCAACAAGCTGTATCCACAGGGAGCTACAAGCTTCTCTGCTTCACGTCTTGGTAGTCACTACACTTTTCTGAAGTGGAGATGCAATGAAAGGATCAGCACAGAAGAATAATTAAATGTAGCAGGGACCTGGAACTACTCCTTCCAAAAATGTGTTGCATACTTACATTCTCTCCCCACAAGCTGGAGATCACCTGAGATGGTTCTGCATTGTTAGTCCTCAAAATACCTTTGCCTCCTAGCAAAAGATGATTGATGACAGACTGATTAGTTTGGGATTAGAAAGTCATTAATGCTTAGAGGCATCAGTTTCTGCCTCCAGAGGCAGGCAAACTTCAACTCTCACTCTCTGCTTCACTCTGTGCCTTTGTGAATGTTGCCAGTCAGTGAGCCAAACTTGGGGGTTTTCATACCCATCATCTTGGGTTTTTTTTATTTTTTTTATTTTTGACATCTTTCACACAAGCTCAAGAATGATACACCAGCTTTGGAGGTAGAGATTTCCCCTTATGATGTAGTTCCTCACCCATATAATTAATGGTCCCAAATCAGCTGCATTTAAAGTCAGAGAAAAAAAGTACAGGTTGTCAGTAATAGAGTGCTGTAGTATGTATTGTACTCTTGGGTGGTGGCTGTGATTATCATTCTGCCTGTTCTTCCCTGTAACTCATTTGCAGTTTTCAGACTTGCAATAAATGCCCTTGAGAAGGCATCTCAAGATAACGAGGCAGCCTGTCTCTTTGAACTGGAGCTTGCCTTCAGAATTCCATTTTTGTATTGCCTGGTACTTAACCTCCCTACACAGCACTGTCTGTTTGCACAGGCTATCTTTCTTCTGTCTGGGCTTTCTTCTGCACCTGATGGCATGATGGTTTTTGTGGTTTTTTGGGTTGTGTTTCTTTGGTTTTTTTGGTTTGGCATTTTGTTGGTTGGTTTGGTTGTTTGTTTGTTTGGGGTTTTTTGTTCATTCTCTGTTCCCTTCCCATGGTCATTGAATGTGGACTAATGATAGGGAATCTTTTCTGTGCTTTCCAAGCAATTACTGCAAAAGGTTATGAGAAGTCAAATTTCTGTAATTAACCACTGTCATGGTCATTGGGTGGACCCTTGGGAAACCTCATAAAATGCTTTAAAATAGTAATCTAAAGGTTTGCCCTATTTACTAAATGTCTTCTCAGCACAAGAGAAGTGCAGACTGCTCATTATGAGAAATCTCGCAGCAGTTGCACTTCTTGGGCAATTAAGTAGGGGCAAGAAAATATGCAAGAGCCACAAGAGGAAGAAGGGAAATTGTTCTTCACAGAAGGAAATTTGACCTGTTGATATCTGGGATGGCAAAGTCTCCCTTGAGGGATTTTGAGCTTGTTAAGAGTATATGTAGATGCAGAAAGAGATGGGGTAAGTTTTAGGCAGATAAATCTATTGAGAATTGTTAAATGCATCTGGTTGAGGGAGTAGATAAGAGAAAAAGTAGCTATAGCATCCTGAAAATATAGGATCCTTTCCACCAGTGGTTACTTAATGCTAGATTCTGGTTGCACCTTTAGAAACTGCTCAAATGTGACCCGTGGCCAGGGTCTTAAGTTGTTTTTGTGCTTCACTGATTTGTCATGCCAAAATAGGAAGTTGTCTAGCTGATGAAAAGAAATTAGGAGGTCATGAAAAGATGCTGTGTTTGGTCCTCTCAATGTTCCACCCTACTTACTCACTGAAATGGAGAAAAACACGCTCTCCCTTTCTCTTCCATTACCTCTGGCTAATAGAAATTGGAGTTGCATTCTTATTTAGCAGAGCAAACCCTGTGCTGGCTGGAGAGGAGTGCAGGGTACTGCAAGGCAGAAGTTGTCAGCTCTCAGATACACTTGGATTTCTGTGCTGGATTTTCCTGCCATGTTGAATGTGAGAGTGACAGCTCAGCACAGCAAGGGACGTGGTGACAAGGAAATGTATCACTGCAGTGCCTTGGGGAAATAACCAATTGCCAGCATCAAAGAGCAAGGAAGGATACCTAGTGACAGGAGAATGTAAACTAATAATTCATTCTCTTTATAGAGAATCCAAACATGCTATTTTATTAAGCTGATTTGAGATACCTTCATCCTGAGAAGAATTTACTTGTCTGCAAATGTCTCTTTTTAGCAAAGTGCTCTGGCAAGTGTTGATCTATGTGTGAACATCAGGCTGGTGATTTGTGAAGGCCCCTCCTAGGGTCTGGAGAATCACAAGTTAGATTATTTTTCTTATTTTTTGCTCTCCAGTAAGGCTACAGGAATCATATATAAAAAAATGTTGGAAATTTTTAGTGACATTTTTTCACAACTTCTTGTGGACCAAGTTGAATTTCTAAAAAAATTAAGTTTCATTCAATTATTTAATGGAAGTGTTGGGTCACATGATTAAAGAGAGGCCTGAGTTTGCTATTTTTTAGATAAGGCAGGTCAACTCAGATTCCAGAACTATTTGGTTCTTTTAAAAATAGGGGTTTATATTTTCTTGTATCTTTCTGTGTGCTCTCTGGGTCATCAGAGGAGTCTCCTTTGCATTCTACCTGCAGTGTGGAATAGCAAAGAAGTCTATATAAATAATATTCATTCCAAGGTTCTATTTTATTGTTCCTGAAGGATATAACAGGATTATTTTGAAAGGAATTAAGTGTGTCACCTCAGCTGAGGTCTTGAAATAAAGTATATTTAAATGACATCTTTCCCATTGATTTCAGTTGGCTTTGTCCACAATTCTAAAGAGTTTCAGTGTGCAAATATATAATCCAGCACATAGCTGTATTAATAAACTCTCCTTGATATAAAAATTTCTTTGTGTTAGGATTTTGATAGTTGTGATGACAATAAATGAAGCAAGTCTTTTGGGGAGGGAAACTGTGTTTTTAATTAGACTGGATGACATGCAGAAAAAAATGACATGTTTCTTAGCAAACATGGGTTTTTTGAGAGTCATCAGACTTCAGCAAATTACAGGTTAGAACCAATTGTTCAGGGTTTCATTTATTACATTATCTGGATAGTCAAATTGAATGAATAGGGCAGTTAGTGCCTGCTGAGCAGAGGAGGATGTTTCAAGGTGGGAGGTGATAAGGCTGTTAGTCCCTGTAGGAGAGGAAGAGAGATGGCTAATTATTGTCAGAGGAGTTAGCAGGGGATAAGGAAAATGGGAGAAAATGTAATTTTCTGCAAAGTCAAGGCTTTAGTATATTTTTTTAAGGTCGTGTTCCAGTTGGTAAGGCCTTGGGAACTCTTTGGCACTTGGCATAAAAGAAGGGGTCAAGCTGAGCCCACCACAGTCAGGAGCCTGGATTGGGTGCAGTTGACAACCAACCATTTTAGCTGGTGTGCTATGATACACAGATAATTGGAATTTAAAAGAGGAAAATCTATTAAAGAAAACTAATACATTAAAAAAAAAAAAAGAAAAAAAATAGAAAAAAAGCTGATAGGAATTGTTTTCTCTACACTTTTCTATTTTAAGGTAGATGTGGTTCTGCTTTCATAATAATGAAGAAAGAAATCTCCTTGCTGCTGTGTTTTGTTCCAGGCAATAAAAACTAATAAGCTGTAGATCACTTTACCTTGAAGTGGAGCAAAAATTGGACTTGGACTGGAATAATTTGCCAGTTTGATCTAAGACTCTATCTTATTCAAATACACCTAGCAAGGTGTATTTGAAAGGCTGGCTTCACTTCACTTCACTTCACTTGTTGCTTGAAGTGAATATTCCCCCTCACCAGAAGATTGGGTGTGGGAGACATTACCAGCTGATCCAAACTGATATTCCACACTAAATGAGACTGCTCAGCAGCACAAGTCAAAAGAAAAAGGAAGGGAAGAGGCATTTATTATTGTGGAGCAACTTCTACACATGCTGAAACCTGCTTCCTAGCAAATAGCTGGGCATCAACTGCTCATAGAAAGTAAAGATTAAATCTTTTGCTTTCCTTCTGTGTGTAGCCTTTGCTTTTGCTTTATTCAACTGCCTTTCTCTTGACACAAGAGAGTTTTCTTCCTTCATTTTCTCCCCCCACTTCATGAGGAAGGGAGTGATAGAGGGGGTTAGTGGGCACCTGGCATCCAGACAAAGTCAATACACCACAGAGAGGAAATATTAAGTGGTTACTATTTTCTGTGTTGTATGTATGTTTCCTCCTGTGGTCTTTCCCCCCTTTTTTTCCTGTCTCTCTGAGAAAAACGATGTAGAATATTTCCAAAATATTTTTGTATTTGCTCTCATCTTTTGTCAGCATCTCTTAACTATTGTACAATAATGTACAGTTACTATGGCCATAAAAATGGTAAAATCCTTTGTTCTGCCTCTGGCCAGTGACAGTCAGCTTAGGAGTCTGAGATAAAGAACATCCAGAAAGGTCCAGCCAAGCATCTAATCCCTGATTCTCTCGTGGTCACAATGTTTTAGGTTTTCTAAGCCTTCTCTATTTTTGTTAAATGTTACTTTCCCTCCATTGGGAGTATTATTTTAATGTAAACAACTTAAATCCATGCGATAATTAAAATTTTATTGGAGTTCATGATACCTGCAGTAAGTGGAGATAGGGCTGTTCTCTGTCACGAGATTGATTGTCACAGGGTCATATTAGCTTCAATGTAACTTGGATCAGGAAAGCTGTCAGATTTCCATATTGAAGTTTTTCTCAGGGAAACAGAAACCCATCTCAGAGCTGGAACTTCTGCTGCCCTGCTCTTGGGGTGGCCTGGTTGCTCACTCAGTGGACCAGTCCTAATTGAGGGAATACCGTGTGCCTTGGTGCTCCTGTGTCCTGTTTGCAGACAATTTGCAGCAGTGCTTCAGAAGGCTGGAGCTGGTACCTCACTTTGATTTGCTTTTCATTTAGTGTTCGGAATGGTCTTGGGAACTATTTTAAATATGTTGGTTTCCTGACATTTGTTCTGCTTGAGAGAGTTAATTTCAAAACATGTCTTGAAGGAACCTCCTTCATTCTCAAAATCCAATTTCTCAGAGTTAGATGTCAGTTTTTCATGTTATCCTTTTAAAACTGCATCAGAGGTCACCTTTTTCTTCTGTTACTCTCCTTGTAAATTTGTCTGCAAACTCAGTCCCTTCACAGCTAGAGGTAGTCCTCCAATTTCCAAGCTGGAGATATTCTTGCCAGTTTAGCACATTTGTTTCTCAGCCAGGCCTGGGATCTTAGTCCCTTTACCTGTCATATGAAATCATCCTTTCTAATCCTCTGCAGAAAGCAAGATATCCTTTTTATTGGACAGTATCCATGGAGTGATTAATGGGGAAAGTTTAAGTGCCCATTTGATGCTCTAACCTGCAGGTAGAATGAGAGCTCAGAAATACTCATTTATTGTTCCTTCTTTTCAAGCTGTGATCTTGGCCTGGATCCTCTGGTAGGCTAAGTGCTGAGAATTGCAGTGCAGCTGTCAGTTTGAATAATTTCCCAAGTGCATATTATTTTTGATTAGTATTCTCTGACAGCAAGGAGGATGTATAAGGAACTTGTTACCAATTGCCCTGACTGTGGTGTTGTCTTCTCTCTTTATTGAGCAGTACATAATACATGAAGAAAGGCCAAAAAATACCAAAATGATTCATTAAAGTTATACAGGTTTTATTGAAGCCCCACAGAAGTCACTGGAAAGTCTCCAGTCAGTTTTGGATGAAGTTTATGGCTCAGAGGATCTTCTATGTAATCCACTTTTATCCTCATCACTTAGCAACTGTGTTCTTCCATTCTCTTTTAATAGGAGAGGCTCTGGTTCTTCTTTAAAATGCTGTAACATGCTGCTGCCTGTTCATTCAACATCTCAGTTGAACAAAAGCCACCTCTAAAGCTGTACCCTGCCTGCAGAAATCTGGGCTGCCTCCACTCTTTTCTTAAAACAGCTGTCATGGCAGCCAGTGAAAAAAATTACAAGTATCTCCATTGCATTTTTAGGTTCAGAAGTTTTCTCTTGTAAGAACAATAAGAACCATTTTGTAAAGATTTCATTGCTTGTCAGAATAGTCGTTAATCAGTCTGGACATGGGCTCAATGGAATTCTCAAATGCCACATGATAGCTAGAGTTTCCAGCAGCTGGAAAGAGCTGAACATCTCCTTTATTTTCTCTAGGGATTAGACTGTTCTTATCCCATTTCCTAGCCAATGAGCTTTTACTTTTCAGTTAAATTGGGTTCAATTATAAAATCAAGTGTCTGCCAGAAATCTGGCATATACCCTGGAGAGTTCCAGAACTGCTGCCAATTAAAGCAAAATGCTCATGATCAGATGAAGGTTTAGAGAGAGCTGTTTACTTTTCTGACTTAGACCTACTAGAATAATTTGTTTGAGAATAACACTCCTGGCAAATTGAACAGTTCTTGTAAAGGGAACCTATCCCACTTCAGTGGACAAATGTTTTTCAAATAACAGTTGTGTATGTCTGTTTTCAGGTTTTCATTTTACTGTCTCTAGGAAGGCAGACAGGTTGGTCAGTGTGAGGATGTCAGCAACTATTGTTGGTGTATTGACTACATCATCTGGCTTTGCTCTGGAGTGCTGATTTAAGGTGTTTCCCTCCTAAATTAGTCAGTTGAATTGATGTAAATTCTTGTGGCATCAATTGTTTTACTCATTTTTTTTCCTTTTATTTATTTCAAATCCTGGCTATTTTTAGCTTTGACTGCAGTTACTTATGGCCCTTACATCATGGAGGTCTCGATTTTTGAATAAGAGTAACAAAAATACCTCATGGGAAGAACCACCCAAAAGGAGACACAGCTCTTGTCTTTCTTCTAAATGCACCTTTAATTCCATTTACACGGAATATTGCAGCACCACCTTTGTGCATTTCCAGCTGCCTGTTCTTATAACAGGTGGAATGACACCTGCTCTGCCTCAGTTCAGACAATGGAGAGGCTAAAGTTGAAGTTGGACTTCAGAGCTTAAAGTCTGACCAGGTCCAGCAAGGGAAGAGAGTGCAGGTCCTGCCCCTATGTCCCAGCATTGGCCCTGCAGTCAGCACTCTGCTGATCATGTCTCAGGATAGGACTTCTGGCCTGAATTTGATTAAAAACTAGAAATGTAACAATAGGTAGAAATGTCACAATAACAAAAAAAAAAAAAAAGAAAAAAAAAAGTAACAATAGCAAAAAAAATTGTGCCATCTCTTCATGCAGAAAATCCCAGCAGGTAGTAGAAACTTCTCAAAGGCTGAGACCAAATTTCGACCCCACTCCCCACATGACTAATGTTCAGTGGAGTTCAGATAAGCTTTGGATTATATCTCAAAACACTTTCTAATATGATGTACCCATGGATTACATTTACCAAATCTGGTACTGAACCTCATATATACTATGCAGATAGCTCCACATAACAAGGATCTATCAAGGATTGTTTCACCCAGTGATAACTTTGTCTCTTTCTGCCACCTTATTTTCCATTTAAAAAATAAAGACTGGAAAGACATTTGAAAGTGATAGGGAGCGGTTCCATCATCTGTCTGAGATTGCAGAGAGGAATTCCCCAAGCACTATGCAACTTGCTGCACATCCATCAAGTGCTGTTGGTTATAATTATCCTGTTAGAGTGAGGTACAGGCTCTGATGAGAAGAGTTATCATGGAGAAAGCCTTACACTATGATGTTCTTATCAGTTTACAGTTGGTATTTTACAAAGCAGCAGAGTTTAAAGCAGCTGGCTGCAGCCATCTCCTGGAGTGAGATGTGGCTCCTTAAGTGCCTCCTGGCTTTATACATTGTTGAGGTTTTATACCATGGCCTGATTGACCTCGTGGGGTAACAGTGGGCTACAGTGGCTAAGCAAACTCATGGAGTCTTAGTTCCACCAACTACAGTGATACGACCTGGTGCAGATTCTGCAGGCTGCTTTGAGTAAATGTGCTTCTCTTCTGGGTAAATTGCTCCATTGATTTCAGGGCTGTGTGACTGAGATAATCAGCTAGGGTGTGGCTTTGATAAGGATATTTGGTTACATTTGGATCCTTCCAAGAAGTAAGGTTTTGATTTTTGATCCTCAGCATTTGGGATAAACATATAATTTTGACGTTAGATATGTTTTCCCAGCATGGACAGATGCATTTCCTATTGACTTCTAAAGATAAGTGTCTGAATAATAACACTTATTTCAGCCTTGAGGGGGATTAGACATCCAGTGAGCTTATTTAACTACAGACGTTTTGGGATGACTGGAAAAAGTCATGCTGATTATGTTTGCGTTTTGTTGTTGTTTTTTTTCCAGGGGAATGTGACCTTTTCTTGCTCAGAACCTCAAGTTGTTCCTATCACCTTTGTGAGCTCCACTCGAAGCTACTTGCTGCTGCCCGGCACTGCCCAAATCGATGGTTTGTCCGTCAGCTTCCAGTTCCGAACGTGGAACAGAGATGGCTTACTTCTGTTCACTGAGCTGTCTGAGAACTCAGGACATCTCCTGGTTTACCTCCATGCTGGCAGATTGATGCTACTTATTCAAAAGGAGACTGAGAACCCAGTGGAAATCACTGAAGGTGTTTATTTTTTTGTTTACTTTCACTTGTCTCCTTCTAAAACACAAAAGTTCAGCTCCATGGGATGAAAGGATCAAGCAATAAGGAAACACCCAATCTTCCTTTCTCTTTTAAATTTTCTCTTGCTTTCCAGTGGCAAAGCCAATCTGTGCAGCTTGATCTAAGCTTGGAAAATTGGCATCCTGAAATCTCCAGACTCGATCTCACTGACAGTTAGCTGAGCCTCTATGTTCTTAAGCAGTCACACTCAATTTTCTTCAGTCAGGTCACATGAAGACCTTCCTGTTCCCATCTTCAGACTGTGCAGAAATCATCTGGGAGCCAGCTCAGCCACAGCATCTTTCCCCAGCAGAAGTTAAGGGAGGCTCAGAGCTGATTTTCTTTCTCTGATTGGAGCTTTGGACTCCCCCTTCATGCTACACTTAGAAGAGAGGCTGACCATGGCCTTCCTCTCCTTACACTCCCTATTAGGCTTTCTTAGCCACTTTACAAGTTGCTTTGCTTAGTGAATCTCGTGGGATACAAGAGTGTAAAATAGGGCTGCCTCTGTGATTTAAAATTTGGGAGAATAATAATAAGGATGATAATAATAACAATAACAACAATAACAATAGATATTCTAAAAGAGAAGATGTTTAAAAACATGTAATATTAAAACATTCCCTGTACAGACTAAAAGAGGGCAGATGTCTCTACTAAAAGAAGCAGAGATAAAAACCTGAGTCAGAGTTGTCAAAGCAGAGCTGTTCTGTATGCATGCTTCGTTCCCCTTTATGACAGAAAATGAGGCAGCCCTGCATCTATCCTTACTCGTGTAGATTGCTACAGCCACAGCTTGCTGCAGTTGGGCACTGAAAACTGAGAGTCCAGCCTTTATTGGAGTCCTAATTAAATTGTTGACAAAGCTGAGACAATGTCAGTATTTGGTTGGGTGTGTTTGTTTTTATGCAGTTCTCAAATCATGAGCCTGGGTCCAGCCTATCCAAAATATGCTAAACTGCCTACTTGTACATGGGAAATGTGCAGAAAGTGCATGTGCCATGTTCTGCAGATGTCAGGTACTCACAACAAACTCATGCTTGCTCAAGAATGGACCTATTATTCCCCCAAGTGGGACCTATTTGCTTTTGTAATTGTTTCAAACCTCAACAACATATTCCTCTTCAAAATGCACTTGTTCTAGTTGAAAAATCATCCATTTTTTGCTGGAAAGCCAGCTCTAATTCTGTGGTAATTGTGTGTGTGTATGTGTACTCAGCCATTACTGAGTAAATAGTCTCATTTTGAAATTCATGATAAAATGGCTTTACACACACCTAACACCCATTTTTTTTATTATTTTGTTTTGAACTGTTCTCACACCTCTTTATGTTTCGAAGTGCTTGTTGTTTATTTTTGTCTGAAATCAACATTAACAAAAACATTCTGTTAGGGTGAGGAGTAAATACTAGTTGTCTGTGCCTAATTTCAGTGACTTCAGCCTGATGGTAGGGTATTTTGAAATGTAATGAGGTTACTTTTGATCTGCACCTCTGTGCATGGGTTCAGAAGCTTGCCCACTGGTTCTCATGGCTGTCAGAATAGAGGATGTGGAGTTTCTTTGTAGCTCTCTGATGATATTTCAAGAGCCACACGATGCAGCACTAATTTTCAAAATAAGGAAACAAGAAAGGTAATTTCCCACTTTTCAGGAGTGTCTAGAAGAGAGAGGCTGCCCAATACATCCCTCAAGCTTTAGATGTTCCTGATCAGAGCAACAATCCCAATCCTCAAAACACCACATAGAAATCCAGCTTGTGTACATCCATTGGTAGTACTGTGTGCTGCATTGGTGCTGGAGGGTTTTAAGAAACAGAAATCCTACTGATACCTGCTGGAGTCAGGTTTCAGACTGGAGTCTGAGAACAGGCTAGGAGTGTCTCACTGAATCTAATCCTCTGCAACCTCACCCATGTGTTTGCTATCAGAGGCTCAGTAGAGATCTCTGCACACTTCTGGACTCGTGTTTACCACCAGACTGAAGAGAGACATAAACACCCCCAAAATGGTAACTGTGCTATCAGAAAGGTGAAGGATTGGGCTAGCTTGATGAGTGCCTGTAGTAGTACCAGGTTAGATTAAAACGTGAGTTGACCTCCTTAAATACTCTCAAAACTTCCCTTTTCCTGAGCCCTTTCTTCTATGCCCTTGTTTCCAGAGTTAATGAGCTCTTTCCAGCTGCAGTTCTCACTTTTTATAGCTCAGCTGCACATTTGCGGTCACAAGTTGGAAGCAAAAGGAGATTTGAAGATCACAGTTGTCTCCTGCATGTCTTTTTTTCATTTTGGACATGTTTTTTGCCAGGCACCAATCTCCACGATGGGCTTTGGCATTCTGTTAACATCAATGCCAGGAGGCACCGCATTACCCTGACGCTGGATAACGACGCTGCCACCGCCAGCCATGCAACGACTGTCTCAAGGATCTACTCTGGGAACAGCTACTACTTTGGAGGTAGGTTGTTCCAGGGAGGTTTTCGTGATGCCAGTCCTCAGATGCTCCCCACTGAGTTCTCCTAGGTGCTCTGTTTGCAGCTAAGAGCAAAGGGGAGGGCTGATTAAACTGCAGTGCATTCAGCACTGTGAGCAGGTTGAAGGGTCTTGGTCAAGCCTGGCAGAGAGAGAACAAGCAGAACTTCAAGCAGAGCTGTAAAAGTGGATTACTGACACTCGTAGTCAGTGTCTACCTACATCTATCTGACAATATATGCAAAATCTACAAAGCTATATTAATCATGGGAGGAGTTTTTCTGTTTGTTTGTTTTTTGGGGGGGGTGGGGGGGATTATGGTTGGTTGGTTGGGGTTTTTTCCCAGTTAAAAGGCCTTAGAATTACTAGTGTTATCAGCATTCCTGAGAAACCACTGTTCTGATCAGGCTCGGTGACTTTTTGGAGCTTAGGTGACATATGGCTCAAATCTACAAAGGTATTTATGTACAATGCTCATGTGGAAAATGGAGGTAGTTTTAGCTCAATTTAGAAAATGGAAAAAAAAAGTCTTGAAAAATACTGTCTTCTGCTTTTTGGAATGGAGTGTAATCATTAATTTAGATAGAGGGACTGTTGTTAACTGTCTTATAATCTATTTCTGTGTCGTGCTACTGTGGTTCTGATCTTGATGAACCCTATGGATACAGCACTAAATGAAGATGCACAGGAGGCTTTGGATCACAGAGCTGTCTAAATACTGGGGAAGCTCGGATACAAATGGCTTTCTTGCTGCCCACAAGATTTCATCTGCAGGTTGCTTCAGCAGCAGAATTTAACCCATAATGATTTTACATTTTGTACAACTCTTCTAACAGCTCATGTTTTAGTTGCTATCAACTGTGGAGTTTGAAGAAGATGAAAAAAATCACATTTTGATTTTGCTCAACACAAGCATGTTTCACAAGGAGAACACCTCATACTGTGATACTTTCAGTGGCGAGTTTCTCTTTTTTTTCCTTTTTCTTTTTTTTTTTTTCCCTAACTGGAGGATTTATAACACAGGAGGTTGCATAACAGAAGGAATAAAAACATTTGGAATAATAAGCCTCTGAGTTCTTGCATCAGGAAATCCCAGCAGAAATAGTTGAACATTACAATATTCTTCTCTGTCTCTTCTCTTTTTCCCACAGGATGCCCTGACAATTTCACCGATTCCCAGTGTTTAAATCCCATTACTGCTTTTCAAGGCTGTATGAGGCTCATCTTTATTGATAATCAGCCCAAGGACCTTATTTTAGTTCAGCAAGGCTCCCTGGGGAATTTTAGTGATTTACACATTGATCTGTGTGGCATCAAAGACAGGTAATTATTATTTCCTCCTTCTTGTATTTGTTCTTTTTTCATCCTAGTGGTTTATAAATACAGGTTGCATTAAGTGAAAATTCTAATCTGCCAACATTACAGATATTAGGCATAATAGAGCTACTAATAGAAAATACTGCAACAAAGATAGGAGGACTGGAGGGGAAATGGTTTCAATTACATGAGGCTCTCTTCACACTGACTTGTAGGAAATAGAGTATGCAAATTCAATCAAACTATAGATTGGTGAAAGGATTAAATTTTATGCATAAACAACATTTGATTGCCTTGAAGTTCTAGAGGAAATGAAAGAGAAGGAAAAATTATTTGATTCATCAGAACATGTCATACCCTTAATATATAAGCTGGTTCTGCTTAAATAAATCATCTAAATTTTCCTTGTTAGCCATTACAGCACGTTCATGATGAGGATATGGTACATCTCATGTGCAGTACTGCCCATTCAGAGGGACAATATAATGATGGAATGTCTGTGTCTGCCAGAGAAACATTTCAGTTTAAATAATGATCCATACCCCTCCTAAGATGGAACCTGACAGGAACCCCAGATTTTCCCATAAACAGCAGAGAAATCAGAAACCAATTTTTTTAAAAGTATTTTGTAATTCTCTTTTGCTTCATATGGATTTTTAGTGTCTAAATAATTCTGAATCATTTATGCAAATGTGTACTTTGAAGTTAGTATGTGGAATAGGAGGTTCTGCAATTTTCCTAATTTTTATTTTTTAATCTATTTAAGTTCTGAAAAGTATAAGTGGAACTTCTAGAAATTTCATGTGTGTCAAATAGTTAGGGGAGTAATAAGGATATTTTGGAAATGCATTAGGACATTAAATGTATTTTTTTCAGACATGTTACATAGATAAAGGTGATGGCTGATTTCCATTATTCCTTCCTGTAGGAGGGATCAGCCTGCTGGAGCTGCAGTCTTTTGATAAGTGGGCAAAACGTCTGTGGTGCAAGACCTTTGTGCTCATCTTTGCATATTCATTTGTGTTAATTTATATGGAGAAATTACTGACTTGGCTGATCAAATCTCTTTCACATTTAATGATGACTGAATTCAGTGGAATGTGAATTTCATACTTGGTGTGCCTGAAATGGTAGATGGAATTCCAAGGTAATGGAATCTTTTTCCATTCTACCATTCCAAGGTAGAATGGAAAAAGATACAGCTAATTTTATGAAATGAAACAAAATGTCATCTTTCCTGTGAACTGAGAGAGAGAATTTCACTGTTTTCTTGGGAAAACAGTTTATTTAAGATCGAGTGAACCATTTAAAAACACTTTGTGTGATTGTATGTTGAAACAAAAGAGAACACTTCTGGTATGATGCAGAGGTGCTGTGGGACATCTCCAGTGCCTTCACTGTCACCAAGTCCAGGCTATGTGTAACTCAGTGGTACTGCTGAAAATATCTTCCTTGTCTTTGGTGTCCCAAGGATGACAAGCAGTAGTCTGTGATCATACCATAAAATTACTTAGGGCAAAGATCCAAACATAATAAGAGTGGAATTGTTTTACATGATGCCACCTTTCTTGTTAAATATATCACACAGACAAGAAAAGAACAATTATGTGTCATCTAATGAAGGAGCTGGGGGTGTTGGCTGACAGAGGCTGGACAAGCCAGAGTGTGCCCAGGAAATCCAATCTTGGCCCTGTTGATTTGGACATGGGCCTGCAATGGATACTGAGCAAGTTCTCACAGGATCCAGAAGTGGGAGGAGCTGCTGACTCCCTCAAAGGCAGAGGGGCCCTGCAGAGAGCCCTTGACAAGTGAGAGGGCAATCACCACCTGTGTAAAATCCAGCAAGGGGAAATGCTGGATTCTGCACCGGGGATGGGGCAGCCCTGGGTGTATGGAAAGATGCTGGAGACCAGTGCCACAGAGAGGGAGTCCTGGGGGTCCTGGCAGGTTGAACAGGAGCCAGCAGTGCCCTGCAGCCAGGAGGGCCAGCCCTGTCCTGGGGACATCAGGGACAGCATGGCCAGCAGGGCAAGGGAGGGGATTGTCCCCTCTGCTCTGGGACAGCCTCACCTGCAGTCCTGGGGGCAGCTTTGGGCCCTGCAGTGTAAGAATGATGTTAAACTATCAGAGAGCCTGCAAAGGAGGGACAGTGAAGATGGTGAAGGGCCTTGAAGGGAAGGTGTGAGGAGTGGCTGAGGGCCTTGGTCAGTTCAGCCTGGAGAAAAGGAGACTGTGGGGACACCTCACTGCAGTTACAGCTTCCCTGTGAGGGGAAGAGAAGGGACCAGCGCAGATCTCTGCTCTGGAGTGACAGTGACAGGACCTGAGGGAATGGCCTGAAGTTATGTTGGGGGTTGGTTAGGTTGGAAGTCAGAAAAAAGTTCTTCACCCTGAGGGTGGCTGGGCACTGGAACAGGCTCCCCAGGGCAGTGGTCACAGCACCAAGGCTGAGAGAGCTCAGGAAGAAGTGTCTGGAAAACGCTTTCGGGCACATGGAGGGACACCTGGGGATGTCCTGTGCAGCAACAGAAGTTGGACAGTGGGTCCCTTCCAACTCAGCATATTCAGTGCTCTGTAATCCTAAGATTTATTGCTGTGTGCACTGTAAAGCACACGTTTTTGTAATTTTAACGCATGTGGGAATTGTGTAGTTTAATTAACATGTAAATGGGACATTTGTCTTAGTTATCTAAGCTAAAAACTCTTTTGAGGAATATGCCTCTATTTAGAAGCAGTTTATTTGTTACAGGCTTGTAGGCCAAGCTCATTCAGACTTGGACACTGAAAGCAGTGGCTAGGCAGCTCACTGCAATTTGTGCCTGCTCCTTAAAAGAGAATTAATGACTTCAGTTTGGAAGATGATAAACTAGGATGACTATTGCTCCCAGCAGCACATTTTGGAGAGAGAATCCAGTTGTGCCAGCACACACCCACCCACATATCCTGGGATTGTCTCTTAAGTGATGAGCTTCTATTGATCTAGATGGAGCTATCTGAAGGACTGATGGCTCACTTAATGTCTCACTATCACTCATTTCTAGTATTTGAACAATATGTGTGCTTAAATGAACTTGCCATGAATGCCTCCTATTCCCTGTATTTATTATTTCCATTCTTCAGTAACTATTTCTTAGTCATCTGTCTTTCCATTTAGTGGCTAGGGAGACAGTGCTTCTGGAGAACAGGTGAACATGACCCTGTTGCTGAACCTTCTGTGAGCAGACAGCTTTTTTTGGAGACATTCAGAGGCTTCTTGCAGCCTTAGGGATCCTGTGAACTGCTCTGGTCCTGTTTGAAGAGGCAGTTCAGGATGTATCTAAAAGAGCTGAGTCCAGCAGGTAGGACATTAGGACATGGTAGGGCACTGAGGAATATGGGCAGTGCAGGTGATGGAAGAAGGCTCATTAGCACCATCTCCTATTAAGACACTGCTTGTTTGTAGCCCTCAGAGCAGTGCCAGTATCCCTGATGTCCCTGCTGCTGCATATCAAGTTACATCTGAATTGGAGTCCTCTTTTATGGTACCTGCATGTTTTCTGTAGGTGACACATCCTGTATGAGGAGACATCCCCAGTCTGCTCATGTCAGAGCAGTGTCTGCTCCACAAACCCTGCAAAGTATTCCCTTCTTTGTCTGCTTCAAGACAAAGCTGCTCCTGTAAAATGTTCTCAATGCTTTATGGAACAGGAAAATGGAATCTGTAGAAGGAAGCAATTTTTCTGGTAGCAGTGTATGTGTAGACCTCTCGGCATTATCCCCTCTGTTAGGCCCCTGTCACTGGAAGGCTTTAGGAAAAGTTAGATGAGCTGTGAAAAATAATGAACATGGGTGTGGGTGAGCCTGCCTTGGAGTGTGGGCATGGACTAAGTGATCTTCCAAATTCCCTCCAGTTCTGGTGCATGCTCTCACGGTTTTCCTGCAGCTGGAACAGCTGTGCCTTGTTCTGCTTTGGGGGCTCTGAAATGTCACCAATAACAGTGCATGAATTTAAAAAAAAGCAAAACAAAACAAAACCAAACCACAAAAAAGACCCTACCAAAAAAGGGGGGAAATCTTGCAGGAGTTCAGTTTATGAAGTCTCCTGTGAGAAAGCTCATTTTAGTAGATGTATCTCTTAGACAATCTGAGGCAGTGCTGCAGCTTTGAGTAGGGACTGTGTAGCCCAAAGTTACATTTGGTTTTTTTTTTTAATAACCTGACATATATAGATAGATATAGATATATATGAAATGGGAGAGATGGAGCAGCAGTTCCTAGTCATATGTCCTGACTTGCTCTTTTTGCTTCTGAAAAACACATGATCCATTTTTACAACTCAGAAGAAAGCTATGTGATTGCAGAATTTATTGCTCTAGGTTTTTTTTGGGGATATCTTCTTTGCAAATTTCATGATGTCTAGAATGGTGGTTAAACTCCATTATGGTTAATCGTATTTTTTTCTTTGAAGAAAAGTAACCTGATTCCCTTCTGCTTGTCTCTCTGTTTTCTTGAGGTCCTGTGACTTCTTGGAAGTGCTTGTCTCTCTTTCAGATGTGGTGTAAATGAGGGTGAGAAGTGTGGAGAAGGCAGGGACTGAGGATAACTACAGAAGCATCTTCCCCCTAGTAAATCTAGATAACAGTTCTCTATGCATCCCATCACAACCCTCTATTTTAGTTGCTAAAAGATGAAATGCAAATCCAGTTGGATGTATTCACTGGCCTCCTCCTTGGCCTGACCAGCCTTTTGCTAGAGGTGTGTCCTCTCTGGGCCACTCAGAGGAGCTGCTGTGTGCAGTTCTGACTGCACAGTCTGTAACTCTGTCATTCAGCCCTCATGGCTCTTTCTAAAACTGACACTCTGTTCTTTGGCATGCTACAAACTGTTCTCCGCAAGGAGAGATGAAATAGGCTTGGACTCTTCAGCCTGGAGAAGAGAGAGCTGGGCAGAGTTCTGCAATGAGGAGCAGCGTGAAGGAGGTGAATAATAAACAAGAATGTGCAGTTTCTCACAAGATCAAATCTTACACAACATCAAATTGGATGTTGTTAAATGCTGTAGAGTTCAAATGTAAAGGAAGAAGCCAGTAAGGTGTACATGAATACATAAGCCAGAAATGGCTAGAAGCTGGCAAAGTGTTCAGTGGGATGCTCTTGAACTTATTTCATCAGCATTTTTGCTGTGGCACTGTCAGAGTAAGGAAATTGAAGGGAGGTGATAAATTTAGGACTAGGAAGTCCAAGTCTCTCACTGTTTCTGAAACATTGTTTTCATTGTATGCAGCTCTGTGCACCTCTGTTGTTCAAAACCAAAATATATTTCATCATAGCTGTGCTAATCTCAAAATAAATTTGAATCTCAGTGTGAATTCTGCTAAGTACTAATACCTTCTGCAATGTGTTTTCTCATCCTTTGTGTCAGGGGAAATAGTGGGTGTGTGGGTCTGTCTGTGTGTGGGCCAACAATGGAAGGCATAGGCTAGGGAAAATTCAGTCAGCCTCTCATTTAAAAATAAATGAAATGGGTAGGAAAACAAATATGCAAATGCTGAGAATTTGGCCACGGAGTTGAGGAGCTCTGGGATTTCCCATTCAGCAGTTGGCTCGACTGCCAGATTTTGTGACTAGAAATACTACCTCCAGTCCTGAAGCTGAGTTGGTTGTTTGCTGTGTTTGGCATCCTGTTCAGAGAATAGATGCAGGAATGCGGGCTCAAGAGATATTGCAGCTCAGGAGTTACCATGGTTATTAGGAAAATGTGCCAGAAAATCATTAAGCCTCAGCCCAGAAACACGGTGGATTTCCAGTCCTTCATCGTACGGCACAGATGCTCCCTTTGGGCTGAGCAGGGCTGGCTGCTCCTACCACAGACAGACCCCTTGGAATACAGCAGCAAGGGCTGCAGTGTTGCCTGAAGGCATGGCTTGATTATCATGCACTTCTTGCATGCAGTGGGACAGATTGCTTTGCAGCATTAGTCTCAGAGAAGAAATTTCCATTTGCAGGAGTTCTTGCACTCTGTGTGCACACAAGCAGGTTTCCCCTATCAGCTCCTCCAGAGTCTGTAAGGCAAAGTGCTTGGGAGGCATTGGCTGAGGTAACTTGTGCTGAAGGGCTGTTGTGAGTAGAAGAGTGCTCTCTTTTTCCTTTGAATTGACACCTCATATGGAACTAGTCTCTTTTGCCCCTCAAGGTGATGCTGGGTGTTTGCATTCAGCAGGCTTTTGAGGGAAATCCTCTTGGAACATACCCATGATGATGACATTGGTTCCATTCATGTTTTTAACTCCTCAGTCCCCTTCACAAAGGATGAGGTATTTTTGTTGCCCGGTGACAGAGAAAACTCTGTTAAGGAGTCTGAAATTTCATGATTCCATCAATCGTGCTAGAACTTAAATACCTCAAAGTAATGGACTTTTTGTTGGCAATTTCCCAGGACAGAGGTGGGGCTGAGTCAGATGGAGAAGCCCAATGTTGAACATCCATTGCTTTATTGTCGTAAATTCTATGCATGGTTTGCACTTGAGTACATTAGACAGGGTTGTCTTCAGATTAGGAAAGCCTTTTCTGTGTTAAGCCTGTCATTATCCATAAAGGAACTATGGTGGCAGCCAGATCCTGCTTTTCTTTAGGCTCAGGTTCACAAGTTTGCATAGATAATGCTCTCCCTGTCTGCAGCTGCTGAGGTACTTTAATCTGATTGCAGCAGCTCAGTTGATTTTGTGCTGATGAAGCTCTGACTGGGTTGTCCTATTTTTACTTGGCTGGCACCTTGCCCTTGCTGTAGCAAATACTGACAGTGTTTGTCAAGGACAACACCAGGGACTTCAGTTCCCTTAAGTGACCTGGGGGAGAGGGGGAGGGAAAAAATATTGGTGTTGAATTCACCTTGGCAGATGGACAGATGGCACATCTTGCAGGACATCCTGGGAATTCCGGTGATGTGCCCCGAGGAACACAAACCTGACTTCAGATCTTTTCTTCTGAGTCCTGGCAGTGCCCCCCCCATCTCTGTAGCATCAGCAAGCAGACACAGGCACACGCTGAGGTTACCATCCTTATTAAACCAAGATTCATCTGCATATTCCAATTCTCCCAGCAAATCCAAATGGAGAGAGGGGCATGGGGTATCCATAATGATCCCTGCGATGAGATTGGCATTTACAGTTTTACTTCATAGGGAGAAATATATGGAGTTGATTCATTAGTTGGCTTCCCTCAACTGCTTCAGCTGTGGAGCACAAATAGTGTCCCTAGTCCCTATTCTTTTATCCCTACTCGTGTTTTATCTGTGAAAATCCCTCATAGTATTTTCTAAATAAATTAGCTTAAAGTGTTCTTTTTCCTTGCTAAATAGAGCTGACCTTTTCAAAACCTGCTTTATGCCTATTTCCTTTGTAGATTCTATTATATTTTATTATCAATTTTTACTTGTAAGAAAGAATATTCTTTTACTTTTTCTTTCTTTATTTTTAGTGCTGAACTTAACATTGCTTCATGTGTCGTACTGTCAAAATGGGCCTTTGGGAAATTAATTACTATTGCAGGTGAAGGGTGTTAGGATAAATCCGATAAAAGCATAGTGGTTTTTTATATTTCTTAACTCTCCTCTTAGATTTAATGTATGCCCTGCAGCAGAAGCCAAACTTCATATCATCCTTTCACCCCCTAGCTTGGCCATGCAAGTGAAAAAATACTCTGGCTAATTATGTCCAGTGAATTCTAATTTTTTGTTAGAGTCCCAGGCTGGGATTAAAAAATCAAACATTTAGTATTATATTTAACCCTACATAAATTCTGCAGTACATTGCAGAAATAATAATTTAAAAAAACCCAACCCCCAGTTTGGCATCCATCCTTTTCATTCTCTGTAGTTTTTCTAGCTTCATTATTTAGTGCCTTCTTTGCAGAAATGACAATTATTTTATAGTGCATATCACTTTCTCTTTGCAGGAAATCCTCTTATGTTTTCCTTTCTTGGTTTTATAGCAATGAGTGGGATGTTTTTACATCACATTCCTTGAATTTGGACGGTGATCAAAGCTGGAATGAGCTGAAGACATAAGAGGGGATGTCGTGTCCTTTTTCAAAATGTTTCTGGTTTTGCATAAATCCCAAGTTTGGTTTGAGAATTGCCCACCTATGTTGCCACCCTCAACCAAAACAAAGTGTTGGACTGTACACCTTCAGATGCTGGAAAACCAGATCTGGACTTTTTACCTTTAAATGCTGCTGGAGAGACTGTCCTGGCTAGTTATAGGGATGTGATGGTCCAGATAAGTAGTTCTTCTGATGTTTTGTTACACCTGTAAAAGGTGACCTCAGTCATGTGAGTGAAAATTTTCCCCTTATCTTTTGTCCCTTTTGAATGTTTTAGGATTCAGCTGACAGATAGCATAGGGGTAGTGAAGTTTGTTCTGGTTTATATTTCGTTAATTAAGGAAATTGGGGAAAAATTTTTCAAAAGTTTCCCCTTCTTGTGCTTGATACTTTGAAAAACACATGGCTTCATGCTTGTTCAGCAAAAATTAGGATGTTAGAAATGTGTTTCTCTTTTTCATCACATCATCCTTGGAGAAATTCTGGGATTTTTCTACTTCCTCTGTACTAAACCTGAAGCAGAACACTGGAATGGGGTTTGGGGAATGGAAAATGGATGCAGAAATGGAATGGGGAAGATATCCTAAATCCAAACTGTTACATGGTGGGAAACAAAAAAGGGGAAATGTTTCTTAATGACCTGATGCCTTGTAATGATCACTACACAGTGAAGAAAATAGTAGTAGGAATCGAGGACAACATGATGTTCTGTGGGAGTGGAACAGTCTCTTGGGTCCTTCCCTAAAGTATGCACCTGTACCACAAATGAGACATGCTAACCAAGGGGACAGAATTTCTGGAATGACACCCTTGTAGGTGGCATTTTGAAGTGTGATCTTGGAAATCCTCTCAATACCACACAGGTTTTCAGATGGAAGGACAGGGTGCAGAAAAGCAGAGCAAGATTTTAAGAAATTTGAACCCACAGGCATCCAAAGCCTGGGTGTTGGAATTAAAATCCCTGTAATTCTGAGGAGCATCCCCTCATCTCCTCATATCCATCCTAATGTTTAAAGCAGCTGAATAATGAACAGGTAATGGCAGAGCTTCTCTCCAATAGCTTAAGGGCTGATTGACAATGAAGTGTAATAAAACCACGTAGCAGTTTCCTGCTCTTGGACTGGGATATGATCTTCACACTGTCAGATGCTCTTGCTTTGTGATAGACAATAAGAAAATATTTGTACAAAGCAAATTCCCAGAAAAAAATAGGCAGTCACAATGGAAAATGCTGTCTCTGAGGAGAGGGCAGTATTCTAGGCTTTGTGTTTCTTTAATGAGAATAAAAGGAATGCTCCACAGATTTTTTGGATAATACCATAAATGGGTTTTGCTTGGCCTTCCTTAATTGTGTTTTCCCTGTCCTTGTTTCATACATGCAATACCAGCTGCAGAAAATGACAATCCAGGCCCATGAAGTGTTCACTAGTCTGTTTAAGTGCTGTGTTTCAGAGCAAAATAAAGACAGATGCTGCAGATTCAACAGCATCTCTCAGTAATTCTGTCGAGGGTAGGTAAAAAATCAGTTTGAGCAGGGTGAACGCCTTCCTATAACTGCAGTGACTTCTGCATGTGGAAATGTGCTGAAATTGGAGAAAGTTAGCTTTGTCCCCATGAGTGTAGGGACTTCTCATTAGGGTGGGAGAGGGGATTTGTCCTGAATGAGACCCCTGTGGAGAAAGAATGCAGTTTGAAAGTAGGCAAGGGGCTAATTTATTAGCTTTTGAAATCCCATGTGAGAGTGGAATTGAGTTTGAGGGGAACTAGAATAGAGTTCACTGGCACTGCTGTTCCTTTAGAGTAAAAATCCATGGGATGTGCAATGCCATAGTAAATTAAAGGCCAGATATGGGGATGCAAGTAGAATATAATATCATATCTTTCTTTCTTTGTTTGATTTTTGTAGATGGCTTTTCTGCTTTTGCTTTGTAAAATGATGAATTCTAAATGGAACAGCTGTCTGTACAGGAGGGTTTATTTGTTTCCCTTTTATCTTTTTCACATTTATTTATATAAAACCCTTTCTGCTGATGCTAAGCCAAACTGTCAGCACATTTACCTATATTAAAAATGTAGGTGTTCTAACAACAAAGCAATCAAACTTTTTTTTAAAATGCCTTTTATCTAAGGCACAGATAACAGGCTTTTCCTTCACTAGTGCCAGTCCCAGCACAACCTCCTCCACAGTTCTGTGCTTCTCACATGCCCAGGGGCTGTTGGCATCAGTGTTCAGATCTTTTAAATGTTGGTCTCACAGTGGTGTGCAGAACCAAGGTGACCAACAGTGGAAATAATAATATGTTTTAAAAGTTCTTCCATCAAGTTTTGCAAATCTCACAAAAAAGAAAAACGTACCTTTGTTATAAACTATTGAGGGGTTTTTTTGGTTTGTTTGTTTGTTTTTACATCAGTTCAGTAGGATAGACTAGATGATTTCCATCACGGAAAAGAATTGTCTGTTCACATTATTCTTGTTCTCTTGTCCTCTTTGTACTCTGTGAATTCTCATAACGCAATAGATTTAGGAAAGAAAACATAGATGACTTAAAAATAAAAAAAAATAAGGAACGCCACAAGACTTTTTAGTAAGTTGTTGGTCAGTTTTATAAAGTTGCAAGAGGAGAGGGAATTTGAAATGTGTGGTGATGAGGAGGAAATGTCTGCTGAGGAAAACCAGAGGTCTTCTTTTGCAGCCCGTTGTAATACTGCTTTCACACACTTTTTCTCTCTTCCTCTTGTTCTGGTAGCTTTTTTCTTCCTGTAGTTAAGGACACCCAGCCCACTATTTTACCACAAAAGGACATTCAGGTGAAAATAAGAGTGGGATATGCTTTTGCAATATTTTTTCTGGTGCTTTCAGATCTTCATCGTTTTCTCCTTGGTAAACCTCTGAAGTTGTTACACATTGTCTGTCTGGTAGCAGTGCTAAATTTCTCTTCAAAATTATTGTCTGGTCTCCCCTTGAAGCCATTTCTTGTATTAAAAATAACCTTTGGCAAGGAATTTCCCAGATTTACAGCTCTGCACAGCAGGACTGAAATCCATGCTGCTGCAATTGGCCTCAATAGATTGAGTTTAGTGGAAAGACACCATTTTACTAAAGCAAAACATAGTCTGTTACAGGAACGCCGTGAGTTTCATCAGACATATATGCCCACTATGGGAAGTCTTCTCTTTTAATGTTCAATTTTGTTAATTATAAATGAAATAGCTGCTGGCTATAAATAGGAAAACCTGCTGAAATAAAATGAATTTGATACAATTTTTAAGGCAATGCTTTATTGATACGTAATATTCCAAAATTTCTATTTGATGTTTTGGGTTTTTTAGGGTTTTGTTTTTTTTGGTTTTTTTTGGTTTTTTTTTTTTGGTTTTGTTTTGTTTTGTTTTGTTTTGTTTTGTTTTGTTTTGTTTTTTTGTTGTTTTTTTTGTTTGTTTGTTTTTGGGGTTTTTTTGTTTGTTTTTGGCTTTTTTTTTTTGTTTGTTTGTTTGTTTGTTTGTTACAGCATTACTGAGTTTTAGAGACTTGGTGCTCATCTAAAAATTATGTATATTTATAGTCTTGATATTTAGGGTCTGTGATTCATTTTTCTTTCTCTCTGTGATGGTTGCCTTTCCTTCCTCTTAGGAGGAATAGAGGTTAGTGCTGGATGTATTGTGCTGACTGTAACAAAATCTCAGAGGTGCTTATTGAAAGTACACTGGGTTTATTTCCAGTCAAGTGTAACATCAAATGTGTAGAGCTCCTTCAGCCTTCTCACTCAAGTAATTTTGCCATTGTTATTTCTTCATCATTCCCATCAAAGGCCCAAATTTATCCCCCCTGATGTCTGTGCGGTTTGTCCTTTGATTTCAAAGGAAGCCCACATACGGTTTTGGAGGTGAATGTTTCATCCAAGGACAGGGAAGGCTTTCGTGCAGGCTCTGAGTATTGCTTTGATGGCTGGGGTGTGCCTTTTCCAGCTTGGCTGAGTGAGGGAAAATTTTATTTATTTTTTAATAATAATTTTTCACTGTGATATATATTATATGAATAAATGAGGAAGATCAGAGTCTCTGGTCTGTCACAAACTTTCTTAGGCAAATCCATGCATTTTCAAGTGTCTCATTTACGTTGCTTGCAAAAATTGAGCTGTTTGTTCATTTCAATTGCAAATAGGTCAGGGACTGCCTGATGCAAATTTTTGTCTATGAAATGTTCTGGGATACCACTGCATTTTTTTTTGAAAGTGTTTGTTTCTACTGGAATGCAAATATTAATTTATATTTTAAATTACATGTGTTTAAATCCTTCAACATGAGGATCTAGGACAGTTCACAAACAGAACAATCTGTGACTTATCCATGCCTTGATTAATTTTAATTATAGCTATTTCTTAATTTTGAGTTCTCTCACAATTAGGAAAAAAAATGCTTCTAATGAAGACACAACTACTCAGCTAGAATGAGATTATGGTAATTATTAGAGTTGCAAAGAAATTTGTTTCATAAGCTCTTAGAAGGGTTAGTTATCTGACCAAAAACAAGATCAATGCAGTTAGTGCTAATTAAAGCAAATAGACTAGGGAATAAAAAAAGATTTAATCCTGAGTTTATGAATATCATTAAAAGCTGACATGCTTAGTTTGACTTGCATTTTGTGCATTGTTGGGAGAAGAAAAAGTGTTTCCATTTGTAAGACAAGTAGAAATAAGAGGTGACCTTCAAATTAGTAAAGTCTTTAAAAGGAAACTGTTTTAAGGGAATAAATGTGGCTAAGCCTATAATACAGGCCTTTGGCAAACCACAAATGGCTAGTAATTAGCTCTACTGCATTGGGTTAATTAATAAAAGGTAGTTTAAAGTAGGCAAAAAGCATATTTGTCCCTTACACTGATGATGTAAGTTATGATAATAACACAGCACTGTTCTTTTTATCTCTCCAGAGCTCTATTAACATCATATGTTCCTTCCCACCAGCCTCCCTGTGATGTGAACAGAACTGTACAGGTGATATAAAGGAATGTTTATCACTAAATAGCAAGTGGAATTAAAGGCAGTGTGCTGAGGGCAAGGGCAGGCCCCTCCAAAGTACAGAGATGAGTAAATGTGCTCCCTCAGGTGAAATTCACCTGTATCACCTCAGGGCTCTTGTACCCCTGTGCTTTGCCTCTGGGATGGAGCTGCTGGTGCAGGGGGCTGGCAGGGTCCTGCAGGGCACACCTGACACTCCTGTGTGCACCATCCCAGAAGGCTGCTCTCTTCAGCATTGACCCAAAGCTTTAAATCTCGTTTCAGTATTGGCAGGAGTAGGTTTGATGGCAGAGGGGCTGGCCGGGCTCTCACTGTACCATCAGGCAGTTGGACTGATAGATGATTGCACAGAATACCACCAAAAGCCAAAATCTCATCCCTTCTCAGAATTCTTGCCTTGTAAGACTAGGGCAAACACAGAAGTTTTGGCCTTCCCCTTTGTTTCTTTCTTGTTTTAGAAACAAAACCTTCTCCCACAGATGTGGAAATTGCTTCCTGGAGAGCTAGAGAACTAGAAATGAAATTCTCATACTCTGTCTTCATTTTGTGTTTGAGCTCAATGATTAACAGAAATCATGACAATAATTTTTATAAGACCAATATGTTTTAGAAATGCTTTAAAAAAGTTACAGATAGTTATAAATAACATACTTCTTGAATTCCTTATTTCTCTAGTATTGGAATAATAAATAATTACTGCAGTAACTGAGCAAGCATTAATAAAAATAATTCATCTTTCATGTTAATATTTTCATATGACCTTTATAAGTTTTTGTATAATGGTATAAATAGTGATCAAGGAACCTGTGTTCTGGATTGAATCTTGGACTCACTGATATAGATGAACAGATGTAAGTTTGTATGAATGAGCAGAGAGCATATTGAGGAGAAGAGGTTGTTCTGATAGGCCTCTGGGCACATAAACAGATTCCTTTGGGTTGTCAAGGTTTGGCAGCTCCAAACAGACTTGGATTCAAGTAAATTGATGGAAACTTGGGTGGAGGAGGCTCAGAAGGCTGGTGAAGGTGACATACAGGTTTTCTGCTTGCATGCATGAATGGGTTTCAATGGTAAGTAAGCTAGAAGAAGCAGATTGAAAGCTACTGCTAAGGGCAATACATACTTAAATGCAGAAAATAAAAAAATCCTAAGGATGAGATGAACTGCAATAAAACCACATCTTCAGCTAGAAAAAAAAATCAAGGTAACATCAGTGATTTCACAAAAACACCTAGGAAAGATCTGGGCATTGAGAGTTTTGAAGCTCAAACTATGGAAAAGCAAATCCTAGTGGAGTTCTGTAGTGTACAGGAGAAATTGATTGCCTGTTTCCTCTCCACCCACCCATCACAATTGAATCAGCAGTATAAACAAGTTACTTATTTTTCAAAAGTCAGACATACTGTGTAAAAGAGATTAATATACAGTAAGAGGGAAAAAATAAAATGAAAAAAAGGCAAATAAGAGAACAATCTGTTTCCATTTAAGCTGGTGTAACTCTATTGCACTATAGACTCTCCCTGTGTCTATACCAGGGGAGTTCAGATCAGCATTCACTTCTTGTCCTGGAGATTGAATTTATCTCCCACAGCTTTTATTTCTGTTCATTTCCTGAGCTGCATGCTGTTGTGCCTCTTTCTTCTTTTAATAATTTGTTTCACAATAATACTTCAGAGGCACAACAACTAAAATGAGGAAAGAAGAGTACAGAACCCATAATTGAAGCATATTTTTCCTCTCACTTCAGAGATTTGCATGCTGTTAGTGTTGCCACAAATGTAACTCAGCCTAATTTTGATAACAGTGGTGCCTTTTTAATCAGAGAACAGGAGATTCTCCTTTGGAACAAGCCTTCAATAGCATTTTCATCTGCTACTTGCCTTGCTCTGTGTTCTGCAAGTTCATGGCACTTTAATTGCTAACAAGTGAAATGTTTTTATTTTAGCATGATCTTTACCTATCTTCTGAATAGCTTAAATGCTGCTTTCTTCTGTGCTTAGATGTGAATCACAGAGAAAGAAATAATTATTTCATTACACAGCGAATCAGCTCTAGGAGACTCTTGCCTGAATGAGGAGTTGAGACAGTTCTGTTGGTTTTTTTTCCCCAGCACATTATTTTTTTCAGAAATATTTATAATTAATTCCATTTTTTAAAACTGTCTCAATTTAGATGTTTACCCAACTACTGTGAACATGGAGGAAAATGCTCCCAGTCCTGGACCACCTTTTACTGTGACTGTAACAATACAGGCTACACAGGAGCCACATGTCACAACTGTAAGTAAACCCACCTGCAGTCTTCATTTGTGTTACTTCCACATCATAATCACAGTGGTCATTAGACATTTAGCTGGACTGAGCTGGCTGATTTTAATCTGTGTTTGGTGCTTTAAGTCAATTTTACCACCCTGGGCTTTGTGTTTAGATCCTATGAAAGTCTATGTTGCAAGAACCCAGTTTTCAACAGTTTATGATTTTGAAATTTCGCTGAACTATTTTTGGGCTGCTGCTATTAATGAGAATACAGAAATATTCAGCTACTGAAATCCACTGCAAAAGACATATTAAGATGTTTTAAAGGTTAAAAAAACACCATCAAACCGTAGAGGCACAAAATGCTTTGGATTCTGGTAAAAGAGAAAGAGAAAAAGAAAGAGCCAAAATAAAGCCTCTTCATACAGCTGACTAAATGGGAAAATAGAAAATGAAGGTAAACTTCCAGTTCTAACAAAGGAAATAAAAGAGAAAAAAAAAGTAAGAAAAACAATTCCAGGAATACAGCTGTAACCACTCTGGATGCTTGATGAGCACTTGGACCACAGATAGGATGACATTAGTGAGATGGATTTTTTTTTCCCCTGTTAAACTAAAAGGCAGAGGAGAAGAAAAGGTACTTAGTGGTTTGAAGCTGAGAATATTGGCAACCATACTGTCATTTTGGAGACTTTAATGGTTTGCTAGTTAACAGTGAAAGCATTTGTGGGGTATGCAGCTGACAAGAGAGTCTGTTGAGAGATCTGTTCATAGATTTGTCACCTGAACTCTGCATTGTAAACACAAAGGAAGCCAAGGGGTTTGTGCAGAAATCACGCCAAGCCAGAGGAAGAGAGAGAAGAAAAAGGCTGACTTTATAGTTTTAACAAGAGGGCTGACTTTCTGTCCATCACTTTTGTTGTTCCAAAAGGCATCACAACTCTTCAAAGCTTGTAGGGCCATAGCAGAGAGTTTACACCAGCTGATGACTGGTACAGAACTAGGTGGCCAAGTCAGGTGCTGAGAAGGGAGAGGCTCCTTGGGGAAGGAGGAGAACTGTCCCTACTGACTGTCAAATGTGATTAGGGACACTCAGCTCTGGGCTGCATCTGTGCTGTCATGTTAGCTTGAGGCCTGAGGCTCACTATGCCTATGCCAGCTCAGTGTGGCTTCTGTCCAAAGGAGACCATTCATTGCCACAGAGAACTGGCTCATGATTAGTTTTCCCCACAGACAATTCCATGGAGCAAGTGAAGCCTCCTGCTTCTGTCAACTCGTGTCTGCACTTCAAAGGCACGTACATAGCTGCCGTTATTTAAGGTTCATTGGTGTGAAACTACTCTGAAAAGTTCCTCAGGAAGCTCTTGTGTTAGGCTGTGCACACCTGTGATGTGCAGCTATTCACTGCTCAGCTTATTTACAACTGATTTATCAACAGCTAATTTGATTCTAGCTAGATTGTGGAGCCAGCTACCCTGTGAGCCAAGCTGTGCTGATAAACAGCCACATTAGTCTGGAGAAATGCATTCATCTACTTGAAATATGCAATGAAACCAATTCAAAGCTGGTGGGCAAATGCAGACTGTTGATAAGAAACTTGCAGAACAAGAGACCTTATCACTTTCAGCTGATAGTGGGGGATGTTCAGGAGTACCTTTTAACAGGTGAATGAAAGACACAGATTTGATCACAGCATAACTCCAGAATATCCTCAGTGTATAGAAAATTCTCCAATCATGTAATTCAGTGTAGTTCTATCAAAGTAAAACATCTAATTCCATATAGTTTGAAACAGTACCTCAAGAGATTTTTATTTTTCTAGAACACTGATGCTGACAGGCCTGAAATTGAACTTATACCACTATGGAGAGGCTATTTCTTTTATTAAGCTGCCCTTCAGACCCAAATCCATGCAGCAGCAAGGGAAAGATTTAGCTGGCAATCTGCTGCAAGCAAAACAGTGTGAATTGTTTCAGTATTGCCTGGATTTCTTTTTTGTCTGAGTTACATCACCATAGATTTTGCCTCATTTTGGTATGGTAAGAGGTGGGTGCCACTGACTGAAAACCATAAAAAGACCCATTCTTTGTCATGCTTTTAGGAAGAACTGCATGACATGCATCTGCAAGCCCGATTTAATTGGTTTATGTCGTACCACCTCAGACTGGGAGATCTTAACATTTTAAGAACTGAGATCTTGAGAAATTGCTCCTAACTGTCATCAAATATGACGTGTTGAAATACATTTTATGGTTGGTACATAAGTAACAGAAACTTGGAGGGATAAGGGAAACAGGAATTTGCGAACCTGAAACCACTACACTTATTTTTAGTTCCAAATATTGACAGACCACACTGGATCCTGCTGAGAGGAACAGCTAACAATAGATACTGTGTCTTCTCCAAAGAGTTTGCAGTTGAGTTTCTGAGGGTATAAAGCGTGCTGGCACAGGTGATGGAATGCCAGAAAGGCTTCATCAGCACCACAGGTGGCAGTTTCAGTCTACCAGGTGCATAATTATTTCTAAGCTTTCTTATAGAAAAATAGTCATAAGGTAGAGATTAAAAAGAGGAAGAAAATGAGTGCTTGCAGACATGGAGTTGCATGAGAGAAAGCAATAATGTGTTTGTTTCAAAAATAGAAGCCTATGGCCAGAGAAGTTTTTGACGAGACATATTTGACAAGGCAAGTGTCAGAGTCATGACAGGTAAAGAGGTTGGAAATGTGCCATGAAAAGCAAAGATAAACAGTTTGCATTGGATGTAACATAAGGGAATTAGACAGTGTCAGAAAAGAACAGTAAGTTGATAGAAGACACAGCTGGGACAGCGTTTGCAAGACCATGTCAGGTATGTGGGACAAAATTGTGTCTGGCATGTCTGGAAATGGGTAGTTGAAATGTAAGATGTGTGGGTGAAGCCAAAGCGTGCATATGAAGATATATGGGAAGAACTACCTGGCTCTAGACATGGCCTTAATATAATCCTACTAGAGGCAGCTACTTGCCTACAAGCCTCAGGTATCCTCTTGTTCACTCCAAACCCCTTCTGATGCTGAAAGCTCCTAAACTGTCACAGGATGTTTGGCTATCTGCCTGGTCCAGATGAGTGTCTGCTACTGAAAATGGTCCTGTCCCATTAAAGAGTTAATTTGTGACAGACATGTTTTACACTAAAGTATCATCTAGTCATGCCTTCATTCTCCTCTTCTCTGAGTTAAACAATAAATGCAAGTAAAATCTTCCTAAAACCTGTCTATGTTTTCTGGGTTTCACTAGTCTCAGTGTTTTCTAACAGGTAGTTTCTTGCAAAGCTTATTGCCTGATGTATAAGCACATTTCTTTGTTTGGTAACAGTTAATCCTCCTTTGCTAGCTGCCACATGGAATGTTATCAATGCTTTCCAACTCTTTTGTTTTTGTTGTGGTTTGCTTTGGCTTTGGGGGTTTTTTCCCTTTTGGATTTACCTCTCATCATTACATCTTCCAGTGCAAGTCACATCTCCCTGGCAGGTAACAGCACTGAGGAGCACTTGTGTTTCCATCTCTGTACTCTCTGTAGCTGTGAAACCCCAACGCACATTCTCTGCCTTGCTCTCACAAATTCATGTGGATGTGCAGTTTGATGGTAAATGTGGAACTGGTGCTGTCTGTCTCCAGATACCCATTTCACTGCCCATAGTTTGGGGAAAACAGGAGTTGTGGAATAACTGTATAGGATGTAAAGGCAACTGTTGGTGATTTACATTTGGTTGTGTAAGAGTTTTGTTGTGCTTTAGTTTCTCCACCTCTGTTGGAAATAGGATCCAATTTGCAGGTATATTAAAAGGTGTGTGATCTGTATCATCTACTGAAATTGTGTGGGCTCTTTCTTTTCAAACTTACTGCTACTTGAGCTTATCTGTAGCTGAGACAGTGCTTTGAGGACACAATCGTATTTCAATCTCTAAAATGTATGGGTTTGCTTTTTGCTTTATCTTTTAAATGTGCTTCCCAACTTGCATTTAGATAGGCTGGAAGATGAGCTCAGCTGAAGCCTTTTGGTGATAGATACTTTCCCATTTTCTCCATTGGGGTGGGTAGCCTGCTGATCTGTCAGGTATTGCAGCAATCCAACAAAATGCAGATAGGAGAGGATCCATTATGTAATCACATGTGTGAACCATAGCAAAAGATAATAATGTAATGTTCATTTTCTCTTTTCCTCTTTTAGATACAAACACTGATGTTAGTATGCAGCTTGCCTGGGTGGGATTCAGCTAATCTATCTTTTGCTGTGTGGCACTGTGACATCCCAGTTAAGATAGTGGTCTGGTCCCTCTCTGTGTGTAAAAAAGGAGTGAGAGCTGCTTTCAGAGCTAAAGTAATCTCACTGTGAAAGGGGATGTCCATGGTAAGTTCATGGACCACCCCTAAAGTCTGTCATCTGTAGAGGGAGGCTGTCCTAGCTTAGAAATAGAGTAGGCAACTGAAGGCAGGTCAGAATTATAGGTGGGAAGAGAGATAGAGGGAAACCTAGATAAGTGAATTACAGAACTTAATATATATATATATATACACATCTATAAAAATTAATATATGTATTAATTGAAAGTGCATAGTTTAAAAGCTGCATAGTCATTCCTCTCATATTAATAATTCTTGTAATTATCATGTGATAGTAAGAGCAGTAGACCAGTGTAAAATGGCCCTGAGATACAGAATGTTATAACTTTACTGCAAGATAATGATTAGTAATCTTATCTTCCTGTGAGTTATGCTAGTCCCTTAGAAAGCCTCATCTTGCCCTTCTGTATTTCTATTATTTTTATTTATGATAGCTTTCAGGTGGTTTTTAGTCTTGCATGAATTTTTTAATTCCAAAGAGTGCTGAACATTGATATAAAAGATGTTGAGAAATATAAAATAATGATTTTATTCCTCATATTCTGGGGTTGTCAACATGTCCCAAAGCTTTGCAAGGTGATAATTAACAGAATGTAATTTAATTCTGAGTATTTGCTTTGGTGTATGATCTGTCTCACACATACAGGCATATGTCTTATTGGCCTAGGTAATTGCTGGAGGAAAGAGTCATCCAATAATGGAAATGTCATATTGTCATTGACATGGCATAAACTTAACATAACTTCAGGCTTTGAAAATGTAATTTTTAATATTAATATGCTTACTGCATATATCATTTTTTATCTGAAAAGCTTAATATAGATTCAGCCAGATTGTTAGCAGTACTGGAGCTGCATCTTAAAATGCTAGCTGGGGGTTTGGTGATTCTCCTGTGTTCCAGGGTGGGGAGATGTGTACAGTTTGCTGGCTGGGCAAATGAGGTTTTGAGAGTTTCAGTCTGACAGATGCCCACAAGTGAGTTTGGTAGTGCAATTTGCATGTCTCGAGTAGCCAGTTTTCCTGTCTGAGGTTCTTGGAACAGGTTTTTTCCATGTGTGTTTAAACACATTGGTTTTCTTTGACTAAAGAAAACACATTTATATTCATATCAAACCTTCAGTTCTGTACTTGGTGTTCCTGCATATTTTTGTTCTCACCATGCTTTTGGAATATGGATTTTCACTATTTTGCAATAAGTTACTGTGTTATTAATGCTTTCCCTTCAGTGGTGCTGATTTAAAAAAAGCTTTTCCCTTTGCCTGAGATTTTAACGCACTGAATATTCCTCTTTGAGACTTCCCTGCAGAATGGAGCACGTGAGGGACCCAGTCCTGTGTGAAGCCAGCCTTCCTCAGTGTGACCATCCCGAGGGACATGTGGGCCTTTCAGCAAGACTGAAATACCACACAGCAGGGCTTGCAGGTGTCCCTGCACCAGTGCTGGGCTGGGCTCTGTCATTGTCACAGCCTCCTTCCAGCCACAGCAGGGAGGGGACAGGGGAGGATGGCTTGACACGACCTCTCCTGCCTTGGCCTGGGGGAGCCTTAGCTAGGGTGGAAGGAGATTGTCAAACAACCAGGGGAAATGGGAGTATCTCTCCTCAACATCCATTTAGGTGACCCTACAGTAAAAGGCATTTTAATTTTATCTGTGGAAATACCATATTTGTTACCAGATGAGTGAGTGCATATTTTAAAAAGGGGAAAAATAAGCCGTCTGTCATCCAGGCATGTCACAGCAGAGACTGTATTATTCTGTCAAGAGCAGAGCTGTCACAATCCAGGTTTTGGGAGTACATTTTTCTGGCATTTTACAAGACAATTGTATTTTAAGGGTGAGAATGATGATCATTCCCTGAGTTCACTGCTGTACTAATCACTCTGTTGTTGAAATAAGAAACCTGCCATTGCATATTGCTTTATTTTTTATTTAGAAAAATCTTTTGTTCATTGCTCCAAGTCTGTAAGAGCAGATCTGTCAGGCCTGAGGTACACGAGCAGAGATTGGAATAGTCATCTCTGATCTGCCTCCAAGAGCTCTGAGCATTTTGTTGAGAATGCTTAATTTGGCCTGCTCAGCATCTGTGTGTCTCTATTTTCTCAAGGTCAATCTATGGCTGGTTGAACATCCTGGCAGAATCCCCAGCTCTTACTGGCCTCTCCAGTATAACCAGCATAGAAGTTCTCAGCTCTGAATACAAAAATAATTATCATTGTAGGGGTTATTATTACTCGTTTTGCCTAACGTGCAAAGAATTTTAAAAAAAAAAGATTAAACGAGTCTGAAATGATGTTGCCACAAGTATTTTGTTTACATTTTTTCATGACTTTACAATTTTTAGAGATGATAAAAGCAACTCACTGCTGCTACATTTTATCTGGGAAGTGGACAGTGTCAGCAGCTCCCAATGAAATCAAGAATTAAATTTCTTTAGATCTCTTGAATGTATTTTATTTATTATATCACCATAAAATGTTCTCTCCCTCTGAGAAATTGAAAATTATCAGCTACTTTAATTACATTATGAGAATCCTGTCTTGAAGCCGGGATACTACAGGATTTGTTTAGGTAATCATAACTAGTACAGCTAAAATTCTGAATCCCTAGCTCACATTTCATACAATGAAATCAATTTCCAAAATAATTGGGAATACGGTCAGAATTAAATATTGGGAATTTAAAGGTTTTCTTTTATTTTTTGAGGAAAGTTATCTTGGTGTCCATTAAATCTGGAACGGACAGAGTCCTCTGAGGAGAAAATCCAAACAAAGAAGTTGCTTTCTGTTTAGAATTTAACATTCTTGGTGGTATCTATATCACTAAAGTGCTGCTGGGTGCTGCAGAGAGAGATTTACCTTGCCTGGTCTTCCCAGCAGCAAACCTGAGCAGTGTCTCTGTAACCTTTGCATCGAGTCCAACAGCAAGAAGGATTTTAAATAAGAGGTAAGAGGCATCTTACTGGGTGGATAGCAGGCTCATTCACCCACTGAATAGAGGGGGCTTTAAATATGTTGCTCCTTGAGGACTATTTGCAGAAGGCTTTGTACAAAGAATGGCCTTTCCTTTTTTAGCCAAAGTAGAACTGGAGGTGAAAAAACAAAAAGGTGGCCTGAAAGAGAGCAGAGATTTCGTAAGTTAGGAACATGAGGGCAGAGGAAACAGAGCTAAGAACTGAGGAGCTGAGACCATCTAAAGGCTCATCTGCTGGGCAGCTCCACAGTGGAATGGGAAGCCTGTGCTCAGAAAACGCTGCCATGGAGACTGCAGGTGAACTGCATAGGGCAAAAGTAAGACTGGAAGCCAGATATCAATATAATCAGGGACAGTCCGTGAAAGACTGGACAAAAAAGATCTTTTATTGGAAAAAATGGAAGTTTGACCTTGGAAATGTTTGTGCTGAGCCATGTACTCTTACAGATTTCAGCTATGGCAGGGATAAAATCAGCTCTGGTTTAAGGACTGTAATTAAAACAGTTGGATTAACAGGTTAAAGATACTTCAGAGAACTGAACAGTGATGCAATTGCTCATATTTAAAACCTTTCAGGCTTGTGAAGCATACTGAATAAAGGCTGAATTTTCAAGTGCAGACCCAAACCAAGAGCAAGCCTGGCCCTTTGAGACCTGACTGTGGAGTAGCAGAGAGCTCCTGCATGTGTTGTGGCTGACCAGCCACAAGGTTCTTGATGCAGAAATTAGGAAATGTAAGGCTTTTATACACAAAAGGTCAAAAAATGGTTTTATTATAATGGTATTAAAATCTGATAATGCTTTTCTGACACTGAAGCCTGAATCATGGATTTATAGCTTGAACCATGACCAATCAAATTGAATATTTATAGTTTTGATAGGATATTTCTGTGGGAGGTGCATGGCTTGAAAAGGCGTGGAATGTATACATTTCAGAGCCATAGTTTCAATTTTTGAGCTTATGAATGTTTATATTGCAGAAAATACAAGAAAACACAGAATTGGGTGATGTTGCTCTGACTGGGGATAAAGTGTTTATTTTATGAATACTGATCAAAATTGGACAAATGATTTCCTAAGCGCCTGGGAAGATGAACAGTGAGAACTGAAGGAAAAGATAGGCATTATGATCAGTGAGTAAAGCAGTGCTGTAAAGGAATGTTCTGATGTGATGAGCTGTTGATCTGAAAAGCCAGTTCAGCTTGAGATACTTGAGACTGAAAGAGATACCTGAGGGAGAAATGTGGTGTATGTGTTTTACAGAGGATCATGAGGGGCTGGGAGATAGATGTCTTGAACTCTGTCAGTACAGTGCATGCCTGCACACCATCAGCACAGCCCATCCTAGCAGGTAGGCAAGAGCACAGATAGAGCTTAGAGAAGCAGCTCTTGCTCTAAGGAATGGGGCTCTCAGGCCGCATCACTTTCAGCAGCCAGCTCTGGGAGGATTTCAAATTTCTTTGTGAAATACAGCTGTAGCCTTTAAAAAAATCCTTACAGAGCAAAAATGTCAGCATAGGGTCTGTCCAGTGTTATAAATTACAAGTGATTCTGGCAAAAAGAAAAAAAGCAAAACAAGTAAAACAGATATTTCTGATGTCGTTCCCCTTACAAAATCTGTGACTTTGGAGTCAAGCTGTTTCTTGTTTGGGCTTCCTAGTGTAGCCAGTTACCAGCAATAGCCCTGTGATGCCTTTTACACTGTTTTTTTTTCCTCTTTTTGCCTGTGAGGTGCAGGCTGGGCTTGCAGGGGGTGGTGTGGGTTTGTGGGCTGCTGACATTGCTTTCTGCCGGGCGCTGGCAGAGCGCAGCTCCCTGCGCCAGCTCTCCCCGGCTCCTGCGGAGCTGCAGCGCTGCTGCTGCACAGCTCCCACCACAGGGACCCAAGGAAACACTGCAGGGCCTCAAAACCTGAGCTGTGAGTCTCTGTACTTCTGAAATTATGTTCCTTAAAAAGTATTATAATGAGAAAACAAGCTTTGCGTGAACAGCCAACCAAGAATGCAATTTCTGTTGTTTCAGTCCCGTTTGGGAGAACGTCTTACAATAGGAAAACAAATTTGAAGGAGTAAAAGTATAAACACTGTTGAAATGCTTAATGGAAAGGAATAAAATCACCAATTTTTATTTCAATACTTTTAGTTAAAAATTTTAAAGTATTGTTAAAAATAACATTTGAAAATACATGGTGGGTTCTACTCTGAATGAACTGATGAATCCCTCTCCTTTATTAAGAAGGTGCAATTACTACAAATGCTTTTTGCCATTTAAATGTGTGCACCTGTCAACAGTTCCATCATTACCTTTGGTACTGCTTTTTGAAAGTGAGGTCTTACATGCCTGAATGGTTGGTGACTCTTTAATGACAATTACAATAATGGTTTCCCCAACATTCCCAAAATGAGCACAACTCCATCTACTCCAGAGAAGCCTGACACAAAAAGAAACATAAATATGAAGGCGGTTGTCAAAGTTGAGGTTCTGTGGTCTTAACAGTCACAGCTGACTGTCTGGTTTTTACTTTCATATGATATTTCTGATTGCAAAAAGAGAATAATGAATGCAAAAATGTCTTTCATGCACCCATAAAGATGGCTTCAAGTTGTTGTTACTGGCATAGTGGGGCCTTTTTCAGCAAATGGAACTGTATAAGTTTATTCTGAAGCAAACAATCATCTCAAGCAATAAAGGAGTTAAGCAGAGCTTGGAGTGGTTGGTGCACTCAAGGTGTATGTAGGGGCATCTGCCAGTGACTGAAAAACAAAAATAATTTTCTTCTTGATGCACTATATAGAAAAAAATTCCAAAAAAGGGAATTAAAATCAATGGCCTATCCACTTCCAGTCTAGAAGTGTGCAGTACCAACTGCTACAGACACAGGCATGTGAAACTTTGTTTGCAGTATGAAACAAATTGCCCACCAAAACCACTTTTCACTAATCATGATGGAATATGTTTTATGTGCTAGAGCTCGAGGTTTATAGCCTTTTCCCATTTCTTCTGCTACTTTCCAGTATGTAGTGCTGGATTTCTCATATAACTGAAAAGCAAAAATACCTGGATGGATTTCCTTTTGGCAGACATAACTGTAGTTTTATGGAAGCTTGTGTATCCTTTCAGATTTATACCAGTCAAGCACCCTTAGGCTGATTTCTAGCTCTAGATAGCCTTTTTTTTCCTAAAGTTACAGTGACAAAGGGGCCATCTAAAGGTGAGTAGATCATCTCTGTTTGAATCTGCCCACATTATTAATGGCAGAATCTTCACATCTTTCCTTACTAATTTGAAAAAAGTAGATCTGGAGTCCAGCCAAAGTGACAGTCAAGAAGCAGAACACTTAGAAAGAACAAGTTGTGATGAAGAATGAGATTTGCTGTGCCAGTTCACTGACAACATATTTGTTTCATGTCTCTACCCCTCGCACCATCCTTTGTCTTCAAAAACACTCAGCAAACAATTCAGAGGAAGCAATTGGCATATTCCCTAATGAGACAAGATAAAGTGTCCTGTAACGATGATGACAGCAAATTCACTAAGTGAACTGCAGTTTGAGAACTTTGCAGATTGATCAAACCATGATTCCTTGGTTGCTTACTTAATTGCCTGTTACCATCTCTCTGCTGACCTCCATGTGCCCACTGCTTCTGTCAGCACTTCTGCCACTCAGGGACTCTGTCAGCCCCTCAGGTTGTGAACACTGGAAGAATTGGTTCTGGTTTGGGGATTTTATTTAACTTGCATTTAATATGGGTTCTTGGCCAGCTATCACAGTGGGAATTTAGAGATATTCTGGCCTCCTACCATGCTTGAGGACATCAGGCTGTAAGGAAAAAGCTTTCCTGATTCTATTTGTTATAGGATGGATGCTAATTAAGGCACTGTCTCATCAGGTGCTGAGCACCTTAAGCAGCTTCATAACCCTGGGAACGATGGTGCTGTGCTTGTTTAGCCCTCAGTGATGTTCTGTCTGCTAAAGAAGTCTGGTCAGGCAAGAAATGTGCAAGGGAAAATGCGTATTTTGGTGAGTGTACAAATGATTGAATCCATAATCATTTGATAATCTTAATCCATAGTAAATTTGGACCAGAGCCCCTCAAGCTGTGGTTTTATTTTGTTGGCAGAAGTCAAGAAATGTCCAATGTCTAAATGATAAACTATCTTACAGCATTCTTCAGACAAGGCTACTTCAGGGCTCACCATTTATGCCTTTTTGAAAGTTTCATTATAGAAGTTTCTTTAAGGGAATGAAGGAAAAGGAGGGATGTGAGTCCATGTGTGCACAGGAGTGGGATTAAGGAGCTATTTCTGCTGCTGTGGAGCAATTGCTCTCTTCTGTAGGAATTGTGTTTAGAAGTGGTAAGGAAGTGCTGGCCCTGCCATCAATCTGCAAAGCTCCCCGAGTTCCTTTCAGATGAAAAGCACTGAGAACTTTGCAGTTGTACTTACAGCCTCAACACAGCAGCCATAAATGTTATGGAGAAGAATTTTGTCAGTATAATCAGGTGACTGTTTAAACAGGTGAGCAGAAAAAAAATAAACTCTCCTGAAATGAGATTTAAGGTTGTTCAAGGTCCAGGATCATACATGTGACTTTCTGATACCTCTGGACTGTCTCTCTGCAGGAGTTTTCTCTTTGCCCCATATGAAGTGACAGTTATATCTTTCCTGAAAATATGCCTCAAATACACAGACTGTACTGACCTGTGGGTTTTTCTTCCTTCTTTTCTTGCTCTTGATGACCTGTTGTACTTGTTTTATTAACCACTTGGACTTTCATGGGCACTGCTACTCTAAGAGAAGAATATTGATAAGGAGAGAGAAAGAGTTGGTTGTATAAAATTAGGTCAAAAGCATAAAAATACCACCCAGACTGGAGACCATGTCTGAAATTAAGCTTTTCTGCTGGGGGACAACATATTTAATTTGCTTAGTAGGCTATGGTAGGGCTTTAATACTTCCTGTTGACCTTATCCTGCAGGGAAGGTGAGGACTGGCAAAAATATCTGTTATCTGTGTTGGCATTACGTGTATGCCTGGGTGGTAACTGATGTGTATGTGTGTATATTTTTGAAACACCACACATGGATGAATATATGTACCCCTCTGTAATTAGATGTGTCACATTTAAAAGCTCATATCCCTTTATTTAAATATTTACATACTTTACTCCGAAATAAAGCAAGTAACTGTATCTTTAAAGCCAGCCTGTATCAAGTTCAAGGAATTAGTTAAACAAATGTCGGTTTTGAGCATGGATTTGGGCCCAAATGCAGTAAGATTTCACTTGCCAATTAGCTGTGTGCTAACAGGGTATGTTCTGACAATAATTAGCACAGTGCTCATGTATAAAACGTGTCTGTCTGTGTTCTGTCTGTGGTGCAATCACTCTCTCTCTCTTTTCAAGCTGTCTATGAGCAGTCCTGCGAGGCTTACCGACACCAAGGGAAGACATCAGGCTTCTTCTACATCGATTCTGATGGAAGTGGACCGCTGGGACCACTCCGTGTTTTTTGCAATATAACAGGTAATGACCTGGCCTTGACTTGGCTGCCTGATGTCGGGTCTAATCTGATTAGAGGTGATCTGAGCAGAGTGATAGACACGTCAGTGATGCAGCTCAGTAGTGGGGAAGAAGCAGGGAAGTTGTAACCAAGGTTTCACTTTGAGATGTTTTCTTAAATAAGATCCATGTAAGAGTGATTTTTAAAGTAAGTTTGAAGGACTTGCCTTGCTAAGTGATATATACAGCAGTGTCTGCACCTTAGAAAGGGCACTTCATAATATCATAACTTTTGATGAGATGTTTGTTTTTTACTAAAGAATTAGAAACTTAAAATCTAAACCATTCTTCTATAGTTGACTGCTTTCTCTGCTTTATTAGAATACGAGTTCTAGGAATTACTAAACTCCTCTCACTGAGCCAGCTATAAACCCTTCTAGTCTGACATAGGCAGCAATACATCCCCTCATAGAAGAGGGCTGCCTTTGGCATTCCATAGAGTGGAAACCTTGGTTCTCCCTGGTATTTGTATGGAGGAGAATGTGTGATCATCTTAGGAGAAGGGACACCAAAGAGATGAGTAGCAGTGCAAGAGCCTGGCAAGGTGACCTGTTGGTTGAGGCTTTTTAACCTTACAGTGCCATAGGTTTAAAATAAGAATTTTTTTCAAATGAACAGACCTGTTCTCCCGTAAGTGTGTCCTATTTTGTATATAGGAGTGTCAGGCCATGAGAAAAGATTATACACATGGCTCTTATTGTGGATGGGGATGGATGGTAGGGCTCCCTTTCTGCTTTTTATATTTGAAATGGAGGTGAAATTTCCCACACCATCTCCTGTTTGGCATTTTTTGCTTCCTGTGGCCAGATGCAGATGAAGGAATGTTTTATTACCCTTTCTAAATTGCTAATTCTGACCGAACTACTTTGCCACATATCACCTCCACACTCTGCTGAAAACTGAGGACTCAGGATATTCATATTTTATCTTTAATCTCCTTGTACCTAAAGTGCCTCAAATTAAATATTCATTTTATTTAATTGGGCAATGATTATGTTAATTAAATGCACAACAGTTAATTATTAAGTATGTTTTTTATTTAAGTGTAACAAATATTTAATAAGATGTGTCTCCTTTGCTGTTGAATCTCCTAAGAATTGAAACAGAGTTTCACCTTTCTGTCTGAAAATCCTTCCTTGATCTTCAATATGGGAAATGTGCTCATTTTTATTATTTATCATATAAATATGTGTGATCAAAACATTGTCAGTGCTTTTTATCTCTGCTGAAGAAGTAGGATTTTTGACAAACACCTTGCATTTGCTTTCCTCCAATAAACTTTATCTGGCAGAAATCCAGAAGGCATATACCTGATTTTCTCTCTATCTGTAATAAACTCACTGACATTCTCATAACATTGCTTATGAGGAAAGGAGGTGGGGAAAATCAGCAGAACCTCCTAGCCTGGAAAAAAAACGCTTCTGTGTCAGCTAAATATGGTTTGGGTGCCTTAATCACAAGAGCTTCTTTTCTCTCTGGGAACTGCCCTTATTGTTATTCTCATAAAAATTGTTTATAGGAATCGATTAAGTGCAAAGTAGGAAAAAAATTACTTTGTGTACACAGGAATGGATTCTCAATTTGCTTCTTTTTTTCAGGTGATGCTTCTGCTTAGTTTTTTGAAAGTACCCCATATTCAGGGAAAGACAAAATATGAAATTCCATGTTGTTACACTAGGTACAGAGAAGGAACAAAAAAAATAATATTGTTCAATGACATAAATCTGTGAATAAACCACACCTGTGAATGGGAAAACGTGTATGATCATGAACATGGATGAATTCCATGTGTGGGGAGACCGAACAAATTAAAAAGATTGCTGGGGGAAACTGTCACCGGAGAGCCTGGAGATCATGTGTGGCATAGAGAAAACACATAGGAATTGATTCTTTTTCATCATAGGCGAGCTAAGGGACACTTAAATGATTTCATAGCAGGATTTGGGAGTTTTTTGTTTGCTTGCTTTTTCCTGATGCAATGAATTCAACTTGACACCACCACAGGACAGCAAGGAGGCTGATGGATTAAGGGAGGGAGTAAAATCCATATGGAAAAAGCCCCAGTCTTGTCTGAGCGATTCAGAAGGTGCAAGTAAACACAGAGCTTTAGTTGCAGCTTCCCACTCAGGCAGCTGTGAGGAAAAGACCATTGGGAAATGGGAATGAGCTTCAGGAAAACCTTTTGGCTTCCTTGGGTATCTCTTCACCCTCAGAGGCAGAGGTGGGCTCCTGGGCTAAATAAAGCTCTTATTTTACTCACACTGGCAGTTCTTCCTGTATACAGTTCAAGAAGCAGTAACCTCTATATGCCCAAAATGTGTTCAAGCTGAAGAATTTGGAGGTGGAATGGAAAATTCAAGTCAATGACTCATTTAGTGTTTTTAGAAGTGCAGGTGCAGAGAGCTAATGCCTTCTGGGAATTACAGTGCCTTTAATCTGTGAAGGATGAATTCAAAGAACAAATCAGACCATCAGCAATAAACAGCATCATTGCATTTAAAGCAGAGTGTCTTCTCTTAATGTTCACTTACATTTTTAAAGTTCTTTCTAATTCTAATTTAAGTTCTTTCTATTTTTTAAAGTTATTTCTAACAGCATTATCTACCTGTTTAATTGAAGGGATTCAGATAGAGAACTTGTTTGTAGCCATTTATTAACTGGGGCAGATAAACACCAGGTTTCTTGCATATCAGTGTGTCTGATGTGGATATGGAAATATCAACATTACAAGTCAGTTTACTGTGTTTATGTTTGCAGTAGTTTCTCTGTAGCCTGTCAACTTTAGCAGCCCACTGCTGAATAGAAATTCTGAATAAAGCAGAAAATTGTATTTGTGTGTGCTGAGAGGGAATTGGACAGTTATACAAAGAGGGAGAGAGATAAGGGAAAGGAAATGTTACAGGGAGGAAAAAAAGGAAAAAAGTATTAAAAAATATAAAGTCAATTTTCAGCATGGCAAGAAATTCAACAGTAGTGTCACAGAATATCTGATGAATAGCTGGTACTAGAGTGGGTAAATGTACTTATCCACTGTCTGAAGAAGTGGCTGAAAAAGCAAGGTGACAATAATTGTAGGTGACATGCTACTATTTAATAGCATGCTTATTGGTCAAGAAGGAAGAAGAGTGTATGAAGCCCTTTAAAGGGATCTTACCTGGGGGTCTGTTTATTTCTACTAAAGGTAAAATAAGTTGTTGAAATAGGAGGTTGTCGGGAATACTAATGTGCCTAACTAAAGGCACAGAAAGATACCTGTAGAAGGAGAGGTTAAAAGTAAATAATCCAGGACTATTTAGAATGGGAAGACTCAAAGTGAATGGGCCACACCGACAGAAGCAATGCTCATTTGCATTTTCTTACTATAGGAGAAGAGAGTTCAATGACAGTGAAAGACAAAACCCTCGAAACTAGATGTAAAAGGAAAAGACAGCACCTTATTAACATAATATTTTCTTCACCTTATATACCCATTGTCTACAGAGCAAAGGCACTTTCACAGGGAAATTCATCAGTTGGAAGAAACACTGAGGAATCCCCACCAAATATGCATCTGTGTAGGGGGAAGTGAACCAACCTGTGCCCAAGGCATGACTGGGGGTGGGTGCCATGAAGGACTCCTTGAGGATGTGAATGGTTCCATGCAGGGATTATTAAACTGAGGGGTTGCACTGAGTGCTGTGGGAACACATCTGACATCTTTCCAGGGCATCCACATGGGAATGGAGGGTAGTTGTGCTGGCTTTTCCCCAGTCTCCAGTCATCCATGGGGGTCTGTGGCCACAACTTTTTCACATGAAGTGCAGAAAGGACATATAGTGTCATACTTTGGGGTAAGGAACAGCCCCCAGGGCTGGGAAAGGTTAACCTTGGTTGTTTGATAATCAGCCCACTTGAAGTAATCTTAATTGAAGATTCATAACAGTCAACAGAAAAGATGACTGATAGACCCTGTGAACCTCATGTCTGGCAGTCTTTATATCATTGTGAGGCTTATTTTTTTCATATTGCTTAGAAACCTATTGGGCTGTCTGGAATATTAAAATGCTAATAACCATGTTCTCCAGGACAAAGCCTGTAGACATGCAGTCTACACCCATGTGCTTGTTTTGCTGTCCTGTTTGAAAAGTGGAATGACCTTTTCTCATCTCCTTCTGTGTAAATTTCACCCTTGAAATCTGAAAGATTTGCTTACAGTACACTTGAGTCATCTTGTCACTGTGCTTCTCTACTGATGCTGTTTTACAGTATTGAGACCCTGGGCTATCAAATCAGTAATCCTTAGAAATTGCCATGACTAAGCCAATGGTTCAATTTATCTTTGCTAGATATTTTTCCAGTCCTCAAATAGTTTGTCTTTCCTTTCTTCCCTTTTTTTATTTTTTTTTTTTTTCTTCTAGTGTTGCAGTTTGGGGAAGGATGCAACCTTACCTCACCTCAGATTGTGCTACTGGTCCAAGATCTGTTTTTGAAACTGCCTTGGTGAAAAAAAATAATTAACAAAAATATATCTCTACTTCTTGCAGATCACTTCTGTTTTAGAGTCTCATCTCAAATTGTAAATACTGCTAATTTATCTCATGCAGGAAAGTTTTATTTTCTCTATCTCAAAAACCTGTATAGAAACTGTGTCTAAATCTCAGAAAAAGTAAGGGATTCTAATAAGATGTGAAGTAGATTGTCAAAGTTATACTTGCTTTTTTTTTACAAATTGTGTCCCTTTTTTATTCCGCTAACAATGATTTAGATTTTTATTCTTCCATATACTACATATTCCCATTGATTTTCCTAAAACAAACAGTTGTATTATTGTCCATGGCATCCATCTTTCCCTTTGTTTCCACATGTGAATCTCAGCTCCTCTGCTTATATAATTCCTTAATCTATTTTCCATAAGAAACCATCTCCTTTCACTTTGTCTAGCAATAACACAGATGCAGGAGTCACCGTGTACTCAGCCCTTCTTGCATTTCTTGTGGACTTGGGAAATTCTCGTGTGAAAAGCAGGGCTGCTCTGGGCAGACTGAAGCCAGAACAGATAGGAGAAGGTCTTGCTCTTAATTCTGCCTTTGATACCTGCAGCTACAGGATTTTGGAACAACAATTTAAATGGTCAAACTCCCTCTAACCTGCAGCTTACTGTCTGTAAATGTGATTGACTTTATCACAAGAGAAAACAACAAATGGAAATTCCTTACAAATTATTTACTACTGTTTAGATTAAAGATTTACAGTTTATCCCTCAAACACTGCAGGTCTTTTGGCATACTGTAGTTTTGACAATTGATATGCTTCTCTTTTGAATTTTCATTAAATATTCTTCCAGAACCTTACAGAATTAAAAAATCTTTAATGTGAATATTATGTCAAAAGCATTGTGCTGTCAACAGCTGCCTTGCTGCTCACAATGAAATTGTTGTTTTTTTGGATGAGCATCAAGGCAGAAGTCCTGAAGGCTGCCTTCACTGTCACATTTGCATGTGACCCTTAAGGAAGTTCTAGTACTGCAGAATATAGGTATTTTTCCTCTAGCCATTTCCTTTTAACAAACATTTACTACAACTTAATCCCTCTCCTGCCACATCTGCAGTGCTCAGAAGTCAGAAGTAAGCTGTGGCTCTGTCCACATCACTCCTGTTGTCTTGGGTGCAAGGGGTGTATCCATGTGCCCCAGACAGGGGTGTCTCCTGCCCTGCTGCACCCCTGCAGGTGTCATTCCCACCCTCCTGCTGTGGCAGCTGGAGAACAGCAGGTTTGCTGTGGGCTCTTGTCTGCCAGGCTCATGCAGGTATCTGAGCCATCACAAGACATGTGGAACAGCAGAAACGTGATCTGAGTCTCTCAACACCCACCCTAGATGAAGGAGGCTGAGGCAGAGGGGACTGCAGAGTGCAGTGAGGGGAGAAGTGTCCCCTTTGCACTAGGACGTAGATCAGTGACTGCCTCTTCAGTTTGTGGAGAGGAAAATTTCTCACTGCTCGTGTTAGGATATCCTGTGTTAAGGAACAACTGAAATGGAGGATCATCAGGAAGCAGGCTGCCATGGCTCTGGGCTTCAGCACAACATGGGGGAGGAGGGTGCAAGATGTCACAAAAGAGGTGTCTTCTTATCATCCAGCAGAGACATCTGACATGGTCATTCTGCTGAGAGTTGCCTTGAATGCATTGCAGTGCTTCTGCACTGCATGGGCGTGGCTGAATCACAACTCAGGAGGAAGCTGATGAGCAGAAAACAAGCTGCAGAAGCATGCTGGGTCAGCCAGCAGGAAAAAAAAAAAAAAAAAAGATACCAAAACAGTAATGGGATGATTTCAGAGAAGACTCAGAAAACCCTTTTTCGGAGTCAGTGAATTAAAGCTGTCTGTGAAAAGAAATTGGTCTTTTAATATCCTTTGGAGGAGAGTATATATTAGAACAGCTGGGTTGACCTGCCACTGCAGCTTAGAACAGAACAGTGTTTAAGAAGGAAGATCATGTCTTTTTTGTGCTTGTTCTTGGAGTTGTAGGTACAATATTCTGGATAAAATTTGGCATTCAGTGTGGAGCACCATGAAAGAAATACATTGTATGAGCTCTGAGAGTTATTTTTTCTCTCATGTAGCATTTACCGTATGTTTGGCTTGTTGGCAATTTAATCAGTCTGAATAATCTTGTTTTGTGACAAACCTCCTAAATCACAAAGGAATGATGCAGTTTGTATGGGTGGAATGTGCTCTACAGGGATATTTCAAGTTGAAGAATAAAAACGAGAATTAGACAATACAGAATTCATTGAAAGCCAGTTTTCCAGCTGCTCTAATTTCCCACAATTTAATTTGTGTGCCGTCAAAAGCAACTTGGAGGTTTCCAGCAAGATGACAGAACTATGGGCTAGGCTAAACAGAGAGTCTAAAATGTGCTTAATGCATTGCAGTCCCATGCTGTAAAAGCATCTCCTAGGGCCAAAAGCAGACAGCATAATATCCTAGTGAATTGGACCATTAAATAAAACTGTGAAGTCATAAAGCTGTAGCATTACCCTGAAATTAAAGCATTGTCACCTTTGAATTATGGAAATAATTTAACAAGCATTTAGGAAATCTGCTTTTCAAGGCTGCATTTAACTATTCCACATTATACAATAGAAGATGTGGCTGCAATCTCTACTTGGTTTTGAATGACTTCCAGCTTGTGTTTAGTTTGAAATTTTACCAAGCTGAGAAAGTAATAAAAGAGTAGAATGGAGTAATAGAAGATAAAAATAAATGGTAACCTGTGCCTGGACAACAGCTTTTTAATTCTCATTGCAGATTCACAAATGCAAGGAGAGCTCATTCAATGGAGTAAACAGGAAAAAAAAAAAAAATGTAGTATGGACAGATATAAAAATATAACGACAACTTTGTAGCTGAAATCCATGAGAAGGGAGCTTTATCTGTGTAATTTAATGGTTTCCAGGTATGGAAGTGACTAGAAGGAGGTAGTGGCACTCACCTTGGTTTGCATCTGTGATTACAGTGTCATTGCATAAAAACAAAATGTGAACCAAACAGCGAGCGAAGATTAAATAAACATCCTTGCATTAATGAGAGAGCAACAAGTATTTGAAGCCCCATTTTCAAAAGCTGTGGGCATTGCTGGTGTGGAGGTGTGCTCTAAAGGCAAATGCCAAACACAGAGCTGAGGTGCAGCCAGCTGTGTTTGCTGGAGGGCTGCGTGGGCACGTTCAGATGGCAGCTCCGTGTCTTACACAGGTCCTGAACCTGCCTGAAGTGCCACATCACAGATCATTGTCAGGAGACTTCAGAGGACCTGTCAGTCCAGTGGTGAGGGTAGAATGCTTTGACCTCATTCTGAGGGGAGGCAGTGATATTTTGGGAGCAGCCCTCGCTAAACTTGTGCAAGTGAATTTGAGAAAACAGAGTGATCTTTTTCTAACTGTTGCCAAGTTTCAGGTGGAGAAACTGGAGTTTGAATAAATCCCAAGTGCTGATCTGAAAGATGATGGTCTTCAGAAGAAATGCTGAGTTTATTTTTGAGTGGTTTTTCTAATCTGTGGAAGCAGATGCAAAGGTCTTAGAATGGTTCAAGGATTTGCTGCCCTCCAGCTCTTAGTAGCTTCTCTCTCAACCAGTGGAGATGCAGGAGGGAGCACTGTTGGCTCTTCTACTCTATCCAAAGCAATCTAAAGTTTAAACCATTTTCAGTCTCATTTGCTTCATTTAAACAAAAGGGTGTCCTTTTGAAAGAAGGAATTTTGTTTTTTGAGGGTTTTTTACTGTGATGTGAATGTAATTTTTTATTCCTATAGAAGGTTGTGTTTGACTTTGTATGTGTTCCCTCACCCCTCCACACCCCATGTGCTGCTTTCTAAAATGGAAGTACTTACTCTTCCCCTGGGAAGTGGGAAGAAACTTGACTGAGATGATGGAACAGATTTCTCTTCCTTTTCCTCTTCTCACCTTGTTACCACCAGCTCTTTTGTATCTGTGTTGTGCTGAGCTGCCCTTCTGATCCCAGGTTTGCTTGCTGGTGGCTGTGACTTTCCTGTCACTAGATCAACGAGAAAAACAGATTTTTTTGAGAAGCTGAACTGATGGTCACCTTTACTGCAAAGGTGAAGCACAGAGGGAAACTTTGAAATGACCAGTAAAGCATAGATTTGATCTGTAGAAGTATTAAGCCTAACAGAGTAGGTATTTTGTAACACAGGAAATCTCTGCAATGTAACTTCAAAATTCTTCTCTTTTGCTAAACTTTCTTAACTCCATTCTGATGTACTTGCTAAATCACAATTACATTGAATACAGAAAGAAACTTGATATGTTTTTCCTATCTCTTTGTAAACTAGAGGATGGAAAATAGGTCAATTTATTTCTAAATGATCCTATGGAGAGCAGCAGGTCTAGGATGTCAAAGTTCAGATTTCAGGCAGCTGTGTGCAGCTGTAATGATAACAAGACTGTTGGAAATTAATGAACAACCATAGAGGAAGATAAGAGGATGACCTGTCACATTGCCTGTCCAACACTTGTTAATGAGTGCTGGCTGCTTACAGTATGTTTGCTGATACCTTGTCCAATCTCATTTCAAACATGTCAATTAATTATATTTCCAACACTTTTTTTTTTGTGAAGACAGTTTTGTGCTATGCTATTTTTAATAACTTTAATTTCCTAGTAATCCTTCTTTGCTTCTAAATTGCTAGTTCTTGATGCTTTTGACTTTTCATGTACCCACATGGCACCTTTCTTGATGCACAGCCTGGAAAGTACATCAGTGTTAACCACTGTACAGCTAGAACATTAGGCTGCTCTGCTTCCTGAGTAGCACTGTAGCCACTGTTGTGAGCATTGATTTTATTGCATTTTCTTAAAATTATGTTCAGAACACTCAGTGGGGAGGTGCTTTTGACAGCCCACCTGGAATTTCAGCAACCAGTTTATTCCATCATCTCCTGGTTTTATGTCGCACATTATCAGCAACTTGGTGTTTGTCTTTTCAGTAGATATTTCAGTAGATATTTAAGACAGAAGTTAAACTTCTATCAGCGTTTGTGAGAGGAAAGTTAACTCACCCTCAACTGCTTCCAAAAATTCCACTCTGTTCTTGTCAATCTTGCCTTGAGAGAGCAAAATCAAACAGAGAGTGTCTGATAAGGATTGCTACTTTGAGATGTACAAGATGTCTGTTATGAAGTCATTGAGGTATACTGTGTTGGAAGCAATACATGTGCAGGACTATGCAGGTATTGTGCTACAGTGCTCACTGTGATTACAACCACTGGGACAAGCATTACAAGCAATACATTTGTGGTATTTCTTATCATTTTAATCTGTCTTTTGTGTATCACATATTGCAGCAATGTTTCTTTGAGCTCCAACTCCAAGGGTGCACAAGCAGCTCCCTGAAGTCAGTAAGAACCACAGAATTGCAGACCTATGAGCAAACCTTCTGCCCACCATCACAGAAATGATGAGAGGGTTGTGAGTGAGTGTATGGTTTGCTGTGTAAACTGTCCTTACAGTTAATGCAAGTTAATTTCTGTGTGACTTGCAGCCAGGTCTTGGAACAGACCTCTTTGGACAGTCTCCAGATGGCTGTTGTTACTTGCCTGTCATTTGAATCTTTCCATAAGACAATCCATTAAATCATCTGGATGTCTTTGCACAGATAGTCCATTTAGGATTTTTATACACCTATTAGCATTCTGTTGAAGTAATCTGGGGGATATTTGTAGCTCAGTGAAAAATACTTGGACTGCAATGCATTGCCCACAGAGCTGTTGGGCTCATCATGCCAATGTATTGGGGAGTTACTGGAAAGCTCAGGCTCTGCAAGAACTCAGGCCAGATAATGTAGTAAAGCCATACAGATCCTTAAATGCACAGTCTTTAAGATCAGCTTAGAAAAGATATGATACATTGTTATCTAGGGTTTCCCTGATGAAGCATAAATAACAAAATAGAAATCTATTGCCTAGATCTCTCTTCTTCCTCTGTAACTGTCTGCGTGTTTCTGCAAGTGAGATCAAAATCTCCTTCCCATCAAATGATCCAAAATTGCTGGCTTAAATTTTTGCCCTGTCAGTAACTTGTATCCTCCCTAGGCAAGCAGGGTCTTTGATAAAAAGGAAATTTGCTGAATGTGACTTGACACTCTTACTAATAGTGTTGGACATGTGCAGGGCTCAGTCCTGTGAATCCTCATTGAAGAGTTCATCTTTAACTCTGTGTCAGCTCAGCAAATTGGCTGTTCAGATTGTCCTTTCTACCCTGCCCGTTGCTATACCAGAACCAGCTGGGAAAAAGCCTCCCTGGAAGCTAATTGCTCCTAAGTGTGATGTTCTCATTATGCCAACTGCAATGCTGATCGTGAGCTGGGTTGTAGGGTGCAGGTTGTGCTTAAGCCTAGGGTTCTGCTTTTTGTCACCTACACAGTCCCTTACTCTGCCAGTAAATGCAATGAGGGAAATGAGAATGGGCTCCCCAGTGTGGAAAAGCATCAATATTTAGAGTTAACTACAGATGCCAAGTCATATGGTGTTCTGTACCATCATCCAAGTAGGGCATCACTCAACTTATACACAAGAAAATCTGAGAACTGAGTGAAATGAGTGATCTGACTTCCAGCTGGGTGGTAAGAACATACTCTCAGTTTAACTTTCTGGCAAGAGGTTGTGTTTTCTGCTTGTGGTGAGTTTGTGCAAGCTCATCAGTTGGAGTTCTCTGCTTCCATTTGTTGTTGCAACAGCATGGGCTGTGCTCTCAGGCAAAGGTGAATGCTACCCCCAGAGCCATATTTCTATGTGTTTTCTCTCAGGGACAAAGCTAGTTGAAAGGTATCTAATTTTATAAGAAACCTGGTTACAGAAGAAGCTGAAGGTCTCCTGTGCTTCCCAGGAAGCTTGTAGTTTCTCTCTTGCTCAGCAGGCTCTGTAGTGTCCGCTGGTGTTGGTTCAGGGAGAAACATCTTTGTGGCCACACTGATCTTTAATGAAGACAGACCTATTGGTGTTCATCACAAAGTGCCCATTTTGGAGCCCAGGCTCCTACTGATACTCTGTCCACTGCAGCAAAATGTTAGATTTCAGTTGTTATTTTTTTTCCCCTGTTTGTTTGAAGTGTTTTGCTGTTAACCTCCTGTTCAATTGCTATTCCTTAAACAGAAGATAAGATCTGGACTGCAGTGCAGCACAACAGCACGGGGCTGACCAGAGTGCAAGGAGCTGCTCCAGAGAAGCCCTACACCATGTCCTTGAGCTACAGCGGCAGCGCGGAGCAGCTGGAGGCCGTGATCAGCAGCGCCGAGCACTGCGAGCAGGAGGCAGCCTACCACTGCAAGAGGTCACGGCTGCTCAACACCCCCAGTGAGTGCACCAGCCCAGGGCTGGCCTTCTTAACTCCTTCTGAGTGTACAGCAGGTGCAGGACACGCTGCAGCTGAAGAGAAAAACAAAACAAAAACAAAAACAAACAAACAAAAAAAAAACCCACACAAAAACACCCCAACCACTAAACAAAAAAAACCCACAAACAAACAAACAAAAAACCACAAACCAAATAAAACTCCCCAAATTAATAGCAACAATATGGAATAGAGTGAAAAACCTTTTACCGTTTTGGATTCTACTGTGCAGTGCTTGTGCCCTGGTGCAAGAGGGTCTGAGCTTCACAGGAGAGTTTTCAATCTGTAAGTTCATGCATGCCCAGACTCTGAAAACATCTACAATGGAAAGTGCTACATAGAAACTACTAAAAGTGTATTTAGCTGATGGCAAATAGATGTGTTTATTCATTTACAGTTTTTACCTGTGTATTAAAGATAAAAAGTATCCAGATTGCTCCAGACTCCTAATGTTATGTAGGGGAGGGGTGTAACCTCTTCTGAGTCCCACAGCCCCGAATATGATGTTTAAATTGCTTGGCACTACAGTTTCTGGGGCAAAGCTAACTATCCCCTTGCAGTAGAAAGAATACATTTTTTTCCCCTTGGCTTAATGTAACAGACAAAAAAGAAAGCAGAGGATCTCACCAGTTCATGTTTATTTGCAGCACCAAATTTCCAGTGGCTACTCAGGATATCTGCCTTCCAGTCAACTCTGTCTTGATGTCAGGATTTTATGTTTGTTTATGTGGAGAGATGAATGACATTAAGGACAGACTTCTGAATGTCTTCAAAGTCTCTTCTGTTGCTTGTAATGTCTGTATTGTCCTGGTGATTATTTGATTATTAGCAACTCTTAAATTTGTTGGTAGTTTAGAAGACAAGACCAAGGAAAGCCTGAAGGGGAGCTTGCAGTGGGAATTTCTATTGTCTTAAAGCCACATTGCCTAATGAGATGTGTCAAAACCCTCCTGGTTCCAGCAAAGTTAATATAACACTGAATGTTTATGGATCCAGTAATCAGATGCCTTACAGTCAGTTTATTTTTAAAAGCTGTGAATTATGTCTTTTGTTATCATCAGATTTACTAGCCAAGAGTTGCTTGTATTGCTAATCTTTTTTTAAAGAATGAAATGTTACTATCAGCATCCAGGGTAGAGCACAAAGGGAAAACAAAATGTGGGTATAACTGCTCATAAATGAGTGGTATTGATGTCTTACAAGTACTTTCAGTGTTGCTGGCTTCTGTATCCATACCACACTTGATATGGCATAAAGATAAAACCCCACAGAGGCTATTTCCAAAGTGTTGTTTTAAGGATGAATGCCACAATATTAGAGCAGGTCTGCATGTGTTTATTTTTGTACATTTCTGTGAGGCACTTGGTCATTTGTATGCAGAAACATACACTATGAATGGGTTTTGAGATGCCTCTTGTATGTGGGACCTCTCTAAAGCTGGGGGCACTTCCTGAGAACCAAAACTTTTGGGGGAAAGAAAAAGTAAAGATAATTTTGTGTAAATTGACAGTGTGAAAATTGTACATCATCAGGGCTAAAGCATCAAAGAAGAGGCAGACTGGCTACGAGGGCTCCTGAGAGGGAGCTCATTCTCTACTTGTCCAGGACCAAAGCTGTGGCTGATTCCTCAAGGAAAAAGATGTGGGGATGCTCTCCAGCAGTCTGGTTTGTGCTCTTGCAGCTGGTGCAGTGCTACTGTGGTCCTGAGAGTTGACCACACAAGAATTGCACAACTCATTTAGTCTTTAATGCAGCTCCAACTGGGAAATAAAAAAAAAAAAAAGGAATTGCAATCTAATGCTGTGCATGTGGCAAACACCATCATTTTTTTGCTCTTTTTTTTTTTTCTACCTTTTGTTTGCTTTTTAATTACACTTCTGAATTTTTCTTATTTTCACCCTGAGCTTTCTCAGTAGTCTACAGCTTTAAATTTGGCAAGATGTGAAACATCCTCAAAAAAAACCAAAAACATTTCAGTTCTTGAAATGACAAGATAAGAGTAATTTGTTCTTAACTGAATATTAAGTATTTTTGTAGAAAAACATTATTTTCCCCAAGCTCTGTTAATTGATATTTATTTTGTTGTGAAATGCTGTTGTATTACAGAGGAACCTAGAGACCAAGTAGTGCTGAACATTGTAGGTGTCTTGAAGAGTTCTAGGACTTAAGTATTTTCTATTCCTAAACTTGAAGATGAGCTACAAGTGTGAGTGACCTCAGGGTATTTTGCTGGACTTGCTGCAGAAGGTTCTCACCTGTGTTGTTTTTGCCAGATTTGAGGCCAGAGCAACAGAACAAAGATCAAAACTGTTGGGTTTTATTTATTTGTTTGATCTAGACTTCTGGATGCCTGAAGCACTGTGTTCCCTCTGTGTTGACAGGGTATGTTAATGTATAATTGCTGTTAATGAGGAACTCTTCAGATGTGGCTGTAGAATTCAGTATGCAATGCCCATGTTTTAATGACAATACCGAATCCATAGGCCAGCAGGAAATGTTACCCAACCTAGTCCAGCTTGCTGAACATCTCCACTCATTATTACCTCTGGACTGAGCCCAGTGGTGAATGCCTGATGGAAGGGCATCTCCCAGAGGTATATCTGCTGTTGACAAAATTATAGAAGTTCCTCTCCCTGCAATAAATCCAAATCCAGTCCATTTCTGAGCTTACTCTCATTCTGGGCTTTGCTCTTTTTTTTTTTTTTTGCTTCCCACAAAGAGATGGAACACACGATTAGGATATTACAGCTGATAGCACCAACACACCAAATCCTCGTCTTCCGGATCTAAATACGATCATGTTTCACAGTGAAGCAGTAAAAATGTTTCTCTTTCCTTTTGCATGATAGTGCACAGATGTGTGTTGTTACATAGCAATTTTCACAGCTTTGACATGGGGCAAATGGGACGAGCAAGGGATTCTGGGCTGCCTCAGAGAGAAGCCCAGGGAGGCCCCTGGCTTGCATAAAATTGTTCCAGTTTATGTCAAGGAATTCTCTTTCTTCTTTTGCTGCTCCCTCCTGCCCTGAAGACACAGGCACATCCTCAGCGGGTGTGACTGGGCACAGTATCCCCATTGAGTTTCTTGGATTTACATCTGCAGTGTGTCAGACAGGCAGTCTGGCAGTTGGCAGAGCAGTTTACTCATCTCCACCTCCTGCTGCCTGGAACAGCCTTATTGGCTCTTCCTGTCATACCACAGCTTCACTGCAAGCGTGTCTGTGTAAGCAAAAATTAAATTGCCCTGAAGTGTAGTTTTGTACATCTCTGCCATCAGACAGATTTTCAGGAGGTTTGTGAACACCACAATAGATGTCTGTTCATCAAGGCATAGCTGGCTTTCTTAAGAAGGTGGAGAAAGAAATTTGTGTGACCAGAAATCACAAGTCTCCTGTGACTTTCCCAGGCCTGTTGGAGAAACACTCACATAAGCAGAGCAAATGGAACAGTTGGCATTAATTAGGAAAGCAATCTACACTCCTAGGAAACAATTGCAGACTTATTCTTACAAGGAGAGGCCGAGTCAAGCTAGCAGGAGAGGACCAGGGTGGGCAGGAAGGTTGAGCTACCTCTAAATGTGCTCTCTGTATTCTCAGAATATGAAAAGAAATGTAGCCCCCCAGGGCTTTGATTTCCTTTCTTCATGGAGCATCTCAGGCAATGCCTAAGGAAAGAAGATGTGTACAAGGATAGGTCCATGTGTGCAGATGCACGTTTAATTAAACTGGTAACATACAGGATGTTTAAAGGTATGAAAACATGAAATGAACAAACTCCCAGCTAGCTCTTGACTGAGTTTGCTGTTTTCTAGAAGCAGTGGGTGGGCTCAAGCGCTTGTCACTTGGGAAGCTCCCTCACATCCACCTTATCACGGACTTAGCGCAGTGATGGCTATATCAGTGGCAGCATAGCCTGCTTTACAACACTTGGCTGACAGTCTGTCAGGTTCATAGCACGTTTGTGTAGGCAGGGACTGATATAAGATCAGACCAAGAGCGAAATCAAAGAAATAGGAATGTCTGTAGGTGGTGGGTTTTTCCTGACTTCTTCCTTATTTTTCTCTTTCCAGTAGAATTCCTACACCATGTCACCTTAAGCTTTGATTTCAAACACTGACAATGAACTACATCCATCCTAAACTACACACATCCTCCCTGAAATTATGGTCTGTCAAGTCCCACTATTATATGACTCGTGCCCAGGTTTCCACCTCCTCTCCTCTCCTCTCCTCCTCTCCCCCAGCTAGTCCCATACCTCAGTGCCAAGATGCACTGGGTGCTGTCTCACAGTCTGTGACCCCTTGTGCCAGGCAGCTGGTTGCCCTCACTGGTGAACCACTGCATTTGCATTTTGTAACTCTCTGTTGGAGGGAAAGATGCAGTGCTGCCTCAGAGCATGGAACACATTGTAATTTCTTAGTTTGGACTAAATTCCACTGCTGAAACAGGTCAACTTTTTTTTTTTTTTTTCTTTATCTGTGCCCTGTATGTTGCTAGAGCTTTGTCTGTGTAGGCTCCCTCCTTAGCTCCAGATGAGGCCAGTGCTGTGAGGGTATAAGGTGCTAAGAAATGTCCTTCAGGGCCCTGCCTTCAGTAGTGGCTGCTGGAGAGATGCAGCTTGAGGTGAGCACACAAGTTGAAGTCTTTAGCACGTCCCTCAGCATGTCCCCATCACCCACAGCTGCTCAAATAAGGGCATCAGAGTTTATGCTATTGCCAGTCCCTTTTAGTATCCATCATGGATCTGTTGTTCATAAACTTGTCTAATCACTTTTTGAACTGTATTAGGCTGCCTGCCCTGCAACCTCCTAGGAAAGCAGGTTCCAGGAGTTCCCCACTTGCTGTTTTACAGAACTACATTTTTTTAACTACTGTTTTGCTCAGTGCACTGAGTTCTTGTATAACAGGATGCAGTGAAATACAGTTTTGTGCTCATCCAGAGCTTTTGTAGTGTTTCTAGTTACTCCTCTAGAACTTCCACTGACTCTGGTGTTTTTTCATCTGAAGTGCCCACAGATTTTTTGAGACATGGTTTGCACCAAGGTTTCACCACTTTAGAGTAAATCTTTTGGAAGAAAGGAGTCTGAAGCCTGGGTTCTGATGGAGTATTTTAAGTAGATATATCAGGAGGTGATATATAAAATGACCCATAACAAGCAATCATTTACCAATGGGGTTTTACTCACTAGTTTTTTATGCCTTTTAAATATAATTTCCAGTTTATCATTGCAGTACTTTCAGTTGTTAATGCACTACCAGGGGACTATTTATTCTTGTACAAAATAACTTTAAATTGTTATTGAATTACCAGGAGACTATTTTTCATTGCACAAAATAGCATAGGACAGGGCAGTCTGCTCTCAAAAAGTGGCTTGTGTTGAAGGAGTGCTGGATAGGTGGCAGGTGTGGATTGTGTGCTGTGATTATTCTCGGGTAATTAGGATCCTTTTTTGAGAATGATTGACTTGCCATCTGTGTTTCCATCACCATATCTTGTCTCCCCCCTCCAAAGTGGCAGTGACAGCTTCTCACAAGCACAACTTCAGACAACTTGTGCTGTAGTTGGAGACTTTGGAACAGAGTTCACCACAGTAATGCAATACACCCCCTTTATTTGTAGGGAGAGATTTAGAGGCCGTTTTTAAAGGTGCTTTGTTGGTTTTTGTGTGCAGCTGTTTAAAATGCAGGGGGTCTAAGCAGAATACAAAACCTGTGGTGTGGCAGAGGTAAGTTGGCATGGAGCCTGCACATCCCTGTGAGTAGTGGAAATATCATCATCCCAGTTTCTGACCCTTCACTCCCCTTGCCCTACACCGTCCTCTGTGGCTGGCAGGGAGGTACAGTGTATTTACTACAGCAGCCAAGCAAAGAATGGCAGCTACTTGCTGCCATTACTTCTCATCCAGTCTTGTGTTTCTCTGAGATCAGAATGCAGCAAGAAGCTAAATAATGGAAAAAATGAGAGAATCCTTGCTCAGCCATGCACTGGATGGCTTCTAATGCAGTGGAAGGAAAGGATGTTCACTCCTTGAAACCCACTGCAGGAGAGGGCAGGCTTATAATGCTGCCTGACATAATTCTGCAGTAACACCAGCAGGGCAGGAGTCTCCTGGGATGGCTCCAGTGAACACTGGAGCACTGTTATGTGTGCTTTAGACACAGTGTGTGAGGTGAGTTTAAAAAAACACTTTTTAAAGGAAGGACTGAAGAAGTCTTCTATGGTTAACTCCTGTTTGCTTCTGTTGAATACATACTTTATACTTCTTCTGTCATTGGATATTTCTGTAGCTTTTTTGTTGTGTGTTTCCTTTTTTTCCCCATCCTTGGATGAATTTATTTTTGTAAGTCTAAGGAGCAATTTTGGAATTATACTTTGATTTTGTTTTATCTTATTGAATTTCACTTCATTTGAGACCTTTTACAGTTTACATAGAAAACATATTTGCACTCCAAACTAAATAGATCTACTGTGTTTTACTGACGAGGAAATTATCTTTTCCAGTATACAGGAAGCTTGCCCAGAGGTATTAATGCAGGTACAGGTAAATGAAATGTAAATCTAAAGAACAGATTTTGAGCCTGCAATCTGGAATTCATTGCATGCACTATTATTGGTGGCTCTGTGAGGAAGTCAGTGCTGTGAACTGATGCTGCACTGATGTATTTGCTTGACCTCTACAATCTGTTGGTTTGGGAATTTTGATCCCATTTCTGGCTTGGAGTAAAGTCAGTGATATCTTTTGTTCAACCTGTGAAACCTGTGGGACTGAGTAAATGCTCATAGCTCAGTAATGCCAAAATGTTGAGTTCAGGGGATTCTGCAGTCCCAGTAAGAGTTTGGAAATGGATAATTTTGTGAGGCACACATGTATGCCAGAACCAAACAAAACTTAATGATGCCTCTGGCTTGAGAGACCCAGCTGTATAAACTATTCATGCACAAAGCTTGAAGTAGGGAAGAAGGACAGAATTCTTTTAAGCTATTCCAGCCAACATTCCCTTAATCATGAGCATTTTTTTTTTAATTTGCAGGACTTAGCATATTGTTACCAATAAATAAATAATGGTGATTACAAACAAACAGCTAATCCATGGTTTGTTATATTAGTGGGTCGTTAGCTATGACAGCAACCTGTTCTCCATTCAAGGAAGGAAGCAGGACTGCTGCCTGAGCAGAAAAGTGTGCCTGCTCCCTCATTAGGGCCACAGCAGGGAGTGTGTTCTCATCACACTTCCATTTGTCTGCTTCTTTCAGCTGTCCTACTTTAAACATCTTGAGCTCCATTAGGCTCAGATTGTCTTACTGACATTAAACTAATTTGTCTGTCAAATTTGGGCCAGTGCAGAGAGTGATGCTTTCTGATTTTGCAGAGCAGAAGATGTAAATCAGAGCAGTGGAAGAGTTCTCATCTAACCCCTTCTACCGAGATGCCACATGAGTGGCAATAGTAATTTTCATTGGTATTTCCATTATTTTTGGGGATAAAAAAAGCATTTGTGGCTGTAGTCTCTCAGTTTTATGTGTGTTTTGGGTTCATTTGACTCCTGTTTTAGACTTGGGGAAGAAAGTAGTTGCATATCAAGGCAATTGCAGAAAATCAGGTGGGATGGAACCCCTGTGCTTAAATTCTGTTTGAATTGGTTTGACCTGTCTGGGAAAACAGAGGTGTTAGGAGGCTGTACACAAAAAGATCAATAGCCTAATGTAATCATATGAGTAATTAGGAGAAAAAAAATGCAACTCTGTGATAAAAAAAAAAAGACAGGTTTGTGCTCTGAATAATTAGGTTAGTGCTCAGATTCATTGCCTGTAAATCTGAAGTCCAGGAATTTTACCCCCACTGCAGTTTGAAGGCAGCCTTGGAAATTTTATTTTCCTGTTTGAAAGTGTGAACGCAGAGACAGGAGAACAGAATGTATGAGAATCAGCTGAAGGCAGCATTTTAATATTACTTGGTGTTCAAATGAGGGAACAAGAAATCTTCCCTAAGCAAAACACCAAACTAAATACTCTTACATGAGCTATCTGGTCTCAAGGGGGGCATGCAAGTAGCTCTTCTAAATGTCTCTTACTTTCTTTTGTAAAAAGAACACCCCAAAATGCAGAGGATAAGCAATTGTACTTCGAGAAAATGTCTGGGGGAAAAAAGTTGTGTACTTCTTCCACTGACAAGAAGCCCCCAAAAGCAATTTAGAATTGTTTACATGCCCCCAACCTGGACTGATCCGGTGAGGAGCAGATCTGACTGAGACTTGACGACTAACTAGAAAGATGTAGTGACCTGAAAGAAAATAACTCATTTAAAACCTTCTTTAGAGAAGCTTTTTTGTTATCTGCTTAGCCCAGAAGATTGAGAACAAAAATGAAAAAGCTTTTGAGCCCAAATCTTTTCCAAGTCCTTTTGACAAGAGAAAGGCTGACTGGTGTAGCCAAGGCGTGTATTCCCACTTGAGCTGTCCAGGACTCGAGACAACATCAAGAGCCTTCTTCCTTTATTCTCAGGAGCAGAATTCAGAAGCCCCACAAGAAAAGGGGGTTTTTGTTGTTTTGGATTTTTTTTTTTTTTTGTAACATTAGCATTTGGAAGGGTTAACCACTTAATCTATGCAGTTCTCTAAAGGTAGATTTCTTGTTCAGCAGAGAAGAAAATTGAGGCATCAGGCTGCAACTGACACCAATTTTGCCTGAAACTGGAATGGGCCATTGGATCGATTTAAATGTACCCCTCTAAAACCAGTGGCCAAGTTCCTGTAGCCACAGAAAAGAGCCATGCAAGTGTTTCCTCTCCACTGAACACCTCTGATGTCTTTCACTCCAAGTGTGAGCTTTCTGTAGGTACCTCTTGTGCCTTGCCCTTGTGCTGCTTGTGAAGAATGAACATGTCATCCCTTAGAGATACATTTGCTTTTGGGTCACCACAGTTATGGTGATTTAGCAGGAAGGTGTGATCCAGTGAAATTTAATGGATCTACCAAACTGCAAAGAAGGTAATGGTGAGGGTATACTGGGATTTTTGGTGTATTCAGACAGATAAGGGGAGAAAGCTGTGATTTGTACTCTAACCGGTGGAGTAATATATGTTGCTATTTCCCTTTTGGTTCTGTGGTTTAGTGTTGAATTTCTGTATGGATTTTTTTTTTTTATATACACAGAGGAATGAAAATGCATTGCAGCTTTCACTTATGCTGAGTACTAGGAGGATCTCTCCTAGCAGTAGTGCCTGTTTTCTGCTGAGGCAGTACATGGAACCTGTAGGAACGTGTTTCTTGGTCAAAAGTTCTTGAAATTGGGCTGTGGGTTCCTGAGTTACTCGAACAATAGACACAGGTGTGCACAAAAATTCATGTAGAATGTTTCCATATGCCTCACTTCTCTGGAAAACCAGGTTGTGACTAATATCTAAAGCCTGCTAGAATCAATAGAGACCCACTCCATGGGTCCTAGTGCTAGGAGATCTTAATTTGGGCTAACAGGAGATGCAGATGTACATATTGTCTCACCATGCCAGATAAAGAAATGTCTGTCTCCTTCCACGATAGGAACAAAAGCTCAAACCAAACGTTCATCCTAAACTCAATTGAACTTTAACACTACTCACTTTCTTTCATAGATCTTTGGGCCACTGCTGTTGTGCTAGATTCAGTCCCTGTCTTCATGTGCTGACATTTTGTTCATCCAGGATGCTTAGTTCCATGACACCCTTTCCTTAAATCTTCCATTTCCCAAAAAAAGTTTAAAGTGACATGTCTAATTTATGGCATGTAATGATTTCAGTATATTAACATTAATAGCACATGAAAAGTGCTCCCAGTAGTTTAGACTGCAATCAGTTTTGTTCAGGTTGTCTCATTCAATGTGATCAAAATGTTCACAGTAACATTTTGGTGGGGAGGCAAAAATAGCAGTTCCTGGCTGTTCTTTTTTCAATTCTGTGTTGTTGAGCCTAGTTCAGGTCTGACAGGTTTGTTTTACTGATGACCCCAAGCCTATGACAGGCTGTTTTAAAAAATGACCAGAGACCTGAAAAGTGGTTCTGAAAAAGGAGTAACATCAATTTCATATGTTTGTTTTAAACATTAACTTTTCCTTCATCTGATGATTCAAATGGTCAGTAGAGTCCATAAAGTTATGTATTCATACAGATAGAGTTCTCTCTTTTTGGGAAAGTATGTGGTTTTATATTTATGTAGATATATGTAAATCCACTTTCCTTCTTTGGGGAGGAAAAAGAAGAGCAAAATTTGTTGTAATTCATTTTCAGGCCACGTGGATATTGTCAAGCCTGGTACAAAACAAAGTAGTGTTGGTTACTCTTTGCTTCTTAGAGCTAAAGGCTTTCTGTACATTAGCATTTGTTTGCCTCCCATTTGTTACCATGATTTCAAAGTTTCAGGTTCTATCCACATGAAATTCCTTTGGGGTGTGGCAGAAGTTTAGGGGCTGTTTCTCAGAGAGAAATCTGTATGACTGAACGCTAAGGTAACAACAGAGGATGGGATTATGGAAGTTGTCTTCTAAAGTAGGCTCTATTTCAGCTCCTTTGGCTTCTTCTCTGGCAGTGCAAAGTCAGTTTGATCCATTTGTTGTGCCACCCTAATATCTGCCATCGAATTGGGAAAGGTTCTCCTGCAGTGAGCAGGTTTTGGGGTCCTGTTTCCCAGAGCCTCCCCATTCAAAGCACTGGCAGCTTTCTAGGTTGCTTCCTTCCCAGTGCACACTGTTCTGGATTCAGACAAAGAGATTGTGTTACATGTTGTTTACTACCTCTGTGAGATATTCTAGGGCCACTAGTCAATCTGCAGAACATTAGAAGTACCTGCTTACTAGAGGCAGGATTTTACTGAGTGAATAATTACATCCTGTTAGTGCTGAAGTAATTGCCTTAGACACAAGCAATGCCTCCAGAGGGAGGTATGTTCTTTTTACAAAATGCCACCCTGGACAGTTCATTTTACTCCCATACAAAGCTCCAGAATCTGTCTGACCATATTGTACTACAGGTTGTCACGTTTTCAGAGGATGAAATTTATGTTCCATGAAATACGCCATTGCCAAAATTAATAGGTAAATGAACAAAGCGAAACAGACCATTAGAGCAATTGTAATGTCACAGTTGCTGAGTTGTGGCCCAAAAGCAGAAACTAATGGGTAAACATAACCATATTATAGAGACAGGAGCCATCACTGTGCAGTATACAATTGTAGTTACACAACGGAGGGCACTCGACCAATGTGAAATACGATCCAGCAGTCAGGCCAGTTGCAGGGAATCTTGCTTGGAACAACACTTCCCTTGGCTGGTTTGTTGTAGCTGATGGGAAATTATAAATATCACCTATTTTACTCCTGTTCTACTGGAATTTCAGTTTCACTTTGATAATTTTCATAATTCTTTTTTTAAATATCATTATGGACAGTGATACTGAGATTTTGTCTGCTGAAATTTCCCAAGACGTGAACAGATTGTTCCTGAATGTTCATGCAAATAGAAATTCAGCCAATGACCTTCAGAGTAAATTTTCACTCTAACACCTTGAAATCTTTGAAGCTCTTGCCTTTATTTCTGCTCAAAGCAATGCCTCATAATTTTAGGTGAGTACTCAAACAATATCTAATCAGTATAAACAATTCATAGACTGAGCTGTGTTTATACAACATGATTAAAAAGCTTTGAATAGCTAACATAATTATAACATTCTATTAATGGACAGCTTGAGAGAAACTACAGTAACAAATGATTCAACTAAAAAAATTACAAAGCTCAAAGATATGCAGGATCAGATCCATTGGATTCAGTATATTTATACTGATTTAGGCAAGTAAGATGGTGGATTAGCTCCTTCGTTTTTACATCTTTCATTAAATTCCATTTTAGTATAAAACAAACTAAAAAACACAGAAACATTTTAAAAATTCAGATATTTAGAGGAGCTAACAAGTTCATCCAGAGCCTGTTAATGCAGTATTTACAGACAGCATCTAAACACTTCAGCACTGATAGATTGGAAAAGCCAGCACTCTGTTCTTGCAGAGATGTACCCTGCAATGCTGAAGTAGAGAGGGGTGGAGAGGCTTCTTTAGGCCTGGTTACTGGAGTGGTACGATATAAATTAGAATACCATCTCTGGCCATTTGCTGGTGCCAGGAGTGGGATTGATGCAGGAGCTCCTCCAGATCACTCCAGCCACTCAAGAGTTTACTCATGCAGGAGGACTTTGTCAGTGACTGACTAAAATAGATTCTGAGCTGCTTTATTCTGCTGAAGTGGTTCAAAGTAGTTGAAGCACAGGCAAGAGTTGGGTGCTCAACTGTTTAGCTTTCTTTCAGAGATTTCACTCCATGCATGTGCAAAAAATAATCAGTTACTTTGGTCTTCACTGAGCAAGGTCTTTTGAGGGAATATGTAGCAGGGAATTGGGTCCCAATAATGGTCTGTTACAGAGAAGGCTGCAATGGTTCAGAGCCAGCCTGAGCTACAGGCAGCATTGCTAATTGCTTCCTCGTATGGCAGACCAACTAGGGGTTTCTCTACACAGCAAAATAAAACTCTGGAAGTGCTTTAGATTTGTCACACATGTGATTTAGCATATGTTTCATCAGCACAGAAGTGTTTTCACTGAACAGTATGTGAATTTATGTAACTTCTGCCACCTGGTGCATTAGTTGTACTTGTGTTTTGACCTTACACTAGTTTTTACTGAATAGATACCCTTTGCTGTTTTCACCCATGGCAAACACAAAGCCAACTGAGGTTTAAAAGGCACAAGAAAATCTTGCAATTAGAGTCCTCAAAGTCCTGCTTCCATTTATCAAGAGAATGCTGTCTTACTGTTACACCATGCTACTTAAATGTGAGATATTGCTGTGATGAGTGTAACCTATGACAAAAAAAAGTGAAAACTCGAACACGTTAAATGCAGAATTAGGTGACTAGTTGAGTGATAATATATTGCCTAACCTAATGAAAAGACATTACCTTTGAATAATGGACCACATCGTAGATTAAATTATCCCAAGGCAAGGTAGTAGGTGCTTCATGCAGACAAGGTCAATTACCTTATCCGGAAGAGCCTGTTTGAAGTGTATTATGAATAATTCACAGACATAGAAATTAGCTTTGAAAAAGTGTCCCAGCTATAATGTGGTGAAAGCATTCAATTTCTTTTTTAATGTATTTAAGATAACACCCAAAGGACAATTATGGCTGCTTAACTGTAAGACTACTTAAATGACAAGGAATGACAATTGTGTGGTCAAATTCACATTAATGCATTATGCAGTGGGAAGCATCTCCACCATGGTGAGATGCTGTCAGGACACAAGTAACAGATTTCAAACCTCGTCTTTTTAAATGCTGAATGAAATTTGATCAAAGACTGATCAATTTATTAGCTTTTTTCAATGGAGAAGACACAGTTGTTGCTGTACTAGTTTTGTTTGCTCTTGTTCAGGCCTTTTAGTTCTTTGACTTTCTGATATGGAAACGAAGGTTTGGAGTGATTAAATCACTTGTGTGATTTTGGAGACTCTGACAAATGCAAGGGTAGAACCAGAACATTTAATTTTCCATCGTTACTCAGAAGACCAGTCTTGTGCTATAAGCCCTATATTACGCTGTTTCCAAGTCAGTATTGTTGCAATCTAGAACTATTTAGCATTAGAGTTACAATGATGGCAGTAGCCATGGTAGCAGAATGCATACTCACTTGACATATGATGACCTTAGGTGTGAATTAGAAATGCAATAAACCTCTAAGTCTGGGGAATAACATGCCCTCTCAGCATATTTTGATTCCACAGGCAAAACAATAACCTTAGCTTTCTCTCTTTGACTTTGCAATAAGTGGTAACAGCCAGGGGAAATCCCTCAGGGGCTGCAGTTTTCTAAGATGCCTGGCAAGAAGATGGCTAATTCATCAGGTACCTTGGTTTAAGTGTTGAAATGTAATAGTGACATTTCATGGCCTCTGAGTTTACCAGCTTTATTTGCTTGAAAGGGAGAGTTCAGCAGAATCTTAGAGGGTGCTGTGGAATTGTGTATCTAATGAGGCGTACAGCCTTCCCGGTCCTGTATCCATTCACCTCAATGTCAAGAATCCCATTTAGCTCAGCAGGAGCAGGTCTGGGACCCTGGAACTTTCAATAGATGGTTTGAATAAAGGAGAATAAAAATTTGACACGGAGTCCAATTATAAAACAAGCTGTTAAAATGTGTGATGATGTAGGAATCCACCACAAAGAGGTAGGAATGGAAACTTGCATTAAAGCAAACACACTGAAAAATGTTGATTTTTTTGCATGTAGTTAGGTTTTTTGTAGTCTCCATCATCCATCTTTTCTCCTAGGATCAATTCTCCAAAAAAAGCTCAAGAATTTCCTTTCCTCCCACTTCACACAGTTGTTGGCCTCCACCCCCATGTTTTCTGTGAGGACTTGATAAAGACTAATCTGAGTCTAAGAGACTTGCAAGCTGATGTTCTCATTTGCATGCAGGAATGTGAACAGATGTTTACATAGTAGTGTTAAGTAGGACAGCTGTGTGGGAGTCATTTATGTATTCCATTTAAAAGCAAAGCTTTATGGTTAAAATTTTTACTCACAATGTGGCAGAGAAAAAAAACCTAAATTCAGACAAATGCATTTCTTCCTGTGCTAGGGGTGTTTTCTGTTTTCTGTGTCTCTGAACATCAGTTCAGAGAACTGATCAGTTCACAGAAAACATCAGTTTTCTGTGTCTCTGAATTTACAGCATCATACAGATACCTCTTACCTAAACCTCTGGGCAAATGCACCTTACCTTGGCCAGTTGCCCGTGCGTGGAAGAAAATATACAGCACAACATCAACATTGCTAAATGCTGTTTGACTGAGGGAAGAAAAATAGCACTGAGATTAGGGGAGGGAAGTTGTCCCTTTTCTTTGCAGGCAATGGCTTATTGCTGATTGTTTCTGCAGTCTGTTTGTAATGAAGCATGCATCAGGGTAATATTTGCTTTTGCATTTGTTCTGCTCTTCAGATGGGAAAAATCCTTGAAGTGTGTTACAGCCATAAACGTGTAACTTGTATTTATTAATTTCCTAACATAAATCTGCATAGAAAAACTTCCATTATGAAGGTGTACATATGCATAAGCATATCCGTAGAGGGAAGAAGTTGGAGGGAGGGGCTCTCACATATTTTTAAAAGAAGTTTGCCCCTCAGGGATTTATATTTTAAGTATGAGGCTTGGTCTGATCTTATTCATTACTCCATTTCCCCTGATGCCTGTCCCCCTAGGGCTCCATATTTGAAAAGTAAGCAGGCAAATGATGCAGACAGTTAAATGGAAGTGACTGATCCCTGTTACTTCTTGCATAGTGTTTGGAGAACTCTGTTAATGTACACCTACATTAATAGAGTACATTAATAGAGTACATTAATAGAGTCATTAATAGAGTACATTAATATTGACCTACAGGTCAATATCCTGCACCAGTCTGAGAGAAAAACTTACCTGCCTCAGATGTGTTATTTCCACCCAAACACCCCTACCTGATAGAGACCTGCATCTCATCAAGGTGTAGTTGACAGGATCTGTGTTAAGTTATACTTGGATAGAGGAAAGTACACTCGATTAAGGAGCCTTAAGGAAGGAAAGATGGTGATGATCTCATGGACTTTTGATTCATGGCATTGGTGCAGACCACAAAGGGGTTTGTCTCATCAGCTGTGATGAAAGGTCTATGGTGGAGAGTTATTTTGTATGTAAAGTTCTTGATTCTCCCTTTGTGACACTTGTAGATAGACAGAATGGCTCCAATGCTGGTTCTTTCTGTTACCATTAAATGCAGAAGACACACTGGCCTGTTTAGCTTTGTGAAAGAGAGGAAGGACTAGGGCTTTCTGAGGTTGCAAGGTTGTCATTCTTCTGCAGCCTCTTCCCATTCCAGTATTCACTGCTACAGTACAGCTCAGTGCTTCCTTCAGCTCCAGGAGCAGAAAACTTCTTCAGCTGCATAATAATCTCTGTTAGTGACAGTAGAACTACAGAGCAGAACTGAACAGTTCATATTCTATCCACTACAGTCTGTGCAGGAATGTAAATACACACCCATGTTTCTTATAGCTATATAGAGAGTTACACAGGAACCTGAGACCAATTAAGTAGCAAAAAATAGAAGGTCTATTTGAAAGATGTAAATCTGTTGCTAACAGGGTGAAGAAAAAAGATCTGCAAATTGATTAAGCAGTCCCACAGAGAAGACAGATTGTTGTCATCCTGACCTTTAAGGCTGGTCAGGATATATCAATAGAAGCATCTTCTGAGTACAGTGTTTTATGATTTTTTTTTCATTTACATTCTCTTGTTTTTCTCTTTATGTGCTGGCTTGAAGCCAGTTCATTTCATGGTCTTGCCTATACATATGTTCTGCTACAGCTGCATTTTCCAAAGTGCCCAATTTCACAGCACTCCAGCCTTCCTTAGGATGACAAATGGTGCCCCTGCTGCTCTGACCAGCAGAACTGTAATTGCAGCCAGAGACAGGCACAGCTGAGCTCACGCCACTCTGCAGTTTGGGTGTATCCTTAAGTTGAAATCTGACTGCATGTGCTTATCGTAGCTGAGTTTCCGATTCCACCACTTAAGGCATTAACTGCTGACATTAATTGTAACATTGAGGAAAGCAGAATTGCTCTGCAGTTGAAAGCAGTGTCAAATCAGCAGTTATTTATTTACCATTGCTCTGTAATGTGTTGTAACACATCAGACTATAAAGAAGTTTAATGAGTTGGAGTAATGCCTCTCAGAGATACTGGAAAGCAGTTTGACAAGTTATTGGGAGGTTTTTTGTTCACTTTTCTTTGGTTGGTTGGTTGATTTTTCATTGGTGGGGTTTTTTTTAAATAAAGCTTAAACCCAGACTTTCTGCACTGCTGTGCTGGATTTTTTGATCATAGGAAGTACAACTCAGAGTTGTCTTTTGCCAACTAACAGGCTTTGAGAACAAAAAATAAGCAATCCAGCTCAACTGGCCCAGTGAGATTTCAGTTCCTTAGGGATGTGACAAAAGGGTAGGAGGGGATGCTCAGAGTGTGGTTTATATGCTGTCCAAGCTGCCTTGCTGGCTCATAATTGGTGTAAGGCTCAGAAATGTGCTTATATTATTCTCTAAGCTCTCTTGTGGGTGTTGGTGTCATATTTAGTTGTTTACAACGCCTGTCTTGTGGAAGACAATGGATATATTGCATGCTCTTCACAGGGACTTTACAGCTTTTTTGCCATTAAAAAACAAACAAAACCAAACAAAAAACCAAACAAACAAAAATCTGAAACCAAAGAAAAACAAACAAACCCCCCAAATTTAGGGCTTTTAATCTACAACTGCATGGGAAGAGATACTGGACTTTCCTCTTACCCAAAATTCCCACTTATCAAGGTAATATTACAAGAAACTTGAGATAAAGAACTTGAGAGGATTCCATTTTTACCAAAGGTGTCTTTTCAAAACAGAAACACCATTCTAATAATATCTGAGAGTGCTACTATCAGTTTTAAGAAAACCCTCATATTTATTTAATTAGCGATTACAGCTTTAAAGTGATTAGCAATATGTTATTATCTCTTCTAATTTATATTCTATTAAGACTGTTTTTCTATTTTTACTCTAGTTCAGATATTCAGCATATTTACTACTGATATTTTTTGATTTCTTTAAGATCTGAGCCATGAAATTCAGTAGTGTTAATCAGCCACTTACAGGAGGCAGCCAGTGGTTGCACTCCAAAAAGGCAGACTGTGGAAATGACATTGTCCTAATGACTTTCTGGTCAGATTCACCCCAAGTAAATAGATGTTATTCTCTAACTGTCAGCTGTGCTGTATTAACCTGGGAGCTGAAGGACAAGGTGTGTTCTTGTTGCTTCGTGAATCAATAGTGCTAATAAAGATTCTCTATACCTGAATCTAGATTTTATTATTCCTAGAAGCTGCCATTGCAAGTGCAATGGGAACAAAATTAATCTGTCTTTTGTGGAGGGTTGTCAAATCTGAAGACAGTCCATTTGAGCCACTAGCAACTGCATTGGTGCAATGTGAGCAGGGGTAAAAAAAGTAATAATAAGGATCCTTTTCTCATTATTAATGCTGGTAGTTAAAACTGCATATACAGGAAACAGTTCTGTTGAGTAAGGTAATTCCATTTTTACTCAGACACTTTTCAACCTGAAGAAGTGGGGAAGAACTGTTATTAGTATATGTAGTTTCTCCCAAAGGACCAAGCAAAGATTGCTTTCCACAGCATGTTTTTCTGTAACTCATCCAGTCTCCTAATAAATGTCCCAAATGTCCCCATTTTATCTATTTTCTTTTTCTAGTTTATCCAGTTGCATCTCACTGTGGGCAGAAACCAGCCTACTGTCCATGATTTCTAGCAAGAATTGTATTAATCCTTGATTAATTCAACTCTACTCTAGATTGTGTTCATAAACGAGCAACCTGCTCTGAGTTATATCCTGACTTGCAGACCCCTCTCAGGCCAGGCTGTAGCCCTGGGGTTTTTGGGGCTTTCTTGGTGACAGGCTCAGGCTGTAGGGAGGTGAGAGCACCTGAGCCTGGGAGCTGTGCAGAGCTGGGGGCTCCGTTGTTGCACTGGGTGGAGTGCAGGAGGTGCAAAGTGCTACAGTTCAGGTCCTTACTCTTCATCCATGCCCAGTCTCAGGGGTGTGAGCTGTCATAATGGATGATTCAAGAGTAAATTGATCAAATGTATAATAACTAATGTTTTTTAGCCCCTTTAAAATAGGTCCTTCAGGCCAGTTTTGTAAGGAATTCTTACATCCTGAATCTGTTTCAGAACAGTTAGAAGCAGGAAGAACCAGAAGTCTGGATTAAATTGTCTCCAGAGTTCCTCTCCAGCCTCAGCTGCTGTGTCTTTCTGTGAGCATCCTGATGCTCAGTGAGTGCAAATCAGGACAGCTGCCCTGATTTCCCTGGAGCTGGATGCTTCTACACTGGTTGCTGGATCTGTGCATTATTCCTGAAAAACAATAGTAAATGAATGAGCTACAAAGTGTTTCTTTCTGTGAGTCTTTCCTGCTTTCCAGTCTTTCCAGTAAGACAGTTACTTATAATGTGGTTTTACTGTTCTGTAAAAGTTTTTTCACGTCAACATTTCCATGAATATTAGTTGAATACCAAGTTTTCTTGTGGTAAAATGATTGGTTTACAGTTTGATGCACCATTCGTAGTCATTGATGCTTCAACTATTCCCCTTTGTCCTCTGCAATCTTATTTCTAGCCTCTGAAAATGCTTTCATCTATGAAAACTTAAATAGCATTTCAGAACAAAAACTGCTGTGATAAACTGCTACTCTCACCTTGCAGTATTTTATAAGGTGGATTAGTTCAGTGCTCTCTGCTTTCCCTGTGGCCCTTTCACATCCATTATAAAATCCTTTAAAAAGAAAGCTCTGAAGAGCATATGATATGTCTAAACTTATAAACTCACTCATCCCTCCCATGCTTTCTCCATTCCATGCAGGCACCTCAGCCAGTTAGCTCATAAGATAACGTGGGTAAGACCTCAGTAGGACACAGACAGAGTGGGTTGTGTTATTGTCTGACTGCAGGGTGGCTGCAGATGTCACTCCTGTTGTCTTTCTCAGGTCCTAGAGAACTGCAGAGGAGTGTTGGTCTGCTGAGAGAGCCCCAAAACCACACATGATCATTCAGTGTCCCACTGCAGGAACTGGAATTACACAATCTGGTTTATTTTCTCTTTATTAATCCTTTAATTCGGCACTCATTACTGTTTATTCTCACTAAACATTTTTATACTTCTGCAGAAGAGCTGATTAAGAGTGAAAACCCATTTCCTGGACACTGTATTGTGCCACCTCACGAGGTGGCATTCCAGTGGAAATGGGTGTGAGGATACTGCTAATGAGGATGAGAATGAGCACAGAAGAGCTGGTTGAGCAGCGTGAGGGCAAGAAATTATGGGTTCATCATATTGCCATTATCCCTATGTATCTATGACATAGGGAAAAAAATCCAGACATTTGCTGAGCAGGAGCTGCTCCTCTGGCCCAGGCAGGGTTGTGTTGGAGCCCACTGTGGTTTATCCGTGGTCATTATTCGCTTGCAATTGAATCCAGAGCATTGATGGGTTTCTGGTCCCAGTGCAGAGTAAGGATGTGGCAGGACATGCATCAATGTCATAGGCGTATCTGCTAAGGCAGTGTCAGGCTTGTTTATCTGAATTTACCTGGAGGATTTAGGCTAAACAGAGAAAATGGGAAAAGAGAAGGGGAATGAAGAAGAGGAAAAGGAGTTGAAAGCTAGAGGGAAAATTTTAAAGTGAAGGTGAACTGGAATGCAGAAAATAAAGGAAATGAGATAATTTTTTGTTTCAGCAGAGTAGGATATCCAGTTCATCTTCAGCAAAACTGCTGAGGATTCAAAGCTGCCATTTCCTGTTCTGTCATTTGTCCCTAAAAGCTATAATCTTTTTTGGGTTGTTTGTTGCTGCTTGTCCTTCCCAACCTGCATGCCTTCAGCTGTTCACATAATTTCTGTTGTTTGCTGGAGTGCCACTTGCATCTTTCAGGAAACTTGTCACAAGGCCAATATTTTATTGAGAAAACAACCATGCCTGGGCTGGCAGAGGAGAATGCAAATACTCATTTTCAGCCTTCTTAAGCCTTCAGGTGGGACATTCGTGAGGCACAAAATTATAGTTTGGATGTAGCTTTAATGCTCCTCAACATCTAAAAGTGTTTGGGTTTGAAATCCTTGTGCTCATCCTCAAATCTGTCTCTCAAAGTCTTGGTGATGATTTTGCTTATGGTGAGGCACTCTAAGTGTGCAGTGGCATTAACTCTATCATTGCTGCTCAGCAGTTTGGATCATTAGGCTCCTGTTAAATGTAGAAGAAGCAAAGGTCCATGTTTATTTACCTTCTTTCTGCCCATTCTCATCCCATCTATGAGAATATCTTAACAGAACAGAACACACTGTGGTAACAGCTGCTCCAGAGGGAGAGCAGTTTCTCTGCTTAAGAGAAGCAGATAAACACTACTGTGTGTTTTTTTGTTTATTTGGGGGTTTTTGGTTTGGTTTTTTTTGGAGCAATTGCTTCAGCCTGGGATTCTGAGAAAGCAGTGCACCTTAGCAACAAAGCTGTATAACAAGAAACAAAATCTCAGCAAAGCACTGCCTTTCCCCACCTTTTCTTACCACACTTGACAAAATAATTTTAGAATGAGGAGCAAACTTTGTGGTCTTGCCCATTGAGTACTTCCACTGGCATTTGCAGGACTACTTCACTTCTGGATAGATGATTTGAATGATGACAGAACCTGACCAGAAATTTTAATCAAATCCAGTGAGGTGCTTAGCAATGTTGGCTAGCACAGTTGGTATGCAATACAAAAAGTGACTGTCTTTGTGCACTGTTTGGCCATCTGTAATTTCCAACACAACCATGTTTGTCATCTCTGAAAATTAGGGCAGCGTTATGTGGGTTATAGTTTTAAAAGAGAAAAAGGACAATAAAATTGATACAGTCACCATGGGGAAGGTTTTAAGTAAAGGAAGGAGGTATTGGATAGTCATTATGTCTGTCCTGAACAAAAGGCACAGAGCAGGTGTGTGTCTCCACAGAAGCAGAGTGGTGTGGTACAAAACCGACTGGGTGGCTCACTGAGTAAATAATGTTCAAAGCGACCATGACACTGAGGATTGTCATTTTTTCCTGCTCCATATTGCATCTTATTTTTCCCCAAGATAAACTGATCCTGACTTAAAAGCAGAGTTGATTGTGAGGTGCAGAGAGCCTGACATCTCAGAGGTGAGTGTTGCTTCCACATGGCGAGGGCAGAGCCATGAGACCCTCGCCAAGGGCTGTAAACCAGAGAGCAGCATTTTCACTGGTAAATCTCAGCATCCCCTTCAAAGAATGGGCAGCACCTCGTGGTTAATGCAGCACAGCCTGAGCTTACCCCAGGTTGAGTTATCAGTTTCTTTTCCCAGTGGTGAGACTTGTTGTTTAAACCAGTACAGACTCTGAGTCATGAATACCACAGACTTCACTGATCAAACAGCCTCTAAGAAAGTATTAATTATGTGTTTTCAACTAAGTATGTAGTATTTCTCCAATTTTTCTTTTTTTTTAATGTCCTGAATTCTTTTAAATACTTTTTATTTGATTTATCAAAACTGCATTTTTTCCCTGGTGAAAGGCCAAAGAGGAAGAATTTGGTTTTGTGTCAGCTGAATGTTAAAAATTCCAATTAAAAATGTTGTAAAAGTGTTATGATGGAAAAAATCAAGTGTGGGCAAATAATATCTTGGTAAACCCTTGCAAAAATATTGAGTCAATTTTCCCCTCTCACTGCTTTGTCCATTTATTCAAGAGCCTTTTGAAAATGATTATCTGAGATGATAATTTGTACTCTGATTTGGCCTCTGAATTCAGCTACTCATGTTGAAATTGCCTCATAGATTTGTGTATATATATAGACATATTTATGTAAAAGATCTGCTAACTGCTTGTTTCACATTTTTCAATGTATCGGGTGAGCCATGTGCGGGATTTGGTGTTGTTGAGGTGGTTAATGCAAACAGGTATTTATGGTTTTGAGTGAGGTTCCAAAGAGTTGGCTTTTACTGCTCTGTGCAATTCTACAATCAGTATTTTCCTAATTTTCAGTACCTCTTGATATGTGAATATTTCCTTTTAAGAGAAAACAGCATATATGTAAATTAATTTACATTTTCATCAGTAAAATTTATAGCTGTAAGATTTTCCAAATTCAGTTCTGCTTAACTTGGCTTGATTTTGGAGGACAAAATGAACATGAGTATTGCCAAGACTGTGTTGTTTGAATACAATATGCTTTCAGTGTTTCAAAAGACAAATGCAAAAAAATTGACCTGGAGTGGTGGTGAAAAGACCTTTAACTGATCTGTTTCAATAGCTTGGGTACCCCAAAAATCTTGATTGTCTTAGGGGTAAGTGCTGTGTCAGACTTTAGGTTTATACAGCACAGGAGTTTAACAAAGGATCAAATTTGCTTCCATAATTAGATTTTTGTTTGTTGCCAGAGTCAGAACAAACTGACAAATCATGCAGACAAATCTTGACAAATATTTTAAGTATAATACTTCTAAAAATGCGTGGCTTTGTTTTAACTCACGCTGTATAAACATAAAAGTCAGTACTAAGACTTCCTGCCTGTATAAAGGCAAACTGGGTCCACAGAGTTGCTTAAAATTTATACACACAGTGACATGTGTATAGTGTGTATGAATGCTCTTGGAATGTGCTGCTTCTGCCATTCCTTCAGCTTCTGAGTGCCTATGCAAATAATTCTTGAAAAATGCCATTTAAAACATGAGCAAACCTACACCTTTGAAAATAACTTGTATTGTTACAAATGTCAGTGCCTCCTAATACAGAAAATAAGAGAACTGTCAGTATGAGGGAAATTTAAGAAGAGAGTTTTTTTTAAGCTGGTGGAAGGACACCAAATACATATTCAGCCATTCTTGTCCCTGGAAGAGGCAGATGTGCAGTGCAGGTGGGGCAGGTTCCTACAGGGGAGCTGCCAGTGACCAGCTGAGTTAAGCACACTGGTGGAGCAGATATGGGAAATCTGCTGGAGAACTGGGAGCCGGGAGGAGCCGGACCCTCCCTGCCTTGCTGGATGAACACAGACTGAGTTCTTGTCCATATCCAGTATTGGATATGTCAGGATGTCCAGAGACTTCCTTGGCCCTTTGGATGTGCACACCCAGCTGTTGTAGAGAATCCACAGAAGATGATACCCCTTATTCCTTCCTTCCTGCCAGCCATACCTTCTATAGTCTGTGCCTGACAGCTTAAAGGAGTGCTTGGTTTGATACAAAATTTGATCTGCCTGCTCAGTTCTTTTCTATTATTTCATAATTCATTATAATTTTATCTCATTATCATTATATTATTCATATCATTACATTATGCTTATGTTATATTTATTTAAATACTACAACAAATCATGGTAAAAAACAGCGGTATAAATATCTCAGCTGTTTCTAGAGGCTTCAAGACAATGACAATACTGTCATCCTGTCCTCTGCAGGAAATACAACAAAAAAATTAACTTTGTAAAAGATTTTGTTATCAAAATTGAAAACTTCCTAAGGCAGCTTAAGCAATGCAGAAGAAAATGGCTGGAAAGAATCTGGTCATTGTTCTACTGTTGGTGAATTCATTCACCTGGGACTTGTTTTTTTGCTTGGTTGGGGATATTTTTCCTTCGTATTCTCCTTCAAAACCATAGCATGGAGTTGAAAGACATCAAACAATTTTTCTCAGGATTTTTTTTCCCATTATAAATAGAAAAAAATGCATGGAAAAGAATACTTTTAATTGCACAGAAGGATTTTGGCAACCTTTTTCACTAAATAATGTGTTGCTAAGAGCAGTGTAAGCACATAATGAAGAATTAGTAGCACTTCTTATTAATGGACTTTTTAGTGTAGAAGTATTAAAGTAGAACTCTACCAACTTATGTTACCATAAGGTGATAGGATCATTTTAAATCCTTGCTTAGTGTCATTGATTTGTCTGTGGCTTCACTACAGAAGAGAAATTAATTGATTTTGAGGTGGTGGAGAATTGATAATGTTTTGGAAAAATTTTAGTACCGTAATTACAGAAATGAAGATTCCGCAACAAATCTACAGACCTAGAAGAAAGAATTTTAGTCAACACAAGCTGGCCAAACTCAATCTCAGTGCAAGACATCCTCTAGCTCTGCCAAGGTATAATGGTGTAAACTTTCTGGAAAGAACTCAGATTGATTGGCATTGCTTGTGAAGTATTGCTTTACTTCACCATTACAGGTATGTGACATACAATATAAGTTTGAGAATTCCTAAACTCTGCAGTTGTTGATGAAATACCATAGATTTGGAAGAGCTTTGCTGAAAATCTCTGATTTCTCATGTGTTAAAACCTAAGCATTTGGAAAGGAGTTTTGAAGAATCAGGGCATAATTTTCCTTAATAATATAATTGATTTATAGGAGACTAGTTAGTGAAAAAAATCAATTCATCTTGGGTAAAGGTGGCAGAACTCTACCTAATTAATAAAATTTTGGAAAAGACACTAGTTTTTTATAGCCTGTTCCCTTGACGATTTGAGATTGTTTCTTATAATGTTGACTGCTGTATTTTTAGCACCTTATTTAATTTAGTTGTAAATGACTCAAACTGTGGTGCTTCTACCACTTCCCCAGTCTATACCATAAATCTGAATGTGCATGTGTTTGCTTGGTATTGCTCAATAAAACAAATAACAACAGATCTGAAAAAGACGTCAGAAAATTACTTATTCTTAATACACGCAAAGGATTGCTCATTTCAGTGGTATGTTTAAGTATATAATGACTTCCTCCAAAGAAAACTGACACAAATTGTATTTGATTAATGATCACCATTATTTGCTGTTGGCCTGAAGAATTTATCTTTAGCTAAATATTTTTTTTTCCAGAATGGGCACTTTTAAAATTAGATTAAGCACTTCTGTATAATATCTATTTCTACTCCTAGACAAATCACCCTTTTATTCAATTAACATTACTATTCCAAGCTTTACTGAGTAATTTCCCAATAATATCGTACAGAGCTTTTCACTGGCTGCAACAATCAACTTCTGCAGGAAAATCAGCTGAATAGAAATGAAAGTATAAATGTGTTGACAGTAATATGAGGCCTAAAATGAATGTGTGCATTTTTGTAAGATGAATCCTTAGATGTACTTGGATTGTGTTTTTCTAATGAGTACCTCTGGGTATTGGTCAAATTCGTCATGTCTTAATTGTTTGTATCATGAGAATGGAGTTGCTCTTCCTATTTTTATTTTCCTTTTTTCATGCATTTACAGTTCAGCAGTCTAAGCTTAGGAGAAAAATAAACATGAATTAATTTTGCCAAGTGATTCTAAAACTCATTTTAATTAGTACCCTACATTCTACAGTTAACCTTGATTGCATTTCATAATTTAGATTTTCTTGCCTTGTATAATGAGAAATGCTCCCTACTAATAATATTAGTAAATCAGAAGAATAAATTGATGCATCTTTCTTCATTAGCCATACGGTTTATTTTCCCAAGCTCCTTTGATCAAAAAGTCTTGATATGTCAGTTTTGTTAAATTTTGCCATCTACCTGTATGTATAACTGATTACATTTCTTGATTTAAGGATTAAGGAGTCAATGAAAAAGTTAGCTGAGCTGGAAGACAAAGTCAGTCTTAGAAAATATTCATCTGTGAATTTCATTACATCAGATTCTGCTTAGTCTATCTGACTATTAATACTTAATGCTTGATGCATAATGGATTCTGAAATGTGAACAAAAAACTATCTTAGTTTATATAAATACATAGATCTTAAAGCTGCTGTAGATATAAAATAGCTTTACAGATGTAAATTGATTCCCAAGCAGGGAAGTATTTTTTCTCACTTATGTCCTACCTGTTTCAAAATCTTACCGAGTTTTACATTTGCAAATTCTACCCACAGAGAACACATTAAAATTCCCAGTCTTGCTGCCTGAGAAACCAGTTGAAATTTTAGTCTTAGTTTGAGAGGAACTGTGTTAAGTTCATAGTACTAGATCAGTTAGGGTATTCTTTCTGTAAACTTTTGTTCTCTATATCTGATTCTTATGGTAAGAAATCCTGATCAAGGCCTAGAGGCTCCTGCAGAACCACTTGACACTACAAGAGGTCCTTTAATGGGACAGTACAATCTGTGTGGAGTGAGTTGTGGCAGGAGAATTTCAGTCTCCTTCAGTGATCAGATCTACCCCCCAGTGTCACTCAAAAACCACTGCACACAGCTGGTGCAGACCGTGGTGTTGGGTTTGCCATTCCAAAGTCTTTGCAGCTGAAAGGTACCAAGGTTCTTGTAACTGAGCCTTAAGGGGAAACAAGGGCATCTCAAACCAAGGGGGATTACAACAAAACCGTTGTTTTTTCAACACATATTCCATAAAATGGAACTTGGGGCAAAGTTTGTGGTTGTTACTTTGCAGTTTGCATCTTTTTTTTGAGTATTGTCTAACATGTCCACCTCCATTCTCTTTTGCACTCTCGGGAGAATCTAGTTTGCTTATGAAGTTCTCTTTCTCTCTCTTTTTCTCTTTTCTCTTCCCCCTCCCCTTTTCCCTTTCATCCAGATGGAATGCCATTTGCTTGGTGGGTTGGCCGTGCCAATGAAAAGCATCTTTACTGGGGAGGATCCCTTCCGGGCATGTGTGCATGTGGATTGGAAGAAAGTTGTCTGGATATGAGATATTTTTGCAACTGTGACGCAGATAGAGAAGAATGGTAATAATTTTAACGTGTATAGCAGTGTCTGTGTGAAGATTTGGGGATAGGGAGTAGGGTAAGGAGGCTTAAAACTTCCCTGCTTCACAAGTTCAGGAAGCTTGAATAGCTTGAGTATAATCTGGTAAGAATGAAAATGAAACTAAAATTTGGACTCCTGGTTTCATCTTAAATTTCTTTTTTGAACCAAAGACATCTGGCTGAAACAGTTTGCCGGAATGGGTGATCTTCAAAAAAATCTTTTTTGTTGAATGCCAAATCCAGTAATTCTATTTGCTTAAAAGTTTTGATTCACCTGGAGCTTTGCATGAATGAAGGCTCTATGAGCTTGTTTCATGGGTGTACATCGGAGCAGAAAATTGAGGCCCAGACAGCAAAATTCAGATACAGCTAAACAAGAAGTATGTACTATTTAACATCTTGTATTTTTCTTATGAAATAGTATAATATGCCTAAACTTTCTTTTACATTGGATCTCAAGCTTTTTAAGGTAAATAGGTAGAGTTGTTTGGCTTCCCTAGATTTTGTTCCATAGGAAGTTTTAGAGTCATAGCATGAAAATTCAAAGCTTTCCTTGGGTTCTGATCTTTGTTGTGCTCTGATGCTCCATGAATTTGGGAAGGCCACCTCACAATCTAGTGTCGTTCTCTTCACTTTCAGAGATACTCCAACCACCAAGAGCTAGCTGGTGAACTTTCCAAATGTGTTTGAGGGGACTGAAATGGCATGAGTATTGAGTGTTGGAAGTTTGAAACACTGAACATACATGTGAAATTCTGCTCACTCAGTCTCCCTTCTAGACCACTCACTGATAGGAGCTGCTGTCCTGTATCTGAAAAAAAAATTAACCTCAAGTTGTTGAGGAATAATGAATAATGGAAGTAGACAAGAAATGTCTTCTTGTTCTAGGCTGCTGTGTTTGAAACATTGTTGGATTTAGCCTGTGAAACCTTAACTTTAAATGAATAGAAAGGAACAGTAAAGGATCTTAAAACATTAAATAAATAAACAGAAATTACTTGTCACTGTAAGTGTTGGGCTTTTTTGGTTGCTTGATTTCTAGACAGTGTGATTATTTGCTTGGACCCTTTGTATCCCTGGGGTCACTTTTCACTTTCAAAAATTAAAGCTGTAAGGGGATTTTTTCAGGAAGATGTTTATGTAAATATTGGCTTATGAATGTGACTTGTATTGAATAGCCTGGCTGTGCACGTTAATCTATCTGTTTTTTTTAATGTTTGGTTATCAGATGCCCTTTTGAGGAGGTTTCCACATGAACATCCTGAGCATCTGTTTTTGCTGGTGCTTGGCTCTTTTTGTAATCCACATTGCATTTTTCACTGCCCAAGCAAAAGAGGGTGTTCTGCTGGCAGACACTGGGGTTGCAGTCCCAGGCTGCAGGGCACTGCACCACTGGGTCATACAAACCAATGCAAGGTGAAAGTTAAATGCAGTTTTGTAGAATTTCAGCTGAATCTCCTTAGAAAATGAGACAAGTTATGCTGTGAGTGTTCATATCCATTTCCCCACTCACACCCCCAATGATTTTAAACAGACACCTTTCAAACATCTTGGACAGAGAAGGAGAAGTCTCAAAAGTACTACAAATTACACATTCCATGAAAATTTATGCCAGATTGAGGGGGAAAAGCCAATTAAAGCCCACAAGATGGAAGTTAAGGGAGCATACACTTTTATTAGATTTCGGAAAACCCTCATGGGAGAAAGATGTTGGAAATCATGCATCGTTAGCTTGGCAGCTCAGAGAGCTAGTTTCTCCTAATTTCATGATAATAACAGAATATGTTAACAAGTTTCCTCCACTAAACTGCCTACTGTTTGCTGGTTTGGGGATTCAGTTGCTTAGGTTTTTAATCCATGAGAAAATTTTACTTTGGTAGTATTCTAAACTGGAGCTTTGCTTTATAAAAGCTAAAAAACCCCTGACCTTTATGAAGAGTTTCTAAACATAAGAAATTTCATGCCTCTTGAAGATTGCTTTTGTGTTTCCCTGCTAGAACACTGACCCCCTGATATATAACGAGCATTCGAATCTGAAACCTGCTGAGATCTGAACTGTGACTTTAACCTGCTATACATTATAGTGGAAGGAGCAAGACAGCAGTAGATGCATTTATTTGCCTCAGCATGAAATAAAATGGGTGCTGCAGAGTGGAAAACCAGAAAATCATTTTTGCTCCTTTTAGATAAATCATACTGCTCCAAGGTAGGAACTCTCGAGAACAGCTGAAGCATCCTCCCAAAGAGGAGACAGTCCTAGGATTTTGCTTTGATTTGTTTTCCCTAGACTAAATCCTGGGTGCAGAAGAAGCTTCTAATTTCTCAGAGCAGCATAAGAAATGACAAACAATGGAAAGCAGACCTGACAAAGTCCTGTGCCAGGTGTTTGGCAGCACACATTATGCACTTCTAGGCATGCTGACTTTTAAATGATATCTGAGCAGACACCTGAGCCAGCTGCTATTTTTGGGCTCTTACTTGACATCAAGTTGGTCCCCCTGGCCAGATGAATAGGGACCTATAATTAGGCATTCTAGATGGGGTAGGCTTTTGCATTTTTCACTTTTCTTTTTATTAAAGCATTGTTCTGATAAGTATCTTTTTCCATATGGCTCATCATGCTTCCACACTCCACAGTATGATGACAGCAGAATCTGTCACTTCAGAATAGTGCAGCATCTTCATGGTATTTTCTGGAAAATGGGAGATCTCTAATGAAGAAGCAGAGGCACCTGCAACTGCACCCTTTTGGTTGACCCAAGCAACTGAAAAGGTGTAAGATGCCTTGGATGCATGCTGCCAGAAAAAAGGTTTATGACTGCTGAAAGCCCTTGCTCTAGTGGGTGTGAGCATTCATAAAAATCCAGTGGCTTCAAGTTGAAGCTAAACCTACTTTAGAAAATGTTCTTTCTGTCTGTCTGTCTTTCTTTCTCTTCTCCCACACTGACAATAGTGAAATGTGAAAAGTTGTAAATGATGAGGCACATTAGTGATTGTCTTTAAAAATATATACCCTGTTTGAAACAAAAGTGCATTCTTGATTGGGGAAATGAGTTGAACTGACCTAAAGAATAGAGCATTACTGAAATACTGACAGGACAGCATTATCATGAGATCTTTTGGATCTTCAGATACTTATCCCAGGTTGTCTTTCATCTCAAGTAAAATTCTATTGCCTTGGCAATTAAGGTCTTGCTGGTCACCAAACCTTGCATTTAAATGGGAGGAAATTCATGCTGAGGGGAGGCACATCACTGTCCTGAAGTCCTTTTTCTACTTTGGAATCCATTTGCCATTTCAATCCAAATATATATATATATATATATGCTTTCAAATGCAAACCCTTGACTGAAGCCAGTCATCAAACCAAACCATATTGACAGTATTTACCTGGAAACCTTGTGAATTTGGAGAACTTTACAGCTTTTCATTTTGTACAGAAAGAGAGGTATTTTTGGAACTCATTTTGTACAAGAAGCTCAGGCATCTCAGCAAAGCATGGTAGATAGTGTTGCTTCAAACAATTAGCTGATTTGCCATCTTTTATTTCTATTCTGCAGTCTTATTATTCAAATAAGAGGAGTATTCAATGGAGGAGTATCTTCCTCTTTTGTCTTCCAGAACAGTCTTCTTCACTGGGGAGCTAAACTTTTGAGTCTTGCATTTCCAAAGTAACGTGTTCACCTCTGTATCGTGGCTTTGGGGCATTAGAAGAATAAGGAAAACCACAGGACACGACAAGAAGGGGAGCAAAATAGAGGGTGAATATTACTATTGTCAGACCCACTTTCTCCCAGAGGTATAATGAGTATATTGAGCTTTGTTTGTGGAGGAGCAAAGCCAACTGGAAGTAAATGAAGCCTTGCTTGGATGAGCTGTATTTATGCTAAGCTGTGCCAGAATCAGGATTAAAAAACTGGAAGGGTTGAGGAGAGCAGGGCAGAGAAACCCTGAGGAGCCCAGATTTGACAGGATTTGTTTGCTCAGCCACTATCCCACACTGAATCCATTTCCTGAGAAGCAGTGCAGGTGACTCCAGAGAGCCCACGAGCTCAGAAATGACCCCTGCCAGAGGCGACCTGGCCTGTACAGAGTTGTCCTGGATTTCTGCAGTCACCACTACGTTTGTCAACAGCCAGGAAGAGCTGCCTGCAGAGAGCTGACTGTAGCAGGTCCCTGAGGGGTCAAGAATCAGTTCACTACTCTAATTACCAAACTCTGTCTCTAATTTAGCCAAATACAGGCAGTGCATCTTGCATTCAAGATGGTTAGGTATGTCCCCTTGTGCTGGTGTTTTTAGTTTATCATGACTGTACATTATTTTACCCAGTAAAGCATTTTATTGATATGGCTCATGGGCGAGGTAACAAGTAAAATGTATTCCTTTGGATTATTAATGATATGTCCTGCACAGCCCTCAAAACTTTTCCTGATGGTATCCTGTGTCCTGGGCCCATTCCTTATGTCCTTCCTTGCCATCTGCTGATGATAGTATTATTGTCCCCAAATGTACGGTATTCCTGAAAATCTGTCCTGAATATCTGAACTACTGAGGCTCAGATCCCGCCAGAGTTTCCATTAATGTGCAAGAGAGAAACATACCAATAGGGGATCATATGAGAATAAATTATATATAATGGCACCACTGTTCTACCATCTGTTACAAAAAATATGGAAATGGCTGCCTAGAGATTAGCAATTTATGATGGCTCACACTGTTAGAACACCATCGAGCAAGGGATTGTTGAGCCCACTTTTAGTAGTAGCCAGGAAGAAGAAAAATAGTTTCATAGTGTTATTTGTCAAATAGTTATTTGTCATTCGTGTGTGGGTCTGCCTTTACTACACCTTGAAGTATCCAGCTGCTGCACTATCACATTTAGTAGCAAATTATTTTCATCTTTTTTAAATTGGTCCATACACAGAGCGTTTGTTTGATGTGTGATTTGCCTCATAGCTTATTGAGAAAGTCCTTTGGGTAGATGTAGGCATTAATCTTCAGACATGGATAAACAAATGACATCCAACTGTATTTAATACCCATAAACAAAAATTTTTCAGTGATTTCATTTAAAGGACATTATTAGATTTGTTTGCTTTGGGTTTTGTGTGTGGAAAGGACAAATTTACACTATTGTTTATGCAAAGGGCTCAGAGAAACATTTATGGAGGGTTGTTTCCATCCTCAAAACATTCAGATTTTCATCTGATTTTGTGCCAAATTAAGTGCCAAGTCAGGTAAGCAGGAGGTTCACTTCTAAAGTCTATTAATTTATTCATTTTCTGTGAGCAGAGGACTCCTTTCAGGAAAGTGATAAAACCTGCCTTGATTTTCATGAAATCAGGATTTACAAGGGGTGTTCTTGCTGGAGGTAGCCACAGAGAGAAACAGAGTAGCCATGTGAAATCCAAGGAGAAATAAAGTAGTGGGTTTGGCTAATCTGAGAAGCAGGTGTGGAAAAGCAAATATAATCTGGCTTCAAGTGTATGAGGTGCTAAATTAAAATACATACAAGTAAAAAGGCACTCTGGGAAAAATACAAAAATAATTAATCTAACAAGGTTTTACTTTTGTTTTAAAGACAAAATCATGTATTTGCACATCAGAGTGCAGATGCTTTTTATCAGAAAATAGCAATTTTATTTGAAAAATGTAGCACATGAAAAGTGATCCCTAAGCCTCCTTCAGGCAAAATTTTGAATGTTTTGTCCAAACTCTGGTATATTTGTATTTTGTAGTGCCACAGCAGTGCCTCCAGGAAGTTATTGTACAGGTACACAAAGCTGTTTTGCTCCTCTCTCAGGAATAATACATTGTATTTGAGAGGCTGCCATGGTGTAGCACACAGAGAAGAGGAATCATGGTGCTTTGTAAGAAATGGAGTCTGAAATAAGTTCAATTTAGGGAATACCAGAAATTTGAAACACTCACAGTGTCTTCCACTCTTTCCTGCTTTTCTCAGTTGAAATAGCTTAGGGTTTGATCTTTCACCAAAAGCTTGATTTCCTACTATGAAATAATAATAATTAATTGCAACAATAGATGTGTTGTTCCTCCCACTGACATGTTCTCTGAAGGACAGAATGTTTTTCTGATAGGTTTTATTTCAGTGTCTGCTTGTGTGAAAATACATATCATTATATGAGGGTTTTTTCCATGTGTGAGAGAATAAAATGCATAAAATGTGCTATTTGAGTTTGAAGAGAAGCTTGATTGAGTTTTCAGGGCCTTAACAAAGAAGTAAAGATTTTTATTAATTCTAGAATATATTTCTGTCTCACACTTGAGCTGTGCTACTAAAGTTCAGTGTGACACTAACATATAAGTAGTAAAAATTCAGTCATAAAATTTGATATAAAAGAACTTCATGCAATACAGCAGAATATCTAATAAGCAATGCAGTTTTCAGAGATGTGGAATAGATAGCTTTAAAATGTCACCATTTCATGGGTTTTTGTAGATATTTTGAGTGCTAGCTGTAGAAAGATACTGATTTTTATTTTAATGCTGATCATAGCTAGTAAAAAGACTGCACTATTTTTTAAATTTAAATAAATTTACAAGAAACCTCCCAAAATATTTTACAATTTTTGAAAAAATTTATTTTACAAAAGAAAACACCAGCTTAGTTACTTCTGTGTATATTGAATATTTTATGGCCCATTGCTGTGCATCTTTCTGCCTTTTTTCATTCATTCTGCCTAGTGTTCTTCCTCCCAGACACTGGAATAACTTATTTAATTATCTTTCTAAGAAATACTCAAATAATTTTGCTTTTTTCACCCATAGTCTCATAATCTGTTAAGAATATTTACACTAACTTTCAAATATTGATATGAGTGTGATACTGAGAGTCTGCCCTGAAGAGATTTGGAGACCATGTACCTTTGATTCATACATGATAGTTTTTCTCCTGAGTCTGTCCTGAAGGCTTCACTCTGCCTCATGCCTGGGAATTTCATCTTGCTGCACTCTGTAATTATTTGCATGTCAGACACCCACTGGAGCAAGAAGAAAATGTTAGCTTCAGAGAGGGTACCTCTCCTTTTCCCCTTGGCATTATGAGACAATTAACTATGCTGCCAGCAATTATAAGCAATGAAAAATAAATGCAATGGATGCAGCCTTTATGAAAAAGATCAAAATACTCCAATTTTTGTCTAACATTAATCAGAGTAGAGCACTTAGCCCAGCAAACATTCGAGGCGGTGTGTCAGAGCACAGCCGCAGTGTTTGTCCTGATTATTATTTCTTTGCTAGAAGTCTGTGTCCAATCCCCTACCTGGAACTACACAGAGAGGTACATTTAAGGAATTTGGCAGGTCTGGGATCCTGCCTGGAATGTCAGACTCTGGCAGTGTTACCACTCAAACAGTGATATCTGTTTCCTGAGGCGTTGTGTCACACCCGCCTGGAAGAGCAGTGGGTATAAATCTGGGATTACTGGCATTTTGGGTGTGTTGCTATCCTCATATGCAGGATCTAGTCTTTCACCTATGAGCAGACAAGTGAGGTGAGTCCAGACCCTGCTGGGTTGTGCAGAGGTAGAGATCCTTTCTCCAAAACTATTGAGATTTTGTTCCATGAAGGATGCTCAGCCAGACTTTTGGGCGGGATGTACAGCAAACCTTAACCTTGAGAAAAGGAGAAGAAAAAACCCATCAGTGTGGAGATGAGATTCAGGAGCACTCACCTCTCTATTACCAATCGATAGAGAGAGACCTCCAAAGGGCAGGGCTGCTCTGGTGAGGTCAGGGTTGGTGCCTGAGGGCCTCAGCCGGGTTCATGAACTGCAGTGAGATGAATGCACATCTGTGTACCCTGCCAGAGCCAAAGCCACTCCATTGGCTTAAGGACCTGACACAAAACATCACACTGCATTTTGAGGACTTTTAGTCCAGCTGACTCCAATAAAAACAAATTATCCTTTAAGAATCAGTCTTTCTTTTCCTTTCTAGCCACATGTAAGTTAGCAGCAGCTGAAGAACAAGCCCAGCTAAACAAACATGAGGAGTTTGACAATGCAGTAAATCCACCCTGAGTGTTTCAGTTGCTGAACCACAAAGTCCCCTGGCGTGGAGTGCAAAGGATCGATTCAGTCCGAGCTCACTCTGCCCGTTCAGCTGTCTCTGCAGTGTGCAGGGTCAGTCATGTCCCAGCCATCTTGAAGCTGGATCAGTAATTGTCTGGCTTCCCCTTGCTAACAGCGTGCTGGATCAGGCATTGCCTGTCCTCTTACTGCTGGGGTAAAGCTTAAAGCCAGTATAAAAAACGCTTATCTGTCTCCAGCTAGCTTTACAGAAATGCAGAGTTGGACTTAGACCTCATCCACAGCAAATACGTCCTGCTGAGGAGACCCAGTAGAGCCCAGTTTGCATTAATGCCCATTATTCAGCATGGCAGTGCCCTTCCTTGGCTTCACAGTTGTTCTGCACTGCAGAAACAGATTTACAGCCCATCCCAGCCTGTGTCATGTATCCAAATGGTGTTTTCAGTGGTCAGTATTGTGTATGAACATAGAGCATACACGGGAACATATGTATCTTAAACAGTGTGTACTTGTCATAGTTCTTCTAGGTAATTCTGCAAAAGATCTTTGAGTAAGCATCTTTTTTTAATATTGTCTTGCATGAGGAATGCTGGGGGGTTTGTCTGTGATTAATCTGTCTCTTTCTGTTTGTGTATTAAAATCCAGGACAAATGATACCGGCCTCCTTGCTTTCAAAGACCATTTGCCTGTAACTCAGATTGTGATCACTGACACAAACAGATCAAATTCTGAGGCTGCTTGGAAAATCGGCCCTTTGCGTTGCTATGGCGACAGTGAGTACTTGCTCTTCTCCATTTCCATAGGTACAGAACGTTCCTTTTTTGTTTTTGTTGTTGTTTTGGGTGTCTTTTTTTTTTTTTTTTGAAAAACCTATTTCTCTGATGAAAGGTGTCTTTCCACATGCAGCTTGCAGCTGCTGTCCTGTGCCAATTAACTATAGAGAAGGGGGTTGTGTTTGCAGGGCAGTTCTGGAATGCTGCTTCCTTCAACACGGAGGCCTCCTACCTGCACTTCCCCACGCTGCACGCCGAGGTCAGTGTGGACATCTCCTTCTTCTTCAAAACTACCGCCGTGTCCGGGGTGTTCTTGGAAAACCTAGGCATTAAAGACTTCATACGAATTGAAATAAGCTGTAAGTTTCACTGCTTGGAAATCTTGGTGTTTTTGCCCAATTTGACACGTGCAGGGCACTGGGAAGGATGTATTTTCTGCCATCTTTAGATGCCTGGAGGTGCCTGGAGATGATAAGATGGAGACTCTCTTATCGAGACTTCCCTACTCTCTTGTCAGAGTTTACCTGTATAGACTTGATCATTACACTTAATCTTGTTATGGCTAGATTTATCTTTCTTAAACAAACAAGAGTATGAATATATTTTTTCAACACTGACACATTTTTTTCTTGTTTAGATGAAAAAACTACTGGTTAGATGTACCTGTAGGCTTTTGTTAGTTGAAAGTTGAAAAGTTTAATGCAGCCATTCTGATGGTTACTTTTATTTCCATATCAGTAACATGCCCAGTCTGATGCAGCCCTAGTGTTTCAGAGGAATTCAGTGTGTATGGCACAGCTACGAGGTGAGAGTTTAGGAAGGACAGGACACTAATAAGAGATAAGTTAGTCACAGTTGTAATGGATCTTGAGTACTTCAAAATCTATTAAGTGAATGCAGTATAACCGCTACTCAGTGTATAAGGAAAATAGCAGGGAATTTAATTAGTGAGATTTTGCCTCACTCCTGTACTGATGACTTCAAATATTTATTAGTGGCAGAAGAGTACGGCAGCTCTGACATGAAATATGACATGTGTATTCCAAATTCTGTCAAGCTTAGGGAAAACAAACTGAGTGTTATGCATTTGATAATATGCTTATAATAACCCCAAAACAAAATTTAATAAAACAGGGCCCCAAGGCCTTTCGATTCATTAAACCAGTGGTAAATGTCATGGTGGATTATCACAAGGTAACGAGGTGTGATTTACTGTTAATTGCACATCAAGGTCCAATTTGGTTGTACTTCAGGGTAGTGCATTTTATTCTCAGGGATACAGAAGTAAAAATGGCATCAAATATAACAAATACCATAAACTAAGAGGATTGTTCAGTGAAAGCTTATGGATGTCTTTTACATCTGTACTCCTAGAGAAATGAGTTATTTAAAAGTTTGGGAAAAAATGTTTTAGGCTTAGGCTCCTCATCAATTGTTTGTTGTTGTGCTTCTTGCTGCCAGATGGAATTTGCAGCCTAAAGGCCTTGTATCAAGGAAGCTCCATGGAGCAGCTGCTTCAAAGGGAAACAACTTTTTAGCAGATGCAGGGGCTCAGAATAGATCTTTGTCTATCCCTACGGAGCATTTCCTGTCTTAACTATCTAACAAGCAGCTTCCAAAACCAGACTTATCCAATTTTGGGGGCTTGAAATAACAAGTTTTTTAGGAATTTTAAATCCACAAGCTTCTGATTGTGTGATGTGTGGACCTGGTTCTTGGTCTTCGTGGTGCATTTAGCATTTTAGCAAGAGGAAAATAATCAGTAGCAAGAATGTTTAAAAGTTCTAACCTCTTTTGGGCTTCCAGCAGAGCAAGGTGGACTCCTTTATGTGCCTTTTGTTTTTCAACTATTGTCCTCTTTCTAGGAGCTTTGTTATTTCTAGATGTGTCACATATACAGCTTTAGTTTAGGATCACTTAATAAGTAGTTTCACTCATTTATTTTTTTGTGTGTCTTGGGTCAGATTAGGCAAACAAATGCTTGTAAGATTCTCTTGTACCACATGCAGCCAAGTTATGTAATGGTTAATTACCTGCATTTTGAAAGATCTGTTTGGAAAGATCTTCATCCTTTCTCCCATCTTAGCATTATTTGTCCAGAATCTTTTGGACCCATTGTGTGACTTTTGTGCAGCATTTGGCACTTCTGCTTCAAAAAGAGAAGTGCCATTTCTAGAGCACTGTGATTTTTATAAGAAAAAAGATGTGTACTCACAACCAAGCCTAATCACAGCAGAGATCAAACAGTGAGGCTGCAGGCTTAAATTGATCTATAAGCTGCTGTGTAGGAGATGGGAAGTAAATGATCCTGTACTATTTGCTGACATAAAAGTTAATGGACCCTATATTTATATAAGATTTCTTGATGTCAAAACTGTGATTTAATTCAGACCTTCACTTCCTCTTCACGTCTGTCTGTCTGTTCCAGCCCCCAAGGAGATCACCTTCTCCATAGATGTTGGGAATGGCCCCACGGAAGCCACCGTGCAGTCTCCCACAGCCCTGAATGACAACCAGTGGCACTACGTGCAGGCAGAGAGGAACCTCAAGCAAACCTCTCTGCAGGTGGACAACCTCCCCAGGAAGGTCCTGGAGGCCCCTGCTGAGGGACACTTCCGCCTGCAGCTCAACAGCCAGTTATTTGTAGGTAGGGACAATCCAAGGATTCCTGTAGATAACAGCATTTTGTATGCTTTGGTGATGAGTGCTCTTATCTCTCCATTGAGCTTGCATGTGGTGGCTTGATTCTGCTTTCTCTTCTTCTAGTCCTGCATAAGCAACATGAGGTCAACCCAAACTACTCTCTTTACACTCAAAGCACAAAGCTTAGATTAATCATACTCTACTTGATGGTATTTTTAGGGCCAAACTCTTGAAATGTAGTTATTGCCAAAGAGTTAATAACCTTTCTTCTTATGCAGCACTGGCTGTGTGAAATGTGACCTAAAAAATGTGACCTCTCTCTTTAGGCACATTGTAAAAGTCAAAAATTTGTCATACAAGTTTCTGGGGCAAAGCCTGAAGCCAGGATGGTCTTCAAAGTCTGTTCCTTCAAGCATGCCTACCAAAACCTTTATTTGACTAGAGAGTCCATGAGTGAGAGAAGTATCAACACAGTCAATGCACAGATAAAACACAGTGTTTTATCTGAAAGTAATTTTTCAAACAAGAAAAAAGAAAATTAAAAGATGAAAGAAAAATCTCTGCATGTATTTTGTTTGCTTACCACCTTTGCAGAAGAAACCTGGATTGGGACTAGTTTGTATTTGATAATATGATAATGGATTATGAAGGGAATTCTCTCTTTTCCATATTCAAATGCTGTCTTTCTGAGTAATCTGCTCAGGAATGGAGTGGGATGTAACTGTTCTTATGTGGGGTCATTCAGGTAACTTCTGATTCCTTCCTTAAAATGGATTTTTTTTTTGCTTAGCTGAAATGCTGTAGGAAGCCTCTATCTGTCAATGCATTTTAATAAAGTTTACTTCTGTATTCATACCCTTATATTTAAGCAGCTTTCAGGGTATTCATCTGAGCTTTTTATTGTGTATATGTGCACATACACAATAAAGTAAGTCCTGGGCTCTGAACATAAAGAATTAATCTGTTAATAAATAGATATGGCTGCATCAATGTCAGGAGTCCTTCCCACACAGCCATTGATTTATACCTAAAATGATCTCTGTTAGACTCAGCTGGAGAGGAGAACTCACAGAAGGGAGGCTTAAGGCTGTCACAGTGCAAGTTTTCTCTTTTCTGGTATGAGGCATGCTGCTAATCACTTGTTTTTCAAATATTGCATTGATCCTAAGAGCACATTCTGTGGGAAGCCAGGCCTGGAGGCAGCGTGCTTGGGCTGCCAGACACCTTAGAAACATCAGAGAAACTTAGCCAACATACTGCTTCCAGTTAGGAAAATTAGAGATTTAGTGACTGAATAGACTTTGCAATTTTTTGGTTGTTTCTTTCTGAAGGACTAAATATGATGGGTTTATCATGTGTCATCTATTAGATGAGTCATATGTATCAACTGCTTCCCATGTCACATCTGAAAAGCAGTACCTGCCTGTAAGCTTGCTGCTCAGCCTCAGCAAAATAAACAGGTTAACTGTGTGAATTTCATGGTGGTTTTAAAGTGACATAATTGATGAATTGTGTCATGAAAATCCATGGTAGTTAAGGACCTCACAAGAGCAATGTGCCAACAGGAGCCCTTGTGAGCAGAGACAAACACAGAGCCCTGCACCTGCTGCAGAACAGCATCAGCATCCCCACAAGCTGGGGATGGAGTGGATGGGGGGCTCTGCCAAAACCGTACCCTTGGTTTTGGTGGAGAAGTGAATTTGTATCTCATCTGAATGTAGCTATGCTTTAAGGAACAGGTTGGGGCAGCTGATTCCAGCAGGACTTCCAATTGACTGTGCTCTGATTGTAGTGAGTGTTTACAGAAAACTCCAGGACATAGGAATTTATTTCAGCCAAGAGGTGAAAAGTTCTCAGTGTGCAATAAATATGTTGCATTCTGTTGTCCATCCACACTTTTACTGAACCATGAACAAAAGGGACAGAAAAACAAATGACTTTGGGAGTGCTTTTTCAGGCCATATTGAAGGCCAAAATTATCTTTGACTTGCTAAGTTTTCCTGAGAGCTGTCAGAAGAGCTGGAAAACTGGGCAGCCTCCTGATTCTGGCACTATTTGTCCCCTGGTGCTCCAGGGAAAAGTGGCAGAAGTCCAGCAATACACAGATGTGATATAGTTTGTCTCTACTGAAAGTCTCATTTGAATTGTGTAATAAAAAGCTACTGATTTAATACCTCAGCCATGCAGAGAGAGTTTTAACCCATCTGAAAAATAAATGTATAAACGCCATTGTAAAAAGGAAAGAAGCAGCAGCACATCATATTATTCCCTACTCCCCCTATAATCCACAACATATTTGTCTCTGCAGCATTCTGCATACTGACAGTGATTAAGGGGTTTCCAGCCTTAATGACTGTGTGTGGCAGCCTTTTGAGATAGCTCTGTGTGTCTGTGAAGTGGAAGAGAAAAATGACTTTGCATTGCCACTACATTCAAACAAGCTTGGATTTTAATGCAGTTAAAAAGAAGTTAGAAAAGCATTGCTCACTTTCTTTTAGTGGTTCTTGGGTATATCTAACTGCTTCTGGCTGTGTTATAATCCTGTCAGAGTATGGATATCCTTGCACCTGGCCAGATTTCTTCTGTAAATTTGAAAAGAGTACAGTAGAAGGAGCAAACCCCAAACAAATGTGCATGCTGAGTAACATCAGCTGCACCAAACTGTCCAGTAATGAACCAGTTCAGCAAATTACTTGCTCAGAAGGGGCAGGCAAAACCCATTCCTTTCAGTGGACAGCTGTTTTCAGCACTCAACATGTGTGACATGGTTTTGTGTAGTGCAGCTCTCCCTGTGGTCCTGGAGTAGCTGTGTCATTGTCTCCTCTTGTGATGTAGTGTGAGATAAAGCCCTGTCTTACCTACTGATGCAGACATGAGCATAAGGCTCCATCATGGGGATGGGAAGGACTGTCCTCCCAGACCACTTGGAGGATAGGATTTGAACTCAGACTGGTAACATCAGAGGAGCAGAATAAAAATCCTGAGAAATTAATCTGATGGACAAAGCTTTGGTCAGAAGTTTTTGTTCTTTTTTTTTTTGGTACATTTAGGAAATTAGCAAAGCTAAGTGTTTGGGTTCCTGGTTTCGTCTTGGGAGTAAGAAAGCAAGGAGTAAACCCTTGGGTGAATCTCCTCTGGCTGTTGTAGACAGACCAAAGGCGACACAACCCAGAGAAAGTCAACATCTGAGAAACCTTCTCTGGAGACAGAGAGAAGGAATGGAAGGAAAAGAAGGAGTCTGTTTACTGCTGTTGGTTTTAAAAGCATTTGTAGACACCTTGGAATATTTTGGAGACCAAGAGGAGGGATTCATGCCTAACTCTTTGTATATCCCATATGCTTTGTAGATCTTTCAGCTTCAGAGTAAAAAGTATGACTTCAAGGTCTTCTGAGGAGCACCCAAGCAAGTTCTCCTACCCCTGATTATGATTCCTATACTTGTCTGCCCTTTCCTTTTCTTTGTATCAGTTACACAATGCTTCTAATACTTATTTTCAGCCTCCCTAATCCAGTTTCTACAAACAAAAAGTCCTTTTTTTTTTTTAACTAATCCCCAACCATTGCTAGAATGTTAATTACTTAGCCAATTGTGTCACCAAGCTGTGCTGTGAGTGCTCAGTTGTGAGTTTCTTGTCCCCTCCTCTCAGACTCTGTTGCTTTCCCAAAGGCTCCTCACAAAAATTGAACTCCATAAACACCTTGCTGAAAGCATCTTGGCTCATTTGACTGACTCACCTCCACTCAGCAAAGTACACCCTTAACCTTGGTGTTCATGGTTCTTAGGCTTATCCTAAAATCTCTTTTCCTGAATAAAAACATTCAGGTTTCATCCATTAAAGTCTCTAGTCCACTAGGCTCCTATTAGAGTTGGAAGAATCTGCAAAGCCTAATTTGGGAAAGTTTTGTGTATTTGTTTTTGGGTTTTCCTCTACTTTGTGGAAATATGTATGAAGGTTAGGTCTAGTCCATTAAAGAAAACTGCCCAAATAAGCAGTAGATTTGCTTAATCAATTCTGTGTGGGTCTAGGATCATAGAGCTGCTCAGTGTTAATCTCTACATTCTCCAGAAGATAGAGGAGGAGAGGAGTGAGAAACTTTCCAAAGCGCTTTAGAGAGCAATAAGGATATGAGTGGTGCAATAAACATGATATCCATACAACAGTTAGCAATAGTTTTTACTCCTTTTTTATATGTTACAGCTGGGATGTGTGTGTGTGCAGAGAAGAGGCAAGGAAACTGTCCTTCATCTTTGTAATTTTGTGATGGCCTCCAATGCAAAAGAAAACAGAGTAACCAGTAGTCTTAGGGGAAGAAATCCCATTTCTAGTTACATGGACTTTACTGAAAAATCTGTACGGTATGTTTTGTTTTGAGACAGAATCTCCAAACAAAAGGATTACATGTGCAGTGCAGCAAATGCAGAAAGCCTGATTCTTGTCCTCAGAGAGCCTTTAAACATAAGTGAGCTAACATTTGCTCACCTGAAAAAAATAGCTGGCTAAATAGGAACTTGAAAATATTTATTTCTCTGAGCAAAGCGTCATAAAATGAGCATGAAATAATGCATGTCTCATGCATCCTATCTATAGTTCAGTTACTTTAATTCACATCCAGAATTTCTGCTATTAGTGTTCCAGAAAGAAAAAGTGTGACAGAATGGTGTAGTAGAACACCAGGCCTTTTCAGGCTGCTGCTGTTTGCAGAAGTCTTGCTTTAATTAATTTATAGATAAAAACAAATGCTCTTCTGCTAGGGCTTATCAAGTGATGTAATCTCTAAAGTCATACACTATGAAAGAGAGACAACTTCTACAGAAGAATAATAACTTCTTTCATACTACTTTTTCAGGAGAATCACCAATAAAGCTAGCTTTTAAGAGTCTGCAAATGCTGATAACTCCTGAACAAGAATTAGATTTCCTAGCAGCTATCAAAATTGCAGTATCTTCAAAAGCAAAACATTGGCAACTGTCAAAAAAACTGAAAAAGCGAATGATAAGAAAAATGGTTATATTTTCATAGCGAACTTCAACAATCATCATTATTATCATCCTCAGAGATTACCTCTTATGGAAAAGTGCCTTCACTGTAACACTGCTAGCAGTTTCATTTGACTGATATGAAGCTGGTTAGCTTGTAGGGACTGAACTGCCCTCTTGCATACAGGTCTGGTCTTCAGGAAGAAATGCAATTATGTTTAACCATTGTAATAAATAGCACATCTGTGAACTGGACTCGTGTTTCAGGCCTACAACAATTGCTGACATGCAGCACATCAGGCTGGGCAGTGATGCATAAATTCAGACTCCTGTCCTTTCCCTTCAGCCAGCAGGCCTGGTGCTGAACAGGATTCATCCCTGCTATCTGGACTCATCTCTCCTGCTGGTGGGATTAGGGTGTTGTATGTAATAGGGCAACAAATAGGAAAAAACAACAAAACCCCAACATTTTCAGTTTGGTTTCCTCATGTATTTGGTGATATGCAGACATAAGATAAAGAAGCTAATCTTTCTCCTAAATGAATTTGTGGTTTCAATGCTAGACAGGGCAGTAGATAAACCAAAAAAGAGAAGAATGACTAAAAGAAAGTGTCACATACAGCTTACTAGTTCTTCCATAAAAATAGATGCCTTTAGTTTCCAGGACTGTCCATCTGTCATCTTTTGCCTCTGTATGCATTGATGTATTTTTTTAAATTTGTGGATTCATGTTTGTACCTCAGGATTAAACTTCATGTCTTTAATTACTGTGCAGACTCACCAATGAGTGCGTGTCCATTTTTCCCTCTTTCTCAGGGGGACCAGCTTCCAGACAGAAGGGCTTTTTGGGCTGCATTCGGTCTCTGCATGTAAATGGACAGAAACTTGACCTCGAGGAGAGAGCTAAAATGACACCTGGTGTTAAACCTGGATGCCCAGGACATTGCAGCAGTTATGGGAACCTGTGCCATAATGGAGGAAAATGTGTGGAAAAGTATAATGGTTACTTCTGTGACTGTACCAGCTCAGCCTATGAAGGACCTTTCTGCAAGGAAGGTAGGCAGCAATCTTTGATCCCAGCACTTCAGTGGTTTGTGCAGTAACTCTGAATTACAGCACCATTTCACCCATGTCAGCTTGATGTGCCCACATTTGAAGAGGCTCTATTATGAGCTGTCCTTTCGGTGTTCTTGAATGTTTGTCTTAAGCAGGCTCTAACACCTCCTTTTGTTGACTTCTGTATTGGCCTCAGAAGTTAAATGGTGTCAGTTGTACTAATAAAGTTTACCACTATGATTCCTGTATTCCATTGCATGTAACTATCCCCAGACATTAGGAAATGGGGCTGAAATTTCTATAGCAGGTGCTTGACCATGTCTGAATGTTTAGGGTGCTTGTTTTTTAAACCTTATTTTGTTCACCTTAGCAAATCAAGGCTTTTCTTTAAAAAGTTTTAGAGCATTGATGTGACAAAAAGAGGTAGTCTTTTTATGTTTTTGTTTCCATTCCTGTGACAACCCATCCAAACGTTAAGAAATTTTTAAAATAGGCATGAAGCATTCAGGAGAAACCTGATTTGCATGGTTCAGTCTTTGGTGAATGTGTCCTCACTGAACCTTTCTGGTGGCTTATAGGAGATGCTGTCAACACTAGAAAAAAGCAGGGCAAATATGGAACATCTAATTTAGAGAACATACTTTTTTGGAACTAACAAAATCACTGCTCAGTAACGGCAAGGTGCAGTGTGAATTTTTAATTGCCGTGGCTGTCCCCCACCTCACAAATGGAACAGGTTTGCTAAGTGGGCTGCATCACCTGCCGGTGTAAATTGGTTTAATTGTTTAATGAAAACAGAAACATGAGTTCTAGGGATCTGAGGATGCACAGGTAGATGTTTCCCTTCATTTGATGTTCCCAGAGACAGCTTCCCTTACTGGCTGTATTTGGTCAATGTGTTGCTTTCATAATTAATTTATTTAAAAAGTAGACTGGTAACAGCAATTCTGTTGTGGGGGCAAGACAGAGAATATTGCCTTACATGTCACTGTCAGAAGATGGCATTTATTTGGCTGACGGGCATTTAGGCTGCTCATCTTGTGGAATTCAGATTCCAGCACTGAAATAATTGAATTCATGTCTCCATATGCCATTTTTGTCTGTGCTGAGCAAAGAACCTTTAACGAAGGACACACTCTTACACAAGTGAAGGAAGGATGATGTCAGCTGGATCAGGAGTGTTTTTCAGTGTTCTGCTTCTGAGGCTGTTGTCCATTCCTGCCTGGGAGATCTGAAAATGCAGTATCTGCAATAATCCCTTTGTTTCTACGTGCTTTCAGAGGTTTCTGCACTATTTGAAGCCGGCACTTCTGTTACCTACACTTTCCAAGAACCTTACCCTGTCACGAAGAATGCAAGCACCTCAAGCTCTGCCATTTATGTGGATGCTGTAGTGTCCAAGGAGAGCATCGCCTTCAGCTTCCTCACAGCACACACTCCAAGCCTTCTGCTGTACATCAACACCTACTTTCATGAGTATTTGGCTGTGATTCTCTCCAAGAATGGTAAGCAGTCTTGATTTGCTACCCAAGGGAGACCAGTGTAACTTTGTGAAGTTTGGGGGTCTTTTTTTTGGTTTGTTTATGGGTTTTTTTTTGTGGAAGAATAGTGTAGAGTTCTGCACTGATTCAAGTTCATTTCTGTGTTTTCAACTTTATCAACTTCATGGTGTTCAGTTCATGAAATGGCCATCACTCTTGTTTATGTCCCTTTATTTGGCATTCAGTGCTACACTTGCATCAGTCTTTGAGTAATCATGTTGTTGGGGCTCAAAATGTGCTTTGACTTCCATTTGGCAAGATTTTACAATAGTAATTCCTTTCTATTTATTCCATAGTGAGACCCCTTAGGCCACCAAGATAAGAATGAGAAATAGCTCCATGTACAAGAGTGCTTGGTGCAGAAATATACTGTAATTTTACCCTTTTCCTCTGTCTTGGTGAATGTATGGGTCCTCACTGCATTCTTTCAATGGAGTAAGGCCATTTTGTCTGAATATTAAAGTCAGAATATGCCAAAGTTTTCAAAGTTAATTGATCAAAATATGAGGTATAAATCCATTTCCTGTTTAAAGATACTTGATGTGGGTACTTTTTGAAAATGTGTAAAGATTTTAGGGGCATAGACCTTTGTCTTCTCAGTAAAGCTATGGCTCCTGAGTCCTTGCAGTGCTTTCAGAAAACTTACCCCAGACAAACATCATCCTAGACAAATGGGGAAATCTGAATTTTTCAAGAGTTATCAGGCACTGGAGCACTGGAAGTGATGAGTAAGCTTATTGGTGAGTTAGTAGCCTGTGGCAGAGCAGTAGGAAGTCAGTGTTATGTGGCTGAATATGTGGATTTGAGCAAATGACCTAGACCACTCTGAAGCCTTGAAAATTCCAAAATAACTAAGATTTTTTTCTCTCGATATGGGCTTTGCAGCAGTTTCTGTATTGGCTATGTCATGTGGATAGCATTGAGGCTGCCATGGGACAGTGGATTGGCACCCTAATCCTTGGGAGAGGCAACTGGAACAGTAACTGTCTGAAGGGATCTACTCCAAGTGGAGCTTCAGCAGGGAGGTGGGACTACTGAGGTGTGACCCAAACCCTCTCCTGTGCAGTCCCAGATTTCCATCTCTAATCTTCTCCTTTAGACCAGTGTTCATGGTTTTCAGGTGTATGAATGTTCTAGTGTAGCTCCAGGGTGATGGAGGTTAGCCCCTGGTAAGGTGAAACCTTGGAATCTGCTTCTCAGTTACACTCAGGTCTCTTGATGCCACTCAGGCAACTGGAAATAGCCCTAAAGTTAATCACAATGTAATACCCATTTAAATCACCTTTACTGCTGTCAGAGTAGTCTGAAATGACCTTAGAAACATGAGTCAAGTGACTTTTATTGATGGAATACACTATAGGCAACCTATAATTGTGGAGCTCTAGAACGGGGTCTCTAATAGTGCTTGGGGAAGCGGCTGGGACCAAGACATGAGGATGTCCTGTAGCAGCTCAGCAGGAGCAGAGCTTGAGAAAATGAAAATGGCCTTTCATTTTGTCAGCTGCAGCATCTGCAGATTTTGGCTTTGACTTAGATGGAGACAGGCACTCTCAGTACTTGTGGAAATTAGGTGGAGCAGGTCTTGGCACAGTCAGGCAGTACAAACCATGGTGCTTTTCTCAGACCTGCACCTCTTTTTATGCACTTGTAATATGGTGGTAACAGTTGTTCAGATGTCCGACTCCAAAATTCTGGACTATAAACTGTAGCACTATATGCTGAGTGATTAAGATAACCAGCTGACCTTTGTTAACTCCTGAAAGTCTCCTTCAGGATTACTGAGTGCATGCTTCTGTGACATTTTTACAAGACAGTCATTTCAGTCATGTATATTCTCTGCCTTTTGTCCCAAATGGAATAATTTGTTAGATTTCATGTCCTTTTACTTTTTAGTCTTGTTGGAATTGAAATTATTCCAATGAAAATAGTGTTCAGATATGTTACTCTTTCTTCCTCCAAGAGGTTTATGCTTGCCATAAAGTTACTGGACTATGAATATCAATGTCCTTTGTAGCATTAAAAGTGAGTGTGATTCCTTCTCTCTTACTGGCTCACTTTCAAGGAATCTTGCTGAGTCTGACAGTGTATGGTAGGACATAAGCAGGTTCCCTGCTGGATAGCTGATTGGTTAAATAAAGGTTAGGCTCCTGGAGAAATGGGAATGGGCATTCTCACTTAGGAGGTGAGCAGTAATTCTCCTTCCCATAATCCCAAGTCCCTTTCCACTTGTTAAAAAAATATGTATGAACAGTCTGTAAAATTAATGCTTCACCTTTTGTAACTATTTTTAAAGCTACTACTCACATATTCTGTTACTCCTCTTTTCTAATATCCACAAAATAACTAGGTATATTATTAGTTAATAAAATTAACTGTGAGGAGAATGTTTTTCCTACTTCTCACTTCCCCTGTTAAATATTTGACATTAAAGAAGTGAAACTGTTTGCAAGGATTATTCATAGATTGTACTAAAAGGGCTTATATGAAAGTGAACTTTATAGGCAGCTATGGTCTAACTCAGTCAGGTGTGAAATATTTCCTAAAACCTATTGATTTCAGATTTTTTTAATGTATATAAAATACTTCTAGAAGTAATTCCCACCTATATAACACATTCCATATCACAGAGTTTGTTCTTACCTCTGATCAGTGGGCTCATGTCCTGGAAGGTTACAGGTAAGGTATCAAAAGCTGATGGTTTTAAAGATGACTTAGGGATTGTTTCCTCCATTAGTTAATACTGATGCCTTGAAATCATACATGTGATTTAAACATTGTATTCAGATAGGAGCATCGTCCTTTCCTCTCCAGTCTTTCATGAATTTTTAAATCACAGCTACATCTATATGTGTATGTGTTGCATATAGATGGGTGTGTGTATATACACATACACATGCACACATTAATAGATGGGTGTGCATGCAAAGCTCATGTAGTCCCATCAGGGTCCCACATCCAAGAGATTAGCAGCACTGTAATGATTGGCATTTTTAATATCTCTTTCTGTAGAAATTTCAAATTATAATGCCCGTTACTAAGCTACAGCAAATGGGTAAACATCTCTAATTAGTCCTCTCAGTGTGTCAGTTCACAGAAATGATCCCTATCATGGGAAGATACTACCTAGAAAAGAGTATTTTTTTTCTTTCTCAAGCCAGCTATTCACTGTACATTTTTGCAATTACACAATTTCATGAAGTTACCAGTACCTTTGAAATGTTATCTTTGCCTTATTCCCTAAAGATAATAAGTAATGGGAAAGAAAAATATTAAAAGAAAGGATATTGAAATAAACTTTATTTCTTTCTTCATTTTTCCTACCCCCTGCAAACAATCAAATGGCATATGAATATGATGAAATATATTGTCTAGAAAATGTTTTCACAAGTCTTTGATTCTTAGTTTTGTTGGCTTTCTCCATGGAAACAATATGATTCCTAATCTAGAAAAGAAGCAGATAGCTAGCATCAAAGAAGAGAGATAGAATCTCAAGCTATGCTGGAGTGATGGAAAAAATTATCTGTATTTAGTATCTAATCTCATAAGAAATTAAACATTTTGAGTCCTTTTTTCCACACCTTTTCAGCATCTATTGCCATAACACTGAGCAGTGTTCTCTATTTCTTTTGGAAAGCAAGACTCTGATATTGCATAGGAAAGATTAAATACAAGGGAAAAGGCACAGCTAAAAACAGCAATACAAATGAAAACATCTTAAGTAATTCTTAAGTCTCTGACACTCAGCATACAGAATTACATACAGATTTTTATCAGCTCCACTTCCCTGACCTATAAAGTCTTGAAATCAGCTGATATTTGAAGTGAATAGGAAAAGAAATCACAATGTGTAACAGAGGTGAGCTGTTAACACTCTAAAATAAAAGGCAAATATTGTCAGTGAGAAGCTACTGATTAATTTTTTACCTATAAACTCATAATCTCCTGTAATCTTACCCTGTCTCTAAACCAGGAACAGCCTTTCCAATGAAAGCATATGAATTCTCCTTATTGTTTTTGCCTTCAAATATGTTGAGCTGCATCTCCAACAAGCAAAGCTCTTCTCACTCAGTGGAAAAGTGATGCAAAAAATCCAGTTCAGTCTTTGAGGCAAGGAATCTTTTGATTCTGTTTACACTGTACACTCTGAAGTTTAATGGGTCAAAACTAAAACAGGGAAATAGGACTTGGGTGGATTTCAGGGGTGATTCTTCTGATTCTTTTTCCTTCCTTTTCTTGCTTTCCTTCCTGCCTTAGTTTTGGAACATTAACCAACTGCTTTAGAAAAACCCTCTCAACTACTCTATTGCTTGTGCAGTTGTCTTCTCTTTTGAGCACACTTTGTGCCTTACAGCAGGCACTGGACAACCTGCACTTTATGTGACTGAAATGGGGATGGTGTCAGGGTTCAGGTGTAGAGACTTTTAACAGATCAGGAGCAGGAAGGAAAATCACGTTGGGAAGAGTGGGAGACAGCTTTGTGGAGGAGACCAGCAACTTCGAGTAACTGAGGATTGTTCCCAGTCTAGCTCTGGTTCACATGTGCCTTCTAAATATAATTGCAAGCAACTGTTGCAGTTGGCCCCTGAAATCCTACATTATTTACTGAGTGAGGGACCACAGACAGTTTGATCAGTGATGATGAATATAAAAGAAATTTTCCCCAGCTGCCTCAAATGAGAAGCTGGCTTTGGTATTATGAGTAGGCAGGGTTGGGGTGGCAGGAGATCTGTCAGTTTATTTATCTAAAGAGAGAAACTTCTGTTGTTAGAAATGACACTGGTCACTTAGATGTTTCCCTGCTGTAAGCACACTTCACAGAAAATAGAAATGCTGATTAGAGTTTTCACTTCAAATCTAGTACTAAAAAGTTTTTGAGAAAAGAGGTGAAGTTGGCATCCAAACCCAATTTTATAATTTGTTTGTGTTAGCATATGGCACTTTAAATTTCTAAGTGTGCAAAACTAACTTGAAAGAAGAAGCTGCCATAACATTCAGCCAAGGACTCTGGCAGATTTCTATCTCTGCTTTCCAAGAGGAGAAAACTGAAAGATCTGTCTCATTAGCAGGATTCATGGACATGTTTGTACTCATGAAGATTATTTTGCCATACTGGAGGGCCAATAGATGTTCTGGAGACCCACAAGGAAAAACAAGGGAACTGTAATTGGATTACATAGAGCAGGAAAGGTTGAACAGGCTGAATAATTGATCTGTTCTCTGGCTGTATACAGACTGACTTTGAACTTACTGCTGTCTGGCATAAAACTCCAAACCACTGGCTGCAGATAATCAGCTAGGAAGAAAACCTGTATTTCTGTTTGCTTATAGGAGGTGTTTATCTCCCAGAAGACTTGAGTTCCTAGTTTGCATTTTCCAGCTGATAAGTCATTCTTATTGTTGGATTTCCCTGGAACTGTCCTGAAAAGAATGAGAGGAAGGGCAGAGGATCTTGTCTGAATTGATGTTCCATATATATGTGTGTATATATATATATATATATATGCTCTTCAGTATTTCTGAAAGAAGGATATTTCAGAACTCCTTTATTGAAAGCTTTAGCCTTGAAAATGGATAGGTGTCGATTTTCAGTTACTCTTAATTTAAGATTATCTGTGTTGTGGGCAGACTGAGCTGTGTACAGAGCACTGTGGCCCAGCAGAACCATTGGGTTAAGTTCTGCCTTGGAGCAGTGTAGCTGTTTGTACACAACAGAGAGCCTCATACTTGGAAGACTGAGTCTGGGTCCAAACAAATCTCCTCCTCTGTCTCGTATGTGGTATCCCTATTAACCTGGTAATTCTTCCCTTAGTAAATCAGTTGCCCTGTCTGCGTCATGAAAAGGTGATTTCTTCCTTCTTGCCTTTCTTTGTGACATTGGGTGTTTATGTCCTAGTTTTTTACAAGTGAGAGTGGCCTTCAGGAACTGCAGGAGGAAAAGTCTGGAGCAAGGTAGATGCACATTTGGGGAAAGAGGATCAGATCAGGGAATGGGCTTTAAGCAAACTGGGCACACATAAAGCCATGGCCCTGGGGGGATGTACCCACAAGTGCTGAGAACTGGAATATCCTGTTGCAAGGCAATGGGCACAAACCAAAGCCCATGAGGCTTCCTCTGAATATGAGACTTTTAGTGTGAGGGTGACTGAGTACTGGCACATCATGCCTGGAGAACTGTGGAGTCTCCATCTTTGGAGGTATTCAAAAGCTATCTGGACAAGGCCCTGGGCAGCTGACTTGAAGGGTCCTTTTGGTGGGGCAGGGATGGACAGCATGTCCTCCAGAGATCCCTTACAACCTCAGCCGTTCATGGTTCTGTGAGAAATGACAATAGTTTGCATTTGGAGGTAACTTACTGGAAGTTTATGTGTGTAAGCAGATATTTGACTAGAGAAAAGTCATTACAATGCTGCCATTCTACGGTTCTTGCAAAAGGATTTTTACTAGGTAAATTATTCCTTCTTCCTCTAATTTTTCCAATTAGATGACTTAAGAACATGAGTCACTTCTTTTTATCCCAGTGGTTGCAGCTAGTTCCAAACTCAAATATCTCCCTTGAAAGGTTGCTGTAGTCAGAAGGTCACTCACTAGAGGACCCAACTTCTTCATTCACAGAGACTGGCATAACCCAGGAAATAGGCAATCCTTGCTGGTCAGAGGAGCAGAAAATTTCCCAGAGAATCCTGACCAGCCAGGCAGTTTCTCTAGAGCTGAACACAAACAAGTGTTATTAACCACAGAAAGCCATTAATCCACAAAGTTCTGTGTTGCCTTTATTATGAGTTAGGAATGAGAAGGAGGTTTTTGAAGAAGCATATTATTACTTTTCACTAGTTTTGTCTAGAAGATTATTGCTTGCTCTCCTGCTCAGGCATCATGCAGTGCTCAAATTGCTTCTTTTTTTTTCCTGTTCATACCATCTTTTTTTCTGTGTTCTCATTGCTGAACATAATGGCTATTTGTTCGGTCGGCAGGAAACAAGTCCTTGCTTGAACAGGCATTTGTACTGCCAAAATGGAAAGAAGAATGGTTAAAAGATATTAGGAAAAATGGAAACTGTGAGTCAGAATCTCTGTGAGGGCAGGCCTGGATAACTTTCTCAAAGTATCACAACAACAGGTCTGTCTTTTTCCCAAGAGCTGTTCACACAGCATTAATGATGCTGCATAATTTGCAAAGCAAGGTTGAATTTTTGGAGTAAAATTCATAGGATGATAATTTATGTTCCATTCACTGGGTAAAGAACAAAAACTCTTCTTGCAATTCTGGCTGCTCTGCTAGTCTTAAGTAAGATGTGTAGAGGGAGATGGAAGCCTGGCAGGATTCTACTTCATACAAGGATGAGTAAACCATAGGCCTGCTGAATGTCTGAGTGTCAGACCATTGGCATCCAGTGTGTGTTTAAAGACAGAAAGGGAGATTTGAGCAGAGATATGAGTATTGTGTCCAAGAGTGTGACACAGAGGCTTCATATCATGAAGATCAACAAGGCAGAGCACAAGGTCCTGAACAGGGTTATGGGCAATCCCAAGCACACAGGTAGTCTGGGTGTAGAATGGGTTGAGGCCAGCCCTGAGGAAACAGACTTGGGAGTATTGATTGAGGAGCTCAGCATGACCTGGCAGTGTGATCTCACAAGCTAGAAAGCCAACCAGACCCTGCATGGTCCCTGTACCCAGTGTGGTCAGCAAGTTGTGAGAGGGGGTTCTCCCCCTCTTCTCCACTGCAGTGAGATCCCTTGGACAGCTCTGGGCTCCCTGCATGAGAAGGACATGCTCGTGTTGGGGAGAGTCCAGAGGAGGGCTACAAAATTATCAGACAGGCTGAGAGAGCTGGGGTTCAACCTGGAGAAGAGAAGGCTCTGAGGAGACTTAGAGCCCTTCCAGTATTTGGAGGGGGACTAAAAGAAATCTGGACAGGGACGTGTTACGAGAGTATGGAGTGATGGGGCAAGGGGGGATGGCTTCACACTGAAACAGGGTATGTTTAGATTTGATGTTAGGAAGAAATTCACTGTGAGGGTGCTGAGGCTGTGGAATGGGTTGGCCAGAGAAGTTTTGGATACCCAGCCCTGGAAGTGTACAGGACCAGGTTGGAAAGAACTTTAAGCAACCTGATCTAATGAAAGGTCTCCCGTCTCATGTCCCTCTCCATGGCAGCAAGTTGGAACTAGGTGATCTTTAGGTCCTTTCCTACCCACACCTTTCTATGATTCTGTGATAGCCTATGTTCATGAAGGTTCTAAAAGTGAAAGTGTTTTAAAATTTCAAAGAATCTGTAGAAAAGGTTTGGTTTAAAATTTACTAGAATAAATCTTACCATTAGAAAGCAGATGCTTTCAGGAAGCTTTAACTACAACTGAAACCCTCAGTTCTCTTCTTCATCTTTATATTCAGTCATCTTCAGGGGGAAAAAAAAGATAGTTAATGTTGCATCATTTTAAAAGAAACAGCGAACACTTCACCAAAAATAAATACCTAGGAATGTAGAGATAATGATAATGACTAACAGTGGGTTTTTTTTAATTGCCCCTCTCTCAGATGTTTCATGTCATTTTCCAACAGATGAATATTCATATATTTTAACAATGGATAAACTATGTTATAAAGAAGGAGGACGATTTGTCAGCAGCCTTCAAGCTGGTAGATCCCAAATTGTGGCAGTGCTCTGTCTGTTGCCTCCAGGGTACATAAAAGCACCACTGTGTATGCTCACCCATGAGCTGAACTGGAGAGACAGGGTTTATTTTTTTCCCACATCCAGGGGTTAGCCCTATTCCCATTTTAGACCCAGCCACATCAGCACACACAGGAGCTGTTTTGTTCAGAGAAGTGGTCCCCTTAAAATCACTGGAATAAGCTCTGTGTTTAGGTCACTCAGTATGTGCATCGTGAGCTCTCTGATTGTGATCCTCTGGGTCTTTTTTTTTTTAGATTTTGCTGTGTTTTTTACCTTTGAAACAAGAAGCATCTGCCCATTCCCTGTTAATTGCTGGTCAGTCTGTGTTCAGCCAACTAGCAGCTGGTAGGAATGAGATGTCTGTGAAGGTTAAACACATTTCTCAGTCACGTAAGGGAACCAGCTACATTTATTGATGTTTAAGTGACAATCTCAATCTGGGTCCAGCTGTCTAGCAGGATTGTAAAGTGAACTGAGGTCATGGGCCTCCAGATAGGCTCCTTTTGCTGTGTGTGTTTCTTTTTCTAAGTTAAAGAAATGTAATATGAAGAGAAAGTGCTGGTTTGGTATTTTTTATTTAGTGTAAGATGGCCTGAATATGATCTTTGAGTCCTGAATGTCTCAAGCATTGAGTGAGAGGCATTCAATAACCTCCTATTTTTTTTTTTTATTATTACAGGAAGAGACTGCAAAAAATTGAGTGCTGGATTTTTCTTTTAAACCCTATGAAACAGTAATGTCCAAGCAAATATAATAGCTGAGTAGTGATATAAGCAAACATGTTCAACAGTTTTTCTTCTTTGTTTTTTCCATGCAAAACAAATAGCAAGAGTCACCCCCTAAAAAAATGGAACCACTTTCTTAGTTAAATGCCACTGGACACTGAAGAGATGGGCTCTGTTCTTAAAATCACCAGCAGCACTTCCAGTGGAGAGTAAATTTACTGAGTAAATATCCCTGGGGAAAAGCTGCTAATTAAGGAACATGCTTCTAAGCCAGCTGCTCCTAACTGAGAAAATGGTGGTTCATTTTTAAATATCTAGGCTATGGAGAGGGACACTGCCACAGTGAAACTGTGCAAGTTCCCAGAGATATATTTTGTGGTGGAGATGACTGAAAAGTGTCATGTGATTTTCTGCAATCAGGATTGAAGAAACATTTATACCTCATGAGCTGCAAATGGCTTTTGAGCTAAATAATTTAATTTTTTAAATTTAATTTTTTTTTCATAATAGCAACATCAGTAGCCTCAGTAATATTCCACCCTTTGTTTCATTTGTGCTTTCCCTAATTATTTTCTTTCAGCTATAGCGTGGGTGACTCTGGAGGGTGCATGTGGTGGTGCAGTTAAAATCCAGCAGTCCAACAAGGGTGACTGTCGATGTGAGACAGCTGTAAGAAGTTCTGCTACTCCTAACCACCTTTCTGGGTGCCTCTGAGGCAATAAGACAGGCAGGGGTAGTCCAGTGCCCTTTTATCCACTGCAGTGTTTCACTATTTCATACACACACGTTTTCCCCAAATGAGAGTTGTCAGCCGCCCTGGTTTAAATTTGTAGCTGATGTTACACGATGGTGATAAATTTGTACACTCTACATGTGCCACCCACATGTGTTCCCTGAATTAACCTCGGCTTCTCTGAGCACAGCAAGATGTCTTGCCAGCTGCTCCAGCCAGTTTAAGTCATTAAAAAGTGCTGCTGAAGTTGGCGAGAGTCGCTGGGCTCAATTTGGGCTCATTTAGAACCAGTTTCCATAAATAAAGGTCCTGCAGAGAAGTCTCAGACTCCAGAGGATGTCATTCCCTTCCTTGCTGTTTGATCCTTCAAGATGAAGTGACACATGACCTGTGGTCCTGGTGACACGGGTGACAAGAATTTGACCTAAGAATGATGGATTTACAGATCAAATTCCTGATATCCATTTCTGTTTTCTGCAAAGCTGCTTTAATCTTTTTTGCTGAATATCTAGCACTGGCTGAGGTCTTTCAAACAAGGGAGTCTTTTCCTGAGCTAGAATGTGCTGTGTAACATTTTCCCTTTTCTAGATGATGATTGAAAAATCACTATTTGATTTTCAACACAAGCTTTGGCAGTCCAGAATGAATGCAAAGTTGGTGGGCATAGGCCACAAAGCCACAAAGCCAACAGATTGTTTCTGACATTCCACACAGGCACTGCTGCAGAGGCAGACAAAAGAAAGGCTGCTCTCCTCTTGGCATGTTCAATCAGCACAGGTTTGGGACATAGAATATGTAACACCATGACCAAACTATTTCTTCACGCTGTGCAGTCTGGGAAAATTTTTTTGGTTCTTCAGACTCAACACTTTGAAATCTCTAACCAGTTTTGTATCCTTATTACCACTAGACATAAGAGCTGCTGCAGCAGCTTAGCCTCAGAAAAAAGCAGCAGTTTGAAGGCACCATGCTGATGCTGTAGCTGCCTGGAGGTTGGTTATGCTGACACTGATCATTAGTGTTCTTCTAGCAAGTACAAGTGCTGGCCTCCATCATCATTGAAAGAGTGTCCTGGGAGTGTTTTGTTTCAGAAAAGCCACCTCAGACTTAGTCACCAGCATGGGGTGGCATAAATACTGCCCTTCAGTCTCTGTTTCCCAGGACATCCCTCTGCACAAAGGAACCCCCAAGAATCCTGTTCAAAAGGCTCTTGTCTGTTTGATGTCACCAGGGAGATGTCACTCAGCCCTACAGTTGTGGATTATAGCAGGCTGCAGACTGAAGACCACGGGGATGTGCAGCGAGCCAGCTTTGCCCTGGCAGTGCCTCATCCCAGCAGCGTGGCAGCCACATGGAATCATTTCCTCAGGAAGTGCTGAAAAGAGGCCGTGCTGTGCTCGGTAACTCTGTGGCTGAGCTAAGCCTGCCCCCCTCTCAGGCTGCTCTAGAGGCAGAGTTCAAAGCTGAAGGGGATGGATAGCTACAATAATCAGGTGTGAATCCACTCTTACCTAATACTGCTGGGCTAATGTGCCCATTAAAATTTCCTAGCCCAAGCCCAGAAGAAGGAGATCTTTCTTTTCCTTTCTCTCCCTCCCTTATTGAGTTAATAACAACTGCTCCAAGCAATTCAATATACATTAGAGAAGGAACACAACTGGTTGTGCATTGCTTGAGCATTATGACACTCCAGGTGTGCATGCTCAGACATGGAAAGCTGAAAAGAGGATGACAGGTTTGACTACAACAAGACTGACAGAAATTACACTGCTCATGATTAGTGTGAACCCCTCTTGTGAGACAGAAATGATGCAAAATAAGAAGAGGGAGAATAGAGCTGGTTTATGCGCTGATTTCCATTTGCAGTTACTGACACTGGGCTGATGTGATGGAGAAAGTCAGTGGACCAGATAATCAAAATTCAGAGGACAAAATAAAATTCTTAATAATAATCCTAATTAAAAATCCATTTATTTTGCTTGTCAAGTAATAAAATGGCAATTTAATCTGCCAGGAAAACTATTCTGTAATCTGAACACAGAAGTTTTAGTATTGATGCAAGGCAAGCTCTCACCTACAACGGTGAAAATTCAAAACACCTCACAAGATAAGCCCATGTACTTCTGGTTTATATTAATGCAGATTTGGCCCCAGGCAAAATGCCAATTGAATTCAATAGTTTTGGAGAGCAGCTGTCCATAAGAAAAGTTGCTGCTGGAACTCAAAGCAATTTAACAAAATAAAATGCCATTCACCGATCTCTTTACATGATTTAAGGTGAAATTGCACCACTTTAGAAAGTAAGATCTATTCTTAATGGATGCCAAGAGCCTCCTCCATTGTCTCCCAAAAAATGGAACAGATGGTTTCTGGTTTAAAATCAGTGCTTCCCTGACAAAGTCAATGGGTAAATCCCAGTCTGCAGCAGCTGAGAGCCTGGATAGACTGCACGTCCTGCTGGCTCCCTTTGAACACAGATGTGCTGGTTGTTGCTGATCACCTGCATACAGTACACCAATTATAATCTTATATACATGTGTGTTCATAGCCTTCAAAAGGAGCAGAGGAGTTTTGTTCACATTTACAAGTTTAAGGTCACAGACCACACCCAGGCCCTGCTCCATTTTCTGCTTTACATCCCTTTCAAAGGCTCCAGGTAAGAGGCAGCCTACAAAGTGCTTCTGCTGAGACATGATTTTTAGTTTGGAGCAGTCTGTTAGACTTTCACATTTTAGTTCCAGCTTACTCTGTGTGGTCATCTTGGCCGTGGTGTGCAGGGTCAGTCAACCTTTCCACTTTTTATCAGCTCTGCCCATTCCAGAGCAAATCTGAAGAACTTCCTTGCACTTGGGCTTCTTTTTTCATGTATTTCTAAAGTGTTTCCAAGATGTTTACACTGTTAATCCCTGCTGATGCATGTTTTGTTCAGCACCAGATAATGGGACTGTGATTTAGGTTTGGACCTTTGAGTGTGACAGTCATGGTGATGGACACCACCTCCTTGCCCTCACTGTGCAATGAGGGCTGGGAGCTGTGCAGTGGGATTTGGGGCAGCTGAAATGGGACCTATAATATCACACTGAATAATTTAGCAGTTTTTACTGACCTTGATGTCTTCACAAACTCCCCTCTAATGTCCATAGCTATGTGTCAGAATTTAAATGCCTTTTATGGCTTTTTTTTTATTTTCACTTTAAAATTTCTCCTGATCCAGCAGACCTCTCAATCAGCTAAAAAGCCTTCATCCTAGCAGTTCATTCTCTCTTTTTTTTTTTTTCCTTGATTTTGGAAGCTATTTTTCTATCCTAAAATCCCAAAGAGTGTCAGTGCTCATCTGGGATAAGCTGAATTTTGTAAAACTTTTTTTTTTTAACATACAGCTTTTAAAAGGAAAACATCCTGGTAAGAGAAAAGGAAGAGGAATGATCTTAACTGGACTAGGGATTCCATCTTGAAGGACTACCAACTTCACCGTGAGATGTGTAGAAGTGGAAAAATTCCTGACAATTGTCAGAAAAGGGAATAAGTGCAGGACCATTTCTCAGGGTTGGGGTGCTGTCAGCATTCATTTTCTCTTTGGAGATAGTTAAAAATAGCACCAGAACAGCTTGTTTAACTCTATGGTACTACAAGTCTATGGATTTTGGTTGCCAATGCATAAAAAAAGTTCAGAATTTTCAGATTTTTCTTCTCTCTGCTACTTAATTCTCAGAAAAGTATGCTTGAAAGAATTTTACCAGACTAGATCCTTTTTCTTTTAGATTATGCCATATGTAGCTCCATGTGTGTCTGTATCTATATCATCTATATCTATCCATATATAAATTCATACTGGATTCCTTGTGCATTTTGATTTATTATGGTACTGTTATTTGTTGGAAGTCACAATGCTTTTTATGATAGCAAGATTGAATGAGATGTTTGGCATTCATTTTTATATGAATTACATTAATTCCTTGTAATATGTTAGAAGTAAAGGTACTTATTATATATAATGATAATGTAAGTACAGGCCTTTAACTGTTTGAAATTAAGTTATAATTCTTACAGTTGTCACTTTCCTCTGTGTTATATGTTACATTTGGATGAAAAGAAATGAGAAAACAGCATTATTTGTTTAGCAGAGCAGTGCAAGCCCTGCATGCCCTCTGCTGGAAGTATTCCTTACAGGCTGATGTAGATCAGCTTCTGGCAGTGCTGGCTGTCTGATCTGCAGACAGACACACTTGCCTTTGATATACTTAGTTACTCATTAAGTTATGCGTCTCCATTGCAGTTTGTTAACCCAGTAGGAAGTAAAGCTCCTCCAGTGCATCATTTTCCTATCACTTATCATTACAGCTTGAACTTTCCACCTTCTTTGTGACTTATTAACCTTGCTACTACATAGCAATAAAAAAGACAATGAATTATTTGTTGTGTATAGTTATTGAATGATGTCACATTACTGACACAGGTTTTATACATATAATTTTTCTCTGCTTTTAAGGAAGTTTACAGGTCCGATACAAGCTGAGTAAGGATGGGCTTCTCATTTTCACCATCGACTCTGGAAATTTTGCCAACCGAGAGCTGCACCATGTGAAGATTAACAGGGAAGGCAGAGAGCTCGTCATTCAGGTAGGCCATGGCTTATGCTGAGTGTTACATAAAACTTCAGGCCACAAACACTGGACAGGTAGTTCATAGAAATTGTGGATTCCCATCTCTGGAGGTGTCCCAGGCCAGGTTGGATGGGGCTCACTGGGTGGTGTCCCTGTGCACATCAAGAGGGTTGGAACCAGATGATCTTCAAGGTCCCTTCCAACCCAAGCCATTGTATGATTCTGTGAATTCTGGCAATCAGACTCCCTGATCCCAATACCTGATCACCAGCAGGAGACAAAGGTCTGATTCAGCAGCAGAACAGCCCTGGAGCTTCAAGCAAAGCCCAGCTGGACCCTGTTCAAAGAGTGCCCAACAGTGGTGTTTTCCATTGAAGGGTCCTTCCCGTGCTTCTGACAGTCTGTGAAACAGGAAACACCTATGGCCAGAAGTTCATCTGGACCATTGGAGTGGTTCTGTTTGGGTATGTTTCCCAAGGGAGAACCTGACCCCAGTTCCTCATCCTCTCACAGAAAAGGAAAAGCAGAGGGAATGCAGGGTGCAGTCACCATGTACATGGCAGTGCCCCATCCTAGAAACCAGATGCAAGCCATGCTCAGTGTGACAGCATCATGAGAGACAAAACCCCTCCTCTGTCTTGTTTCCCTGCTTCACCTGTTTTTCCAGGGCAGGGAGAAGAGGACCATCTTTTTGCTCCTTCTGCTTTTCTTCTAAGGCTAATTATAGCCATCCATATTGCAAAACAGGTTGGCTAGATCTGAGCAAAAATCATTTAACAGGGAAGGGTGGCAGAGTCTATAGAGAGGCTGTATCTTGAGGAATAGAATGAGAGGACAAAACCACACAGCGCTGCATTTTTTTTTCCTCTACAGTTTCCATCTCTGGGTGGTAAAATAACACATCACACAGCTATGTTGGGTAGGCCTCATTATCTAAGAAGAAGGGTTATGCTAAAAGCCAGGGTTTTCCTCAAGTACCAGTCTTCTATTGTCTGCTGCTCTGTGGTTTTCTTCTGTGTAGAACTAATTCTTCACAATGCATTTCTAGAGTGGCCTCCTTTGAGTGTATTCTAAAGTGACTAGACGTGGATTTTGGGAAGCAGGGGGATTTCAGGGTCAAACATTTTAAGCTTTTCTTTAGGGGAAGTTTCTTCAAAGTCCTTTATATGACTATTCTGGTACACCTTTAAGCTTCTCATGCTAAAATCAAAGCACATTCACTTTGCTATCTTTAGAAACTGAATCACGCTTGGGGGCAAAATTAACTGATTTGCAGCTCAGGATGTTCCCAGAAGTTTGCAGTACAATGAGATCTAGGGGTGTCCATGTGATGTTGTACTGAAGTAATTTTATTGACCTTTTCCAGGTTGATCAAGTTCTCAAACTCAAACACAACTTTTCTGAGATTGATTTTAAGGCCATTAAGTCACTCATCTTGGGCAAGGTCACAGGTAGGTTCTACTAAAAATATTCCTGATTTGTGAGACTTTACAGTGCTGGAATTAGCCTGTGCTGCATGTTGGGTTTTTGATAGAATTGAGGTTGATTTGGATGGGTTTGGCCTGAGCACTCCAGTACTCCTATTTATACATCTCATCAATGCAAAACTTTGGCAGCTTTAGTTGTTTGCACTGACAGCAATATTAAGCACTCCAGTTGCTCCCTCCAGTGAAGTGACTCACACAGCCTGTGTGGCTGCACAGGGCAGCATCTCAGCCTAATGACACCATTTTGCTGACTGCAGCTTGCTCCTCTCCAGCCATTTCTGTTTCCTAATGATAAGAACAGCACAATGAGCCTTCATCCTCTCTACCTTTTTTTCACTGCCAGTCTTTTTCCACTTGAATTCTGCAAGGAATATTGCATATAGCACTTAGGCCACAATTCTGCATGTTCTGTACATGGACCTGCTTGATCTTTACTCCTTTAAGCCATTACAAGACCAGGAAAAACCTGCCTGAAATCTGGAAAATGGAACTCCTCTGTTTTATTGTCCAGTATGTCATATCCCTTTATATAAAGTCTTGTTCTTTCACAGCAAAATTCTAAATGCTTCCTTCTTTACAGACATTTCAGTCCTTTGTTCCAATTGGACCTCCATATCAAGTCTGACACCAGTCTCACCATTGCAATTTTATATGTTTCATTATTTGCACATGAGGCCTGTGGGACTGGCAGCTGAACAGACACCATAGACATCCTTTAATTCCTGCTTGTGCAGTGTAACTCCATAGAATAACAGTGGTGCTTTCTGCATCACATTTTATTAAATAGTTTAAGAGCAAAACCCGATTATCCCCTTATAAAGTGGCGGTTTTTTTCAGAATGCAGCTGTCTTCCAAGCCTTTGTGGACAGGTTTGGGAACCTGATAGTTTTCAGCCCAATTCAGAGCTAAGCTAAAATTCCCACTTTGTCAGTGTTTAGCTGTAGTGCTGAAAATCTAAAAGAACATTACTCATCCTGACCTCTACCTGGAACTCGAGCTATAGACACCAAATCAATAAAGCAAGGATTTTTTAACCAGAAAGATGGAAGGTAGTACAAAGACCCTCAAAAATGTAGCCAGCAGCTGCCATGGTGCAGCTCAGCATTATGGAGAGTTGCAAGTTGTTGCAAAGCCAAAAAGCCCAGGTGTATCTCCAAAGGTCAGGCATTCAGTTCCACTGAACACGACAGACTTTTCTCCTTTTATTTCTCTCTTTCCCAGAAGTTTATTGGTATTTTAGTGTAGCAATAGTTCATATTCTGTAATGACACTAAAGCCATAAACTTGGCCATCCAGGTGGTGAAAAATACTGTTGCTGTACTGGAAATGACACAATGCATCCCAGCAAGTCACTTTAATTCCAGCCTAATCCTAATTCCAGTTTCTTTTTCATATGCTCAGTGAATTTCCACAAACTGTTTCTTCTATATTAGAATTTGTTTTTCTGGGTTTTATCCCACATGCTGAATAGAGTCCTTGTGCCCTCAGAAAATCATAGATCTTCCTCAGTCTTCTCCCTCCAGTAACCAGTCCCAGCTCTATCAATCCTCTCTTCAGGAGAGATGCTCTGGTCCCTAAATCATCTTTGTTCCAGTAAATCCATGTTTTTCTCCCACTGGGAAGCTATCTTTCTCTGCAAAGCTGCATTTCAGCTGTTCAGCCCCAACCAATGCTGCTGGATGGGTTTTTTTCTAACACAAGTGAAGATCTTTATATTTCCTTTGCTGAAATGCAGTGTTCTTGTTTTCTCATTCCTCCAGCTTGTCAGCATCTCTCTGAATGGTGACACACCCATCTGTCTGCCAACTGCTCTCACCATTTTGTATTTTCTCCAAACTGATTCAGGTTACACACTCTTCCATGATGGAAAGAAACAAAACCAAACCAGAAATTCCCAATGTTAAGAGTATTGTTTTGTTGTACAAAGAAGAGAGCTGGACTTTGTCATTTTGGGACTGTGGAACCTACATAAGTATATTAAATCATTATTATCCTGCTGTATGGGTAAAATGTTGACAATAGCTGCTTTTAATGATGGTTCACCAGATGAATATGGGTGAGTCAAGCCAGTATCTACCAAGTTTGTCCTCATTGCTCTTGTCCTCAGCAAAGGTATAAACTTCCAGAGGCATATGATGCTTTGGATTAGACCTAGACTTCCTGTAGTGTTTATCCTGAATCCCACTGGGGTTACACACCTAAAGGCATTCGTAAGAAACTCAAATATCCACTGAAAGAGAACCATGTAGAAAACTCTCTGTTCTACATGTCCTATCTATGCAATAATCTTCTGAAAATCTGTCTCTCTTCTTTCCTGTCACACCACTGCTTGTTTGTGTGCTCCAGCAGCCTGATCCTGGCTGCCTAATCAGATGATTATACCACCTTCTTTCTTGACTCCACCATTAACTTTCCACTGACTGGGAGATCTCAAAGAGGTCTTCCAGCAGGACTTCATAAAAGCTTGAAACTTCTTCCTCACCAGATTTTCTTATGATAGCCATTTTAGCACAGTTGGAACTTTTGAAAAGTGCACTTTTATAAAATGACCAGTTTTTTAAATAATAATGCTTGCCCTGCTTCTACCCCTCCCCACCCCAGCCCCATTACACTTACTTTAGGTACTTATACTCTGATATTTTTTCCTTTTTTCAAAATGTTTTTTTTCCAATGGCTGCCTTATACCCAGCTGTGAATTCTGGGAAAAAACCCTCTGTTTTAGGCAGAGGAGTCTCACCTGGAATTCAAAACATAGGGACACTCACTCTGCCACAGACTACTTGAATGACCTTGGGTCCATTTATGTGCAGATATAAAGGTAAGCAGGTATTTTATTCCCACTGGAACCAGTCTGAGCTTTACTATCTCCCCTCTCTATCAGTAAAGCATAGATAATAGAACAGCCCTGCATCAGAGGGGTGCTGGGAGGATAAAAGCATTAAAAGCTGGGAGCTCTTCAGATACACAGTAATGGGACCATATAGCTGCCTTGGAAAGATCAATCTAAATGTAAGTGTGGCTTTGAAGACAAGGGAGTAAAAGGAAGCATCACTCAAGTAGCCAGCAGATGTCTGTTGAATTCATCCTCACTGTACCCAACAGCAATAGAAAAATATTATTATCCTGTAGTTTGTTGTCATTTTTACTTCACAAATATAGAGTCAGGACACAAAAGGACCTCTCCAAAGCTCATTGGTATCAATGGGAGTTTTTCCATGGACTTTAGTGAGCACTGGATTCAAGCCCCAAGTGGGTCATTCAGTTTATGGCAAAGGCTCAGTGAAATTTTAGCAGAGTCCCAGGTCATTTACTTTAAGTGCTCCTTGCAGAGATCAGAGTGCTGTATTTAAGCACAGGAACATTCTGACCTGTGAGGCTGCCTCTGCTTTGAACAAGGGATTGAACAGCATGACCTTCAGAGGCCTTTCAACTAAAATAATTTTGTAATTCTCTGATATCTGAGACGCATTTGCATGTGTTTAGGTGTTGTCTACAAAAAGCTGCCATCCCAGTAGAAAATATAATGTATTTGTTTGCAGGTTTACTTTAATGAATCCTGGAAAACTTCGTACTGTGCCCCAACATGTCTAAATTTTTCACCATCGTTGTCCCTGGAAAAAATAATCTCTGATGCAGAGCAGTAAATTTCATTGTTTATGTATTTGCATCTCAGCAATTTAATGTAGTAGCTGTGTAGGGATACCAGAGTAAAGGAGTAGCACTGAAAGGATGCAAGAGGATTTTGAAGAAAAAGGTTGCAAGTATTTCTTTAGAACCTATTAGTGTTGAGCTAATTTATTTAACTCAATAAATTATTCAATAAATCAAATGTATTTATTTATTGTCTTCAAAATGATCAATTAGCAGACCTTCCCTGACTGGTAGCATAAATGATTGTAGATTCTAGCACAGGAACATGGTATCTTTTATCTCTAAAAGCCTGAGCTAAAACACACTCAAGTTTCCACTGAGTCATTGAGTTTTGATACAAAGTGTACGTAAAAGAAAGTTTATCTGGAAAGTAATTTTATTAAAATCGTTGTCTAGGTGTAGTACAATTCTTATAATTTCTACAATAGCTTTTTTATTAAAAGTTTATGGGGAGAAAATGGAATCTATACACTGAAGAGATCACAGAGCAGTTCATCCAAGAATATTGTATAGGAGTAGATGACAATGGGATAATTAAATCACAAGGGGTAAGTTGTCATTAACTCTGAAAAACCCTAAAAAAAGCTACCTTAAAGAACTACCTTCTTTTAGAAAGTTTTTATGAAAAATGCCTAAGCCCATTTTTAATTTTCTATCTTTCTTTCTTTCTTTNTCCTGTTTTTAAGCTCACCAGATCTCAATTTACAGTTTAAACAGTACAACAGTGTCTGCAAGAGATATTGGCTGGGCTCTTCTGGTCACTGCAAAGCTCATTTCTTTACTTCAGACTCTTTTTGCCCTAAATAGTTATTTCTTAGACCATATTGTGAACAAAGATCTCTTAGGTGAATTTTAAGGTGCCTTTAAAAGTCGTTGATTTTCCTCCTAGTAGCCTAGTAAAGCATTAAGGAAAATGGAAATTACTACATAAGATAAAAGAGGAGAGGCTTTTGGCAAGTACCTAAAATAATAGTTTGGTTACACCAGGCACTCCAAGCAATCCAGTGTCTAAGCTAATAATGCCATCAAGTCCCTGTTGAAAAGAGGCCAGATCTATTCCAACTTTTCCCCCAGTGATATCATTTACCCTATGATCATTACACCATAAATGCTAAATACCTGTTTTCTTGATGACAGTGCTGCCTAAATAGGAGTCTAAGGTCATCTGCTTCTACACAGAAATTTTATTTTTAAACTTGCTATGTGAGTTGATTTTAGCTGTCTTCTTCTGGGACAAGCATATATTCTTTTGTACATAATCTCTCCATCTTTTTGCATATTTTCTTCTTTTTATGGATTATGTTTTCAGCCCATGCAGAGTCACATAGAACTGGTTATGTTGTGACAGAATAGAATTCAAATGTCAAATATGACATGTAACAAATTTCACATTGCAACTCCAGATGCCTCATTTTCAGTCATAAACTGTCTTTGAGGAAACAAATGCGTGCCTTAAATTATCTCTGCAAATCCTAATGAAATAAAAATTCTGAAATGTTCCACTTAGCACAAAATACTCAATTGCAAGAAAACAAATCCAGGCTCATTGTGCTCGTTTGGGAATTCTGTACATTCCTGGGGAGCCTCATGAGAAGTGCCTTTACTGTTCTCTTGCTGTTCCTTGCTTTTTCAGAAGTGCTTGGGAGGGGCATTGATTGTCTGAAGCCTGTCCCCTGTTCAAATCCATCCTTTCATTAAGCAAGAGTCAAACTGGCTGACCTCAGTTGTTGTAACCAGGCAAAACCTCTGTGGTTTTCACGGCCCTGTCTTTGTGGCAGACACACCAGAAAAGGAGATTATTCCAAAGTTACGTTTCTGGGTTCCAGGCTAACCCAAGATACACTTTCTGCCCTTTCTAACTGAATGATTAATGGCAGCAGTGTTTACTGAGATGGTTGATGGACACAGCAGCACATTTTTCAAGGTACTTGCACAGTGCCTTGTAGTCAGCTCTTCTGAGACAGGGGCAGTGTGTGGAGACTACGAGTGTCTTTTACCTCAAGGTAAAAGGTTCAAATCTGGTGACAATGTCCAAGAAGTAATCTTGCTGTTCCTGTTCAGTACCTTGGCAAAATGAGGTGCAAGTCTCTGAGTGACATGAAAATAATGTTTATAAAAAATAACAAAAATATATTGAATATTGTTTATGGTCCTGTTTTACACCTTTAGAAAGAGGGTATTTTACCCATTCTAGCTGTACAAAAATAGCACTTTTGTTTTCTCTTTGATTCCAGTTACCTGTACTACTTGTTATCATTTACTATGTCAGTTTGCTGTTTCATTATTGAGTAGATTGATACTTGGTCATAGAGAACTCTCATGGAATTCTATTCATGATGAAAATTAATTTCCCATTACTGAGATATGAAGGCTTAAAATTGCTTTATCTAAAATCTTAAAACAAGTTGTTGTATGTGGCAGAGGTGTATAATGAAACAGCAGGGGAAAAGGATGTCTGATTTTCTGAATAGGAATAAATCAGCACATAAGTTATGTTGATACAATCCATAAAGTTTAAAAAATACAACTACATGTTAGACTTAATCCTCATTATCATGGAAAGCTATTATAAATACATGGAAAATCAGCATAAAGCTTGCTGAGCTGTGACATTGCAGACAGTTTCCAGGGATCAACTATAGGACCCAACAAGAAGCCAGGCCAACTTATGCACAACTCAGCAGATAAAGCTTAAAAATTACTTCCTAAATGTGGGGGTGAACTTAATTTGTGGAGAATGAACAGTTTAATTACTGAAAGCTGAAAAAGATTGCCTTCTTATTCTCCGTGTAGCAATTAGCCAAAATATCTCATTCTCCAGTGCTGGGAATAGAAATGAAATGCTAAAATGTCAGAAGATCAAACCAAGCCATCAGCAGCAATTCAGTGTGATTTTCCAGACCAGTGAAATGCGTGGAAAGCTTCCCAGCACTGCCAGGTCAGAGGAAGGCCACTGAAGTTTCTCGTGACCTTGGCTGCAGCACAGAGCATAGAACTTCCCCGAGTTGCTTCTCTCACTCAGCACTGTGTCATGCAGTGAAAACACCTTTTGGAAAAACATTTCATTGTGTTGCAAAAACTCCAAAGGACAGCGTGTCCTTTAATAAGCCTTTCATAGAGCTAACCGTGTCGTAATCACAGGTTCACATTATCCTCTCAAGAATTCAGAGGGCAGCACAAGTCATTCCCAGCCAGGTTGTGCAGCTTTCTTGTTGAGAGCAGAGGAAGCCCCCCTTTCTGGCAGACATCAGGCACACACCTAAAGCTGTGTGATAAAGCAAACGGTGTCTGTGCACAGGGAATTTTACCAGAGGACTCCGGGGTTGTTTTTGGTTTGTTATTTTGATGTCTTCTTTTTTTTTTTTCCAAATTTCAAAGTCTTTCAACAACGAATCTCTGAGTTCTCATTCATGCAAAGCTTACTTTGACAAAAGGCTCATGGCATTGTCCCTTCATGGTACTTTTAAAAATGCCTGCAGAAGTACTGAATCTTTGACTTTTCAAACTGCTGTACCATGAAAGAGGAATGCATTATTTCTTATTTCTTAGGCTTTACTTTTTGCACATTGGGGTAGAACAGAGCAACTTGGATTGCCTGGTTATAAAAGATAGCAACAAATTCACCTTTTGTGTCAGAGCTAAGAAAACAATAAAGGCTGAGTGTAGGAATGTTTACAAAGGGTTTTATAAATTCAACAAAGATGGCAAATACTGTAAATCAGCCTTTCAATATATATAAACCTTCTCGCAGGAACTTGGAAGCAATTCTGTGTCTGTTTTATAACATCTCAGCCAAAATCTCATTAAAAATCTGAATGGAGTCAATTCCTTCGTATTTTCAGAAGAGCAAACTTGAATTTCTGCAAGATTGCAGGTTTTCCAGTGGCAAAGCCTCACTGTTTCCCTTCCCACCCTGCAGCTCGGAGGCTGTGTCCTGGCAGCTCTGCAAACTGAGCATTTCTCCTGTGAGGCCCCTGGGAGAGCAAGCTGATCCTGTACCTTGCTTTGCTGAGAGACAGCCACACTCCTCTGTGTTATACTTCCACAAAGACACTCAAACATAATTAGAATCTTTCCCAGCTAATTCCCTCTGGGTGCATGGCATGACAGCCACAGATCTTGAGCACAAAAAAAATCGTGTGATTTGGGCTGGCTTTGAGATTTCTCTGTATTTCCTCATACAAAAAAGAAGTTTGTATAATTAAAACAGCAATGTCAGCTTTGAGAGAAGGATTTTTTTTTCCTAAATCCTGAACACTTGTAAAACCATTGTATTTGAATAATAATGGAAAAATTGGACCTTATTTTAAAATTTAGCATCTTACTCTTTCAAGATTTGAAAACAAACTTGAAAAGCTAGGAACCTTAATTCCCAATGTCATTGGAAGTATTCCCAAAACTTCCAATGCTATATGATTGGGTTTTGTTTTTTTTTTTTTTTCTGTTAGCAGATATTTTTAAAGATTTTGAATAAGTTTTGATACTGTATCTGTGTGCATTTGTAGGCTTTTTTTCTTGTTTGATTGACCTAGATATAAAGCACATCATGTTTGAGACCTCTGAGCAGCATGAATTTCAATTTCTGGAAAGTAAATAATGTGAGTTAGGAGAAAAAAGAAAACAGCTTCACTGTCCTTCCCTGACTTTCCCAAACAATCTTTGATGTTAAAACTTTTGGAACTAAATTTTTTACTGTGAAGGTGGAACATTGGAACAGGTTGCTCAAAGAAGTTATGGATTCTCAGCCCTGGAAGTGTTCAAGGCCAGCTTGGATGGGGCCCTGAGCAACCAGGTGTAGTAAGAGGTGTCCTGCCCATGGCAGCGGGTTGGAATGAAATGATCTTTAAGGTTGCTTCCAAACCAAACCATGATTATATTAAAAACCTTGCTTTTGATTTGCTTTCTCTTTGTGAAATTTAACTGAACACATACCAACAGAGAAATTATTTGTGCTATTCTGTCGACAAGCTGGAAAATAACACAGAAATATTTGGTTTAATTTTGATTTAGAGAAGAAGAGGTATAGTTTTATACTTTATTTCATTAGTGAAATGAGGCTAGTAGAGTGAGAGCCTGACTCATAACTAGAAAGATTTTTGGGAATTCTGATAGTAAAAAAGTAGTAACATGAATAGGTGCTTCAGAAAAGTTGAATAATTAACTCTAGAAGAAGGATGGGAAACTGAGGTAGGAAGCCATTTAGTGACAGGCCACATAAAGCATTTTATGACAGAAAACAGAGAGCAGGGTCTTTCATCCAAAGAGTGGAAGAGGCAGAATGCCTTGAGGGTATGGTCCATATATGTGCAACTGATGCTGTTAGCAGATGCAAAAAAAAAAGTTAAAAGAGGATTAGCCCCAGAATTTTATGGTATTTAGTGTAGCTATTTTACTTATTTTTACTAGCATTATTATTGTTGTTCTTTTTGTTGTTATTGTCATTGCCATGGTTAATAGATGTGCTAGAGATCGTTCATTAGTAGAAAAAAAGGATGAGGAAAAAGGTGCAGTGCAGGCTTTTGTGTGCAAGACAATTCAAGGTAAGTAGCATTTTAGAGAAAAGACTTTGGGAACCTCATGAGTCAGCCAGGGAGAACTTGTAGGCTGCTGAAGGAGAACATGAAGATTTGAAATTGGATAGTAAATATAAAAGGGGTGGGTAAGGCAAAAGAGGATTCATTTTCTTAATGCCTTCCTAAAGCAGTCAATTGCCAGATGTTTTCCTGTTGTCCTGCAGACAGTGTGTCCCTGGACCCTGAGGTCTCCAAGGCAAATGCCTATGGCTTCACTGGCTGCCTGTCCTCTGTTCAGTACAACCACCTGGCCCCCCTGAAGGCTGCCCTGCGCCATCCCAGCGTTGCTCCCGTCACTGTCACAGGCTCCCTGACAGAATCCAGCTGTGCATCCATGGTGGAAGCTGATGTGAACACAGCAACCACAATATATTCCTCATCAGGTATGTCCTGCTGGGACTGGGGAGTTCAAAGCATATGCAGAGTGAGGTTTCCTTCCTTTTTGTGTAACACGGTCGTGACAGTATAAACAGTGGAATTGGGAAGTTGCCTTTTTTCTCAGAGTCAGGAGTGTTGAGGATGGACATCAGGACTACTCAAGGCTCCTTTAAAAGTTGTTGTTCTAAAGCAGTGTTTTCAGAATAAGTTTCTGGATCACCTAAAACATGCCTGCCTAGAACAAACAAAAAAGCCCCAAAGCTGTAGTGGAAAAGCTTTGAATATTTGGTTACGCACCTGATTTGTCATTCCAGTCCACTCCAGGTAATTCCGGTGCTGCAGATCTCAAAAGAGAACGTAAATGTTACACAGATTCTGTATCCCAGTGGTGATAAAGCAATAGAAGTCATACAAAAACCAATTCAATTTATTCTCACCCTATGCAGAAATGAGCAAAAATTCTTGCACAAACCCCTTGGCATGTGTGACTTCTGCTGAATGCTTGTACTTCATTCTTTTAGACTAAAGAGAGGAAGTACTACTTCAGCAGTACCAGCAAGATGATCCCAATTGTTTGTATAGCTTTTGTAATTCTGTAGCTGTCCTCTGGGAATCCAAAGTATTTTGCATATGTGAATTTGTATGCAGCAAAGGAAACTGATAGCAGCTGGAAGTGTTGTCACCATGAACAGGAAAAATCAAGTTGCTGCTTTAGTCACCAGTGGATGTGGCAGAAATCCTAATGACCACAAAGGGGTGCAAATTAAGGGCTGCTTTTTGCCCCTTGACCTGTAAAGCTACTTTCTCCTTTCTGATAACTAATAAAACTCTGGTTTAGATCATAACACAATTCCTTTCACATTTGTACTTGCATCAAATTCCCATTTCCTGCAGCTTCTGCCTAAGATATGCAGCAGGAAACAAACGATGCTGTTAGCATTCTGCATAGGGAAAAAGGCTGCTGATTGCTCTGGGGCGGGTGTGCTGGGCTCCTCCCCAGCCCCAGTCCCTTCCCACTGCCTGGATCTGTCCGAGGTGTCTGCTCTGACACACAGACAAATGTGCCTTGTGAGCCCCGAACGGGCAATCACACTGAAAATATGAACTCTTTGCCCTGTGATCTGTCACCTCAATGATCTAATTTTTCTAAAGAGTTTAGAAAGCAGTAAAACCTGAGGCTTAGAACTTCAGGACAGAACACAGAGCAGAGCATGGCATTTGAACTTAAATAATTAAAGCATACAATCAGTTGCACTCTATTGTTAAGGTTAAGCGCTGTTGCATCAGAAATGCAGAATTATTATAAAAACTCATGCCTGTCTTGCTACTCTGCGCTCTAAAATATGATTTCCTCTCAATGTGATGAATTATCTGACATTCCAGTCTCACTATTCACACTGGATTTGATTAAAGCCTGAATAAGATCTTTAGAACAAATGAGCTCTGAAGACTTCATGTCTTTATATGCTGATGTAAAAGCAACGGGCGGTTGATTCTTGTTTAAAGAAAATTTCCAATTTGTAGCAAATTATAATTTTTATAGATGTACTCAAGCATTACATTTCTACATGGAAAGGACACATTTCAAGAAATAAAAAGAAAACAGAAGCAAGGATTAACTTTCAAATTTAGTGCTCATCTATCAATTCATCACTTCCCGATTTCTCATTATTGAGTGTCTGAGAAGAAAAATAGAACTTCAAAAGAGGCTGTACATGTCTGTGTCGATATTCTAATGTGCAGATACAACAAAAAAGCCCACTAGGAAAACTCCTGAAGTGTGTGAAGAAAGCTTTCTATATTGTAACTTGAAAACAATTGAAGCTGTTTCCTTCAGAAAGGAATATTTGTGCTCAAAAAGTTTCCTGGCAGACAGATATGGAATAAAATCCATTCACACAGTTATCTGAACTCTTCTTCTGATTAGGAAACACAAAACGAGAGGTGACTTACTGTGGTTTTGAAATTTAACAAAGATCTGCAGATCACCTTCTTCCTCACTGAGGCACATGCAAAGATTTTGTTATTTTGAACTCTGTATTGATGGTATAGAGATAACAGAGTTTTCCTGAGGTATTTTTCTTAATATTAAAATGCTGTAAAAATTACAGAGGAGATTCAGCTGTGAGAATGATGGAGTCTTAAGCTGCCTGTCCTCTTCAGCTGAGAGCAGGTCTTCAAGCATTGAAAGTAAAAAATGTCAAATACTTTCATGAGTCTGGAACTACAAAGAAAAGATTTGCTTCTGAAAGGCACCCTAAACAGTGACCTTCATCTCATTGTGCTATTTGTGCTGGACCTGGTATTTCCAAACAAGCTCTGACTGGCTAGGGATAGGCCAGGACAGCCTTGGCTGTAGCAGCTATGAGATGATGAAGCTGAGGATCCTCAGAGGAAGGAAAAAAGGCAGAAAAGCATGACTGCCACCTTTGACCTCATGGACCTGCTTGGAAGAATCCCACAGGATACAGACTTGAGAGAGGATACAACCTACCAGAGAGGTTGTAAAGTCTTCATCCTTGGATGTATTCAAAACCCAAATGGATACAGGTCTGAAAAACGTGCTGTAATAGACTGGGATTTGATAGGGCTTTGGACTAGATAATTTCTAGGGAGCCCTGTGACCTCAGCAGGGCTTCCAACCTCAGTGAATCAAGGTGTAATGACATCAGTTTTATCTGAAAGGAGGAGGATTTCCTGTTAAGGTCTTGTCTGAGACCCAGTATTGCTATTCCTTGGCTTCAAGAGTGTATTGAGTTCCCACTGGAGATGACTCTGCTCTTACAGGCCATCTGCTGCACTGTAACAAACCATCCTCTCCTTGTATCCCAATCTTATTTCTCAGGCAAAATGTAGTTCTTGGGGCTTGTGGCTGTTGGCCTCTGTTCTGAAACTGCTCTTCAACATTTGTTCTGGTTTCTTCTCACTGCTTAAGTTCTGGTGACCAAAAAATAGTGGAGTGCTGATTGCATTAGGTGCCAAATCTTAAATAATCTTTTAGGTACAAATATATAATTTTATATAATTATATAATTTTTAATATAGAAATTTAATTTCAGACTTTTTCACAGTTAATAATTTTTCATTACTCTTTCTGACTAGTGCCATGCACTGGCAGCACTTGAAATTTTTTTCTCTTGTATAGGAAAACTGTTGTAGAACAGATCTAAATTTTTAATTGTCACTGAATTCACTGGCTTCAGCTGAGGAATGAGGTAAAAAACATCTTACCAAACTTCCACTATCCAGAAAGTTAACTCATCTTCAGTCTGAAATAATGATTGTTCTCCTCTTCTAGTTTGTAGAAAGAAGTGAGTCACACTATCAGTCTTTGACCACCATCTTAGGATATGAAATAATTGTAGGTTCTTCTCTTGGACTAAATTAAAAAAAAAGAAAAAAAAAAAAACAAAAAAAAAAAAACCAACCACCTAAATTACTAGTTTTGACTTACATAATTAACTCATATATACTGAAAAATAGTGAGATGAATCTACTGATGATGTACAAAATTATTACCAACTGTGATCTAATTTTAAGTTTGGCCTTGTTTTGAGCTTATGATCAGAAGCCTGAGATTAGGCTAAATATACCCCGATTTCCTTTCCAGCCTAACTTATGATACATTTTATATTTGTGTGTAAAAATATATATAATTCCTTTCCAGTCCCCCATGTAGTAGATGAGATGAGGCATTGCCATGAGGATTTGTTTCTTGGAATGTCACCCTGTGCACACAATAACCAGGCAAGGGGACTCTCATTTCAAGCTGAGGGTTCAAATCTGTGATTGGTGATTCCCATTCATGTGTGAGGGATGTATTGGAGGTGTTCAGGTGGGCCCCAGAAGTCCCTTTTGTGTCTGGAGTCAGTGAAGGGACTGCATCTTTTCAATGTGGATGTGATTGAACAGAAATCCTTCCAGCCCTAAAACTTGCAAAAGGTGCATTTTTTTAAAACATCAAAGCCTCTTTGAGGCTCAATTCTTTGCACCTCTTTGGGGCTGCTATCAGTGATGTAGACAATAAGGAAAAAGTGTCCCCTTTAAGAACCTAAATAGTCCAAACCCACCATCGTTACGATTCAGGGTGTCTTGATGAACAAACATGACATTGTTGCTTGTTTCAATAAAAAACATCCATGCCAAAATGAGGCTGAGTCTGCTACTAAGGTGTGGATGTTCAATTACAGTAAACCTTGCAACACCAAATTTCTCAGTCAGGCTTCCACCTTTTGCATCAGAAAGATGAGTTTGGCAGAGCACTACATGATGCACAGCAGAGACAGGGATCCCTGACTCTCTCCCTGTGTACATGCTCTGCATGATAGCCTGGAGGTTTGTAAACAAACAAATGTGAATCCCATCAAAGGAAAGGCTAAGCTGAAGAGAAAAGAAAAATGTGAAGGTGCAAAAAGTTGGATTCAACTAGCAGTAGAAGACATGGCATCTTCTAAAATGTACTGGACTAAAAAGTCCACTGCTGTAACTCCCCTGACATCAGGAAAGCCTTGACCTCTCAGATTTGGATGTGATTTGAGTCAAATGGCTGATATGCTGCTTCAGTGTTTCTTCAATAGTCATTTAGAGACAGAGCACAAGAGAGCTCAAACATCAAGGAGCCTTTAATGTGAATTAATTTCTGATCCCTCTCTGTTTTGGATCCAATTTGACCACTATATTTCTGTAACAGAGATAAAAACATCCCTTCCAAAAAGCTGTCCTGAGCAGAGACTGCTTCTCTTCATGGGATGGAATTCAAGTTTTATATTTCATCTACAAGCATAGGTCAGCATCTGCCTAGCATCCCTTTCTTTTGGCTTCTTTCTGATATCATTTTTTAGGTAACAACAAAAAATATAATAATATGTCTCTGACTGAAAAAAGCTCCCAAGAGGCTGTTTAGTTGAAATGTCTCTGATTCTTCTGATGAACTGAAACAACACTTTCAGCTGTTAGTGTGAAACTTGCTGTTTCCTTTTAAATATACCCTTAATAGAATTTGCTCCTGAAGGTGTAGAAGAAAATTGTTCTGCAAACTCACTTTATTTTTCAGACCCTTCTGGTTCAGTTCTCCAATCCCCCAAATCATATCTTTTGAAAACAGGTTAGAATTCATGAGAGTAAGAGGATACTTCTCTCTAAGCCACAGAGAAAATGAACAGTTGATGCAGAGAATAAGTTCTCCTTTGTTTAACCAACTGCAGATCCTTTTGGGAAGACGGATGAAAGAGAACCTCTCACCAATGCAGTCAGAAGTGATTCAGCTGTGATTGGAGGTAATTTCATTTTTAAAGACTACAGTCAAAAAACAATTCTGTCAAGGCAAAAATGCAGGAGACTTTAAATCTGGGCTGCATGAAATCTAGTCCGAGGGGCTTTTTGTAATCTGATGCAGGTCTAGTATCTGTGCTGTTTTTTAGTGCATATCTGTGCCAAGCTACCTAGGTAGGCAACTGCATTATGGATTATTGTGGGCACACCTGGATCGTCAGGAACCTGACTCTTCTAAAATACAACTAAACTTCATCTGTCTGCTTGAGCAGGGGATCTGGACAAGATGATCTCCAGAGGTTCCAGGTGTTCTCTGATTCCATGTGATTCTAAGACCCAGCAAAGCAGCAATTTTTTCACACCACCCCGGTGAATACTTTGCAGAGCATTCACGTATCTCGTGCTTCCTGAGCTCTCTTTGTATTCTGGTGGTGTGGTGGAACTCACCAGGTCACATGGAAGTATTTATATACTGGGAAACAGTGTCCTCATAATTTCATGTATGGTTTTAATTTTATTGTAACAGCCTGGAATACAATATATCTCTGTTTATTTTATAGCATGCCCTGCAGTGAGCTGCCTTTGATAATATCTAGAACCTATAAACCAAAGTGTACAAGGCTTGTGCAAGGTTCCTAGAGATAACACAGAAGAAAATATGACAGAGCAGGAATGTCTATGAGCATATAGACAAAAACACTGAACTAACTTTATTTCCAGTGAAAGCCTAATTTTACAGAAATTAGGTCACTTATATCAATACATGCTAGATTTTACATGTTCTTAAGGTGACAAAATAGAAATAAAAACTACCAGGGAGGGTTTGACAGAGCCATGTGGTTGTGTATGGACTGAGAGGAACTGATCTATCATACCAGCTAGCTGCTGTGCATTGGTAATGCATTTTTGAGGTAACAGAGCATTTTGCTTTGGTTTTCATGCTTTCTATCCTTCCTTTTTTTACCCCTTTACAGGTGTAATAGCAGTTGTGATATTCATCATCTTTTGCATCATTGCCATCATGAGCAGATTCCTCTATCAGCACAAACAAGCACATCGAAATAGCCAGAAAAAGGAGAAGGAATACCCTGAAAACCATGAGAGCTCCTTTAAAGCTGACATTGACTTGCAAAACACAGTGAGCGAGTGTAAACGGGAATATTTTATCTGATGGACAATGCAATTTCTTCTTACTCCTCCTTCCCTAACCTCCCTTTCTTTATTCCTTTCTCCCTTCTTTTTTTTTTCTTTTTGTAGTCTATTCTTTTTTTTTAATCACTCATTTTTTTGCTAGCTTCTTTTTCATTTGGAAAAGACCGCCCTGCCCAGGAAACACTGAGAACAATCACAGTGCCTCATTTTCTGCACAAGAACCTGGCAATCACAGTTTACTTCTGCAGCTCAAGAGACCTGTTATCCCATCCTGCACAAAATGAGATCCACATGCACACCTGGTTTCTGCTGTCAGTTCTTGGATGTTTCAAAGTCCCTACATTTATTTGTTGGTTTCTTTTTTATTTTTTTTCTCTGGAGCCATTTGAGTCATTGCTTTTACACTAGAGCTGGACTATGTAAAGTACAGGTAAAGTAGTTGAACACAAAGCTCTGCAGATACTGGGACAGGATAGAGGGAAAGAATGAGATCAAAACACCTGATTATTTCACGGGCTCATTTACAACAGTCATAAAGAACCAGCCAAATTTTCAAATGTTATTAATTGATATTGTCTATTAATTTGAACGGTGTTAATTTGTACCAGTTGAAAAGCTGGTATGACATAAAGGAAAATAAAACTGTCCTCATTAAGCTCCTTCCCCCAACCTCCTGTCCTTTTACTGTAACTTTTAGGCTTCTCAGTACTTTTCCAACAATATATGTATCAACAATAAATATCATTCCCATGCACCTCTTTCACCTCCATCTCATAAGGCTGGCTACGTAGACCCAACGTGCACTAGTGTAACCCTAGCTGAAGCATGGAAAATAGTAGCTTGGATCTCCAAGGGGTTTAGGAAGCTGCTAGGACTTAGGTGCTCTATAATTTGTCTGAGATTTTAGAAGTGCAGCATATGCCTGTTCATGCCACATGGAGGATTATCACACACTGAGGTTAAACGCTGTTGCTGCTGTGGAAAAGAAAAAGAACATAGGTGAGAAAAAAAAACCCGAAGTAGTTTAATCTTAAACATGACTCACACCTTCTTCCAGGACTTCTAAAAAAAGAAAAAATGAATCCTGCTACTCAAAAAAACCCTACCAAAACTGCATGAAAGATTGATTGATATTTCCTGTTTGTAGAAATTGGAATAACTTCTCCAAAGATAATAGAGAGAGGTCTGATGTCATGTCTAAAAAGATGATAAAAAGAGTGTTTGATAAACACTCTTTACAAGGAAGAACATTATGGAAACAAACAGATCCCAAATACTCTATTTCAAATTAATCTTCACTCCTTTTTTTTCAAATCTTCTTTTTTTTTCTGATCGGGAACACTGAGAAAGAATCAAATTCTGCCCATTTTACTTGTGCTGCATGGTTACAGAGTGAGGATGAAAAACCTCCTTTTCAATCACAAACATCCTAAGGGTAAGAAATGAAGGAGTCCCAGCCAGTGAGGCTTTGAACACCCTGTTGTGTCTGTGTGACATCTGCCTTTGCAGGGCTTCTAAAGAGTATGTAGAATTTGCTGGGGGTAGAATTAGGCCTAAAGTTAAGGGGGGAAAAATCAACTTACTCACTGCAGTACGCTTGTTAAGAATTAATTTGAGACAACTGATTGTGCAGCTGAATCTCCTTCCTTGCCTTACACCCTGTCAGTCATCCTGGGGTTTCCATGTGGTCCTTTTTACAGAATTAACCAATCCCAGTGTGAGGTAATAACCCACAGCAAACTAGAGGGGAGCTTACACATGCAACAGGTGCTGTTTTTCTAGGCAGTCTGCTGGAAAAGGTATGTAGGTGTTTATTTGTTTGAGGTTTTTGTTTGGGTTTTTTTAATGAGAGGAGAGAGCAGACAAGGAAGAATAAATAAATAAATGACTGTTTGGATGTGATGATTCTTTACCACTTCATTTGGAGCATTCAGGGAACAGAAAGCAATCTTGGAGTGACATCATTCTTATGTGAAGGGGAATATGAGGCCAGCCCTACAACCAGAACTCTTTTGAGCAATTTTATAGAACTATCTGTATTGAAACTGGCATAGTGCCATTCTTCCTCAGCCATGGTCAGCTGCAGCCACACACTGTTTGGGTGACACAATTATTGACAGTGTTTCTGTGTGGTGAGTATTGGAATGATGGACTGAGTAACTGGGTTCTCTTTATGTTGCTTTGTCTTTGTTGGTAAGATCCTGGCAAAGCAATTATCTTTTCTTTTTCCTTCCTGCAGATCAAGCTGCTTTGCTTGGCAGGGCAGGAGGGAGGAGTAGGAGAGTTCATGGGCACCTCTGCCTGTGTTTGGGTTGTCTTGTCTGAAATGGCCTCTGTATGAGACATCTGTGATGTGCTAATGTGCTTAACTACATGAAGAATGGAATAGGAAGGTAAAACTGAAAATTTAGCTAGGTTGGGGTGCATCTGAAAAAAGAAAGAACTGCACACGAATGCATGCTTGAGTGTACAGAGATATGTGCATCTACAGCTGTGGATGCACTGAGATGGGAAGATTTTTATGCTACAAATGAACACATTTGTATGGACTTCTGAATCAGGATGTCAAAATTATTCTTATTAAAAGATAGCTGAAATATACTAAATGAAGTACTCTAAATATTAACTCCTTTTTGTTTTTTAAATTGTTTTGTTCTAATACTTTCTTTAGTGAGGGCATACTCAGATTTCCTTCAGTACCAATTAAAGGCAATTAACAATATTTTTAATAAAAGAAAATGAATACGTTTTGAAAAAATCTAAATTGTAATAGTGCTAAAATTCATTTTCCTTAGATCAAATTATAACTTTTTTCCCATCTATTTAAATCCATTTCTGCTACTTTTATCAACATTTCTCTTTAAATGGGGTGTTTTCCCTCTTACTTTTAGCTGTCATTCTAGATAATATTTTTCAGTAAAGCCAGAGGAATATACTTTTTATACATATACTATTTCAGGTTTCATTTCAGTGGAGAACCCGAGACTGTCAAAGAGTTGTTTGGAGGCATTTTTTGGGTTTTCTTCCTGCCCCAAGGTCAGTTTCATAATATGAGTAAGGGACTGGTAGAAGGACAGTAAGTCTTTTTTTTTTTTTTTTGTCTTGGTGATATGATATGTAGCCTCTGAAAAATGTTATTGCTAGGCAGGGATTTTTGGACTGTGAAATTACAAAGTATTTTAGACACGGATTTAGGTGCTGCAAATTCCTGTTTTCCAGAAAAGGCTTGACCAATAATAGCCATGCTTATAAAGATAAGTCATGCAGTCTGGATGCCCAGGAGGACTCTGTGAATGCCAGCACTGGCTATAGAAAACAAAGGCAGGCTGGATGTCAGAAAGCTGACCCCAACTAACTTGGCTGCCACCTGGGTGAAGGAGAGGCTTTACAAGGAATTTAGTCTCTTGAGGATGTGGATCAATGCTAAAGTGACTAAACAAAACAAGCATTTAACTCAAATTAATTTTGGTTGAGTTTCTGTGTCTGCTTTGCTGTGAAATGTTCTAATATACTACAAGACATTTAAACACCTTTGAAATTTGAGTCCCACTTCTCTTTTGGAAATAGAACTTTGGTCCTAAGTAAGTTACCTGTGTAATTGGTAGTTTGTATTTCATCTGGCCTTACTCACTAAAGACAAGAAAAGTGTGAGTGTTTTGGATCAATTTTTAACATATAGACTGCTTTTATTTTTTCTCATTCTTGCCATGGCTCAGCACTTAAGTTATGTCTGCAGTGAAAAAGCCAAATAAAAGACACTTTTTACTCACATGGGCTAAGCCAGAATTCCCACCTGGGTAAATATGACTGTAAAAATGAGACAGAGCTGTGCTGTTTCAGAGTGTGTTTGGTCATGAGATGCCCATGATATTTAAGTTAAAACTATAACCAGATTACAAAAATAAGATGCTTTCACTTGACTTTATTTTAACCTGATCTAGGTAGACTTAACTACTGTAGGTCCCCACCTATTTTATCAATTGCTCAGTTTTTACAGTGTAATCAAACCCTTCTTTATTTTAATGAGATCTTTGACTGTATTAGCATTTAGCTGATCATATATTTCACATATTGGATGAGGAGCAATCAATATATCACACTGTTTCATTATGGTGAGGAGTTATGAATCTTTCCCTAGTGAAGTCAGTTATTGATTTTGCTGAAGATAAGATTGAGACCTATGAAGCACTTGGATATTGCTTTTGTCTGAGTCTTTGGAGTTTGTTTCATTTTGCAGTTGGTTTTACTGACTGCCTGTTTTACAACTCTCCTATCCTGTCCAGTCCAGTGGCTGGTGAAGACAGGGCAAATGTCTCAAACATCCAAAGATTAAATGAATCACCATCTCATCACTAGAGATGCCTCTTTCTCTCCATTGATTATAGAGACAGGGTAGTCTCCTGGCAACAGATAAGTTAATTTTAGCAGAATTTGCCTATGAATCTGAATTTTACAATAGTTTTGAAGATCCTGTAGACCCATGTCCACAGGTATTACAAGTGACTTTTTTTTTTTTTTTACTTAGGTGACAGCTGGGGTCAAGGAAGGATACCTTGTGTCTAAAATTACTCTAAACATTTCTTCCTAGTAAATGTATACATCTCCTTGTAGCCAAATACATGAAAATCACTTTTCAAACTACTGCTTTGAGCCACCCACTAACACTGGAAGGTTTTTATGGGATTTTAATGGATAAAGTGACTATCTGATCACTAATCTGTGGGGACGTGGATAGTTCTCCTTTCAGTCTGTTCTACATCCAACATCTGTATTTTGCCTCACTTGGAAGATTTTGCAGATCCCATACATAAATCCATATCCACACATTTCTGAATGTGGCCCCCAGATGCCTTTCTACATGTCTGGTGCCATTGGAGATGATACTGGAGTATCTCTGCAGCTCCAGGAAGGATGTAAGTTCTGTCTGTCATATCCTGGCATCTGTTAACCCCAAGTGGCTATTTCTGATACTTGCTGGCTTTTTGAATTATTATAAGTTCCCATCCAGAACCCCCAAGTTCTCAATGAGATGAATCCCTGGGAAAAAAAAATCCTATCTTCAGAACAAAATCAACCTTTCTTCTGTAAGGAAGCCAGTCAGTTGAGATGCATCCTTCACTTCACATTAACAAGAGTGTAGAGGAGGCAGAGCCTGACCTCTTTGTGGTCCATCTCATGCCACTGTCTGTTGCTCTCACCTACACAAAATTTACCCCAAACAAGACCAGTTTCAAGTATTCTTCTGCACTGCTGTTTTTTCACAGACACAAAGGAGGGGTTTTTTTCTATTTTATTTTTCAGAAAGGAACATTTTGTAAAAGGCTTGAGCAAAGTCTGAGGCTTCATAAGTGCTGTTTCAAGGCTTCCATGCAGTTTTTTAATGCCTACTTATCAAACAAGCCAAGTGATATAATTGCACCCCTGTCAAGCCAAGGGCCTTATCCAGAGTCTTTGGAGGTTGGTGGGAGGCCTCTTGCTTGACTACAGTTAGAGTTGCACCATGCCCCTTGAAGTTTTTTGGGGTTTCCTTCACAGGTTGCTATCACAGCTTTAAAGCATGGTTTGTTCTCTTGGGTTCTGCACTTTGCTGCATTTTCTTTCCCAGTGGAGAGTTCTTCATGTCCTCTTCTGGTGTGGGTGGCCCCCTCGTGCCTGCTGCTTTTGTACATGAAACTTCAAAACACATTCTTCTTTTGGGTCTGAAGAAGCTTCTTTCTTTGATTGTTTATTTTAGGACATGCATAATAGAGAGTTTGAATATTTCAGTGTATTGGTATTTATTTTTGTGATCTTTTGCACTAAGTTACTCTGACAAAAACAAAAGTTGGAAAAAAGCACACTTTCTGGTGAACTCTTGTAATTTGTAAGCTTGTTGTTTGTTGTTTGTAATGTGCTGAGTCTACAAGCAGAGCTAAGGAAGGATTAAGGCAACAGTTTGTGTTGAGTGTCACAACATATCTCGTTCACCTCTGTTTTCTTCATCTCTCCTTTTTGTTTAACATGTAGAGCTATAAAATTGCTGATAGGAGTCAGAGGAGCTTGTTTCACAACTGAAATTAGGATGATGATTTTTCTCCTGGCAGTCACAGAAACCAAAATGTCACCTGGGTGTCCAACCAGAAGGGAGACTGCACTCCATCATGGAAATGTAGTCACCTAGAGGTGGTGACCTCTAAGGGGAAAAGAGGACATTACCACTTCAAATTATCATTGTGATGGGGACAGTGAAGGAGGCGAAAACTCTTGAAAAACATTCACTGTTTGAAGCCATGCACAGTAGCCATGGTGGATATGAGGCTTTTGGGTATTTTTCAGTGGTTGGTTTTTGCTGTGGAATGAATTGCTGCCTGGTCTGTCAAAACATGGTTGTCCTTGGTTGTCCTGATGATCTCAAAAATATCAGAGATGTGCTTCAAACCTGGGGGAGGAGTTCAAAGCTCAGGCTGATACCAGATCTGAATCTCCCCAGTGAGATCACTGGAACACTCCTGGATAACCCAAAGAATTGGGGATGGTTTCCCTCAAATAATCATAACATTAATCAAATACTGGGTACAACAGACGATCCAAAGAATGGTGTTTGCTTAGAGAATTTCCACTCCCTCCATTAGGATGCTTGTGGCAGCTTTTTTCCAAACTACTGACTGCTGTTCACATTGCAACACCACTTACTTTTTGATATGCTAGTCATAACTCTCTCTTCACAGATTTCAATCCCACAGCCCTAAATAGAGTCCATTTAGAACAAATTCTGCATGGGAAATTATTTACTCACTTTTGCATGCCCTTCACAGCTCCTTCTTGTGTCCTTTAGGCACACCCTTCTCTGATGTGTTTTGTCATTGCTGCCAGTGCAGCACCCATGTGGTCAAGAAAGAGGGATTGTTTCTTAGGTAGATACAGCCAGTCACAGCCTCACTTTCCATTCACCACACAGTGGAATTGAAGTTTCAGGAGTTAGGAGAGACAACAGCTACATTGTTTTTATTTAGACATCCAGTCATAAAAATCTCTACTCTGTGATTTTTGCAAATGAAATCTGTAACACAGACCATTATATCTAAATGATAGTGAGAACCTCAGCATTGTTGTACCTCACCTGCTTTGAAACCCTCTTTGTGAATGAAACAGACAGCTTCAGACCTGCTTAAGTCAGTGTAGATACATCCCAGATGAAGTTAGCCTCACACTGCTCTTGCTTTGATGATCTCCTGCAAACTGAGGCTGATATACATGAATCCAAGTCAGGACCTTGTATTTCATCCCTTACTGCTGTCAACGAGAGTTACATGCACTGAAATTGTGTTGTTTTCTAGAAGAACTATGGATAAAATTTGGTATAAGGCAATGAACTTCAGCTCCACAAAGCTCATTATATGGTTTAAGTCACCTTCAGGTGTTTCTAAAAATTTGTGTGTGGGTGGTGTCTTGTCTACCAACTCGGGAGCCCTCTCCACCCACTAACACTAGAAGGATTTCATGGGATTTTAATGGCTAAAGATACCCTGAAAAGGAAAAAAAAAAAAAAGAGGTAAAATGGCAACCGTGATTAATTATTTGTAATAATAAAAAATCGGTTCTTTCTACCGATGAGCCCTTCATCGTTCATTTTACTTTGTTCTACTCAGATTGTATTAAATAAATCTCGCAGAGCTCTGTTCATTTTATTAGCAAAGCAAAAAAAAAAAAAGGAACTTTTTTAATGGTTCGACCAAGGGTAAAGCAAGAGTCTCTCAGTTACAGTAAAAAGCAAAATGGAGATTTAGATTATTCCCCTTTCACTATCTGGTTTTCTAAAGAGAATTCCACAGGACGTTGCCTCAGTCTAAGTCAGTTTTGTAGACAATGTAACATGTCTTAATACCCTGTTAAGGGATTGAAAAAATTTAGCCTTAGCTTCTTTCGTTTTCTATGGTTACTGTTGTACAGAAGAAAGACTTAAACTGTAAGTAATGTATATTTAATAAAAAAAGACTTTTTGTATGATTTTGTGTCCAAGAAAAATGCCTCCTCTTGTGTTTTCATTTTATCTTCTAGCTAAATGAACATTAAAAAGTGCTGCCTATGGGAAAGACAATTTTCAGGCGTTTACACGTTAACTCTAAGCCAACACAGCTCACTGGACGATACTATTGATTTATTGACCAGCTATGGCTAAAAGTTAATGTTAAAGTTAATCCACATCCCTGACACAGCTCATCAATGCTGGTGGCTGACTAAAAATCGTGTCTGCAGGTAGGCCCTGGCTGTGGATAGAAAACCTGTCCAGTCCCAGCTCTGTACCCTGGCTCCAGGAGTGCTCTCCCTCCCCAGCCTGCAGGCAGAAAGAGCCAGCATTTCTGCTGCTTCCATGTTCTTCACACAGCAGCTGCACTCCTGGCTGGCATGGGGATCACACCACACCCTGCTGCCTTCACACGTGGCTCTAGCATGAGAAATGGGACATGGCTCAGTCTCAGGGATTCTCTCTTGGCTTTAGGTGTTTGGTCTGATTACTTTTTCCCCTTCCCTGGAGGCGGAACACATAAATCTCCTTTGAAAATCACAGTGTTTGATACTATCAACCAAGAACCAGTAAACACTGACTTAGAAAATAGCACATCCTAGGAAGTACAGATAGGAGGATTCCTTTTCAAGAGTTTCACGTGCTTGGATCTGCTGCAATTTTCACCATAAACTTCTAGTACTTACATGCTCTGTGTTTCAGTCAGCCAAGGATTTTCATGTTATCGGGGGTGAGGGGGGACCCATTATCTTAGGAATTTTTCTGTGAGTTTGGTTTTTCCATTTCGTTTCTGGGCAGCCTGTCACCCAGCAGGCAGGGTTAACACAGGTTTGTGGTCCTGCCTGGAGATGGGCTCTCTGGCAGGACAGCTTTGCAGTACCTACCTTGGTGCACTGTGCCATTCTCGTGGGGCTGGTCCAGCCCAGCCCACAACCACTCATGCAGCTCACAGCCACCAAAGCCTTCCTACCCAACAGAACCCTCCTGAGGTCTCCTTGCCCCTGGTGGCTGCAGGAGGTGGGGTTAGGCATCACTTGTCTTAGATAAAAACACAAGAAACAATTAATTCCACACCAAGTTGCTTTACTTGGAAAAATAAATGCAAGATAGAACTGTATAAATCTTTCAGACTTTTTCATAGCTGATATAGTGGGAGCAGTAACCTTACAAAGGTTTGTAAGGACAGTATAATCTCCTACTATTTCAATTTAATCCAGACCTTGGACATTAAGTTTGCATGGCTTACAGTCTGGAAATGTCAATGTTAATTGACTTTCATTTTTCTGAGTGGATCAAGAAAAACTGTTTTCTTTTTCTTTAACATCTTAAGTGGACGTTTTAGTCTCCTGCATCATTCCGGGGTGGTTTGGGCTTTTTTGGTATTTTTTTCAATGCATTATGCTTCTTTCTTCCTGAGTAGGAACACAATGAGTTAAAGATATTATTCACAAGTTACATTAAATAATTGCCCTCCTGTAATGGAAATGCAGATATATATATTTGGCAGACTGACAAAACTTCATTTATTGAAGTTTATGGCTAGTTAGCAATGTCTGGAAGGGGGGACAAGGTATCATTGTGGGTTGTGGTCAAATCTCCTTGTTCCTCAGCACCTGCTCTCCTTTTCTATCATCAGGCAGAATAAAGGAGAGAAAAACAGCCTATTTTTCAACTTCCACGAGTAGCAGTGTTTTATGTTACAGCTTTGTTCCTGCAACCAAAGGCCCATGGGCACAAGTATACAGGCAAATAGCATTAAGTGAACACTGCTGTGAAAGAAAGGCAGGAGCCCTGCTGGAGTCAGCTGTGGCACTTTGCTTTTTCCCCACAGTGTAAGTACTAGGCAGCTGCAGTCAGGGCTTATTTTTCTATACCTGTTGGCCTCCAAGTAATCACAAAAAGCAGCCATACCTGGTCACATTTTTTTTCAAAACCCCCATGCCGGCGATGTCTTCTTAGCTTGAGATCCTTTCTCTTCCTTTCCTAAAGCCCAAATTAAATAGCCTTTGCCTCAGTTTAAGCCTATTACAGCTTGTCCTATTGCCAAAACAATGGGAAGAGCACTCAATCCCCTCCTGCCATGCAGCAGCCCTTTTCCTGTTTGATTATCTTAATTATCTCTTTAGGCACTCTAAGAAAATGTTTTCAGACCTCCGGAGTGATGGGGGCCAAAACGACCTGCAAACCAAAACACTGATGGGGCATCAATAGTATGATTTAGGAGTCTGCTACAAATGCTCAAGTCTCAGAAAGGAGGTGCCTGGCACAGACATCAGCTCTGCTTCCTGCTACTGCTGGTGCCCAGGATGGAGCAGCACCTCAGCCCCGAGTGGTTAAGCAAAAATCTTCCTTTATGAGTTCACCCCATCCTCCTAAAAGGCTGCAAGCTGTTGTGAAGAAGGAAATCTGCTTCCAGCTGGAAGGAGACCATTTAAAAAGTGACAGGGAAAAGATGATGCTGGGGTTCTGTTTGCCCCCCCAACACTGCCAATGATTCAGTAAATATTGCATAATTACCTCAGCAGGAAAGGATTTTTTTTTCCAGAGCAGATTGTTGTGCAAGATCCTTACAATGTGATCCAGAGGCTCCTCAACACCATCAAGTTAAAGAAACTGCAGACTAAAAGGAGAGTCCAAAGGGAATTAATGTGTTTGTTAGGGCAGGTGATGGTTCTGGGATCTGAAACCAAACAAACCACTTTGAGACATTACTGTGAAAAAAAGAAAAGATAATCAGTCATTCCTCAAGACCAACATTGGTTTATATGTGCATATACAAATAAATAAATATATAATATTATATAATTATATATGTAATATAAGCCACCCACCCAATATACATACACACCAGATATATATACAACACACACCAGATAAAATACTTATACCTACATGTACCTATAGTTGGGGTGTACTTATTCATATATTTATATATGTAAGCCCTCTCTGGCATACGTTTCCACCTCTCAGCTATTGAAAAAAAACCCTTGATCACTATTTCCTAGTAATAAATGCCTTCCATTAAAGCAGAAGGACTTGAGTTTGCTAAGGCAGAAGAAATTTACACTGCTTCTTGCCTCTTATCCCATGTGGTCTTTAACATCCTAAGTCCCACTTGTTGACTGGCACAAAATACCCACAAGGCTCCTGCATTATTAGTGAGTGATTTATGATCCACTGAAAGCTACAGGAGGTAACAAGCCACAGCTGGGCCAATATAGAATGATCATGGTGCCTTAAAAAAAGTCTCCTTTATATTTTCTTCAGCTCTTGCGTTTCCTGTGCCTCTCATGACCCTACCATGGCTGCTGCCTACTGGTGAGGTTACATTTTGATGCTATTAAAATAAATAATAAAAGACAAAATTTAATATTTCTTTCCATTATGAGAGATTGATGTAAAAACAACAACAACAACAATTAAAAACAAACAAACAAACAAACAAACCCTCTGATGATCTCAGAGGAAAGACCAGACATCTCAAGACAGAGAAAAATCAAACTGCAACTTCATTAGAAAACTGTCTCTGAAAAGGTTTTTTAGAACTTTGTAAATGTTTTTCATTGAGTGGGAGCTCCATGAAAAAGATACAAACATAAACTACCTTGCACACACTATGGAAAGAGATTCAGAACCAAGACTAAAAATATTATTCATCAGCCACAGGAATTTAGAGCAGAGGAACTTCCCAGCTATACTAAGAAGAGCTTAAATTTAAAGTTCCAATATTACACTTATTCAATCCACTTGGGCAGGATCAGTGGGCAGGAACCACACAAACATATATTTCATTTCCATGGCCTTTTGGATGCTTAACACCACAAAAGAGCCTGAGGCAGAATATGCAAAAACAGTAGTGTCATTATCAGTGTTACTTTGCAGGTTTAACACTATGCATAATTGAAAAAAAAAACTTTCACAGCTAGAAAATCGTATCACACATATTTTGAGTCTTGTTCTCATACTCATGCACTTTGTCTGCTACTTTCCCACTCAGAATACCTGACTGAGAGTCCAAACACAAACCTGCAGCGAATGCAGACCCATAAGGATGGACTAGAAGGACTTATGTCTGTTGAGAAGGTAACAGACAGAGTGCTAATGCTTACTGAGTGTAGATAAAAAAGACAGGAAGAGAATCCTTCTAATGGTTAAACAGAAATGATGCCTGTCTAAGGTGAGACATTGTCCTCAACAATGTTATGTGAATGTGAGGCTGAAACCCATCATGATTGATTGACAAGGGTGGGATTCAGCTTCCTGGTGAGTAACCTAATTAGGAGTTTAATTTCCTTCCTTAAAATACTATCCTAATGGCATTTTCACCATGAAACAAAAATGTATGGTTGGCAGACTTGGTGGAGGACTTCATGTGAAATACCAGAAGAGTAGATAAAGAGGAAGAAATGTAACCAAAAATGTCCATAATCCACCAGATGCCAGTATTTAGGCAAAGAGATTTCACCCCTAACTTCCCTGTCAATACAGCAATGCTGACATCCTGCTTTGCAAGCTGAGTCCACCCCAAACAATGTGGAGCTGCAAGAGGTGTGTCCATGTGAGATGTGCACACACACACACACACAGAGCATACAGACTGCCAACTGCAATACTGCACACCTTAGCACCCTTTCAAAACATGCAGAGCTTTGCAGCACAAGTTCCCATTTTAATCCCATTTTAATCAAATCTGTATTTTTTCAGACACGGTCACAAAATCCAGTGAAGTCACGAGTGCCAGATATCCCTCTGATTTCATGGACAGCATGAAATGTGGATGAAGTTTCCTTTGTATTTTCAGGGGAAAAGGTCACAAAGGAAGGAAAATAGGTTTGCTGCTAAGCATCTGTACCTTGTAGGCAAAAAAACAAATTTCAAAGAAGTTCTGCCAGAAGGCAGATTTCTCAGAGGTACAGTGATAAGGGAGCAGTTCGAGTTTAGAGAGGCACTGAACTAAAAATAATCAGCATAGTTAAAAAAATATTGAACAGCTGTTTTTCCCAGCTAATGTTCACCATATACAAGCTGCAGGTTTTGACATTCAAGTGAAATGATGAAGCTGACTGCTTTTCACAAATCTTACATCTGGCATGTCAGGACAATGATATTTCGACTCAAAACTGTCCCCTGCCTTCCCACTCCACCCCATCGCTGCTCAGGAGCCTTTAAACAGTTCATCAGTACCTGAATCAAAGCCCCTTATTCCCTGGAAGATCAGCAGGAACTTCTTGACTTACGTCAATAGGTCAAAGCTACCTTCTGAGTAAGTCAGAAGGGACCATACTTTCCCCATTTCTATTGTTCCAGCAGCTTTCTGTCATTACCCAGAATTGTCAAACAGTCCATGTCCTCTCTTTCAGTATCATTACATTTTTACAGTTTATCTCCATTAAAAGTGCTTAACAACTACTTTTTGAGAGACCCTATATTTGAAATTTTATTTTTACATGGCTTATGTTCAGGTCTGTGTGTGTGTTTTGGCAGTTTTTATTTCTTTATCTATAAATAACCTCTATTACTAAATATGTGTCTTAACTTTCTCCATCCAACCAAAAGTTCTTTTTGCTATTTTGTGCTACATACTGTTCAGAAGAAACAAGTTACAGTATAAGAAATTCCTCCAGAGTATACTGGAGTTATGCTAGCAAAGAATTACCAACTTCCCCTTCCCCTCATAAGCATCCTTGTGGTTCAGCTCAGTAATGCAATGTCTGGGCAAAATTCACTAGTAACTGTTAAGGACTGGATCACCTTGAGAGCTCTGCATTTATACAATTATAAACCCAGTGAAATTTAATGCTACTCAGAAATGAATCAAGCTCAAAATTTACTCTGATTAAAGCCGAGTTACGCTTTGTAGCCCTCTGACAAAGTTCTGCCTGAAATAAAATAACATAAAAATAATAAATCATTTTCTACCTCCTGCATTTCCTTATCCCTGGGGAAGAAGGAGAACTCTGATTTGGGTTTTTTCATTGTTGTTTTTCCTTCCTCCTAAGTCCCCAAAGCATTAATTAGCTGCTTATATTTTTCTCTACCAAGTAATAGACAGTGACGCAGTTTGTTAACCCAACTAGGACATTTCTCCCAGAACTAAATTCCCTTGTTATTGTTATTACACACCTTCCATGGGATCACAGTTACTGAATTACCTTCTAAACCATTACCACAATACCTCAGCAGGAATTTCCCCAGATGATTTCTTATCTTACCCACAGATTTGTTTTTTGAAAGATAATCACCTTTGCAGTTTTGTATACTCCTCTGGTTTTGCTGAATGGTAGCCAGCTTTGCTCTGAGTGCTGAGAATTGTCAAGAATCCTAACATGCATCATTCTCCCTCTCATCCCCCAGAGAGAAGTCAAATTCTCTCTGTTTTCTTATTTTTGCAGTTATTCATTTTTCTTCTTCATCCATTTAATCTGTGCTCAAGGGTCAACTAGACCTAAATGAGATATTCCCTCCCTTTCTCACCCACACTCCTCTCTCTATTTACCTTTTTCACCTCACTGCAAGCAGAAGACTCTAAATCTTATGAAATATTTTAGGGCTAATTGTGGGAGGTTAATGAATGATTTGATCTCTCTTCAGGATTTAAATTATGTGAATGTAGGAAGAATTTGCAGTGTAGTAAAACTCTCTGAAATCCGTTCCACTAAAACTGACTAATGGTGCTGCTTGGCCAAAATGTTTACTACCTGCTCCAATACAAACCGAAAACAGTAGGAATAATTCCTCTTTCAAATAATAGAAAACAAACACATACATTTGTACCTTCAGTGTCTCTGTGTGATTCTGATTCAAAAAAAATTTCTCACTGATATAATTGTGTTTGAACCCATACTCTAAGCCATTAGAGAATGGAAATTCAGATTTGGGTCACCAAGACCGGCTGCAAGGTTTTATGGATTAGTGCTTCTGAAGCCACTTGAAAGGGAAAGGTTTATAGAAAACAAATGTAAATCTGGGTAATGATAAGAATTCTGGATGCAGTTTTAATGGAAAAGCAGTGGTTTATTTGCATATATAAAATTTGCAAAAATGTGAAGATTTTGTCAACATTTCCATGGGCAAGTTATTCAAAATCTTCTACACGATATGAAATATGCCATATTAATAAGGCTAGAAAGGGGTGCTCAGATGTGTATTATGTGTCAGTGGAGAAAAGGTAAAATTGTTTGCAACTGTGTGAAAGGAAAACAAACCCCTTCTCAGAAACACTGCATTTCCTTCACAATAAGTTGTCAAAAATATTATTCAGCTGCTCACTTCGGATAAACAGGCCTGTTGCAGTGCCAGCTTTTTCGGGGCACAAAGCTGCATAATTTTGCCCATTACTCTGGCAAAGTGCTAGCAGAATTTCTTTCTCACATTAAAGCAAAGCTGCTTGCCTCCATCTACAGCTCTAAGGTCCCTTGTGGTAAAGTTGCCAGGAAAATGGAAAGTCGTATCTATGAAAAACTGCATACCCCACATACCCCACACCTCCCCCGACATTTTTTCTCCTTTTCTGCTATTTGTTCAGCCACAATGAATGCCCAGCCTTTGCTGTGTAATGGAGTAGCTGGCCATGGAACATTTAACTTGCTAGACCTCTGCAGTGAACAAATGGAATGAAAAAAAATCCAAGCTAGCTTAAAAGCCTTTCAGCTCTACACCACTGGTGGCAGAACTTTGGACAAGGTGTGGGTACCAGGTCATCAAAGGCAGCAGATTTTTCCTACTGTTCCCTTAAAGCAGAGGAGCAGAAAACACCTCCTGTGGCAGGCACTCCCTGGCACTCACAGGGTATCATCCCACCTGGCTTGTTGCAGGAGAGCTGGGATCCTTCAAAGCACAGGGAGGAGGCACAGCTGCTCCAGCACTGATTCCCACCATCAGGAGTGTTGATGTGATGCTCTTCTGCTGGTGCCACTCTCTGAAGGCCATCCCCTGCTCACGCTGCCTGTCCTGTGCAGAGCTCTCCTGCAGAATCTGGAGGGGATCCCCTGACCAGAAGAGGAGGAAAAGGAAACGCCACTGTGAGAGGAGGGGGAGACTAAGGGGAGGCTCAATTATCCGGGTGAATCTTCCTCTAAGGCTTCTGAACCCCACAAACATCTCCAGCCTTCCAGGAGCCACCAGGGGAGCTCTGTATTGGGAGGGAAATATAACGAGTCAAATATTTCCAGAGTGTATTGGGGGAAAAAAAAAAAAAAAAAAAGAAAAAAAAAGTCTGTCTTTTTCTCTGTTGCAAGAAATTACAGGCCATCGCGTTTCCATGGTGTTATTAGACAGTCATGTCTCAGCTGTTACCCTTTATCAGGGGAAGGCAGAAATAAATTCCCCTTTCCCCGAGTGTGCGGATCCCGCATTCCCATCGCCATCTACTGGCGCTCCACCCGGGAGCCGCCCCCGGGCACACGAGCATCCCTCCTTCGGCAGCTGAACTTCAACAAATTGCTGTTCCTTCGAGTTTCAACAAACACAGAGATGTGTAAAACAGGAAAAGGGAGCTCCTGCTCTGGGCCCGGGGAAAGACGCTGCTGGAACCAGCTCCGGGAAAAGCTTAATCCTGGATTTCATTAGATGAGAGCAGACAATTCAATCAGAACATCCAAAGCCATGCAGAACAGGACCTCCTTTGTTCTTCTTGTGAAACGTCCTGCTTTGATTTCTTCACCTAGGTAAGGAAAAGTCTAGAAAGAACATATTCAGTAAACCCAGATCTCTGAGATCATATGACTAAATCCCCAGAGCTTTCAAGATGATTTTCTACAAAAATTCTATAAATATTGTATTTTTCTCAAGACAGACAGCAGAGCAAAAAAACTTTTGTTAGTTGACTCTCTAACTCTCTATAATTTTCATTAGCAAAACTAATTAAAAATTTATTTTATTCAATTTTACTGAGTGCTGTTTAATTTTTTTCTTTCCTAATTATCTTCCCTCTTGTTTTATAATTAGTTTTAGAAAATAATCTTTTACTCTTTTCTGTCAAGACTTTGTTGAATTTCAAGCAAATTTGCTAAAATATTTGATACCTAAGCAAAGGATAACTACTTACTAGGAAAAGTGTGAACTTAAAAATATCTTCAAGGCAAATTGTATATTCCCAGTTCTGAAGAAGTCCTTTGAAGAGATCATCCCAGCTCTCTCACCTGGAGGCTTTCACACCCTGAAGTAGCTCAGAGCAGCTATTAAAGTACCCAGAGCCTCAGTGACGTGTGCCTGAGAAGTCATTATGTTAATGCATTCCTGATTTCTGAGGACTGACTGCTCTCACCTGATAGCACTGACCCACAGGGGATGTGTTTGTGGTGTTCACCACCCCCAGTTCATGGTGGCCCTGAGTTGGTGGGCAGCATCCAGGATGTTTGATACACCCACTGCTCCCCTGTGTGAATCAGCAGTCTGGTTTCTTCAGAGGACCACAAATATTACCCATTTCCATCTCCCCTCAGTTTTAATAGACTTGGAAGTAGTTTAAAATATAAAGACATAACCCCCTGCCCAGCAGTCAAAATATCTACAGACAGTGTTTGCAAAATTTGGTTTGAATAGTCATTTGTATATTCTCCAGACCCTTACCAAAAAGGTGGGGTGGCTTTCAAATCATATTAAAGAAAATAACACTTGAAATTAACATGGCACTACATTCTTTGTTACAAACTCCCCAGTTTTGGTGAGCTTTCCATGCAGAAACATTCCCCTACTCAAGAAGTCAAATATCTGCAAAACCGCCTGTACAAATCTCAGAAGAGGATTTTTGCACTTGTAATGGCCCTGATCTGTAACAAATTGATGTAATTTCCCATGAAGGAAAAGAATAAATCATAAATCAGGAAAAAGTGCCTCAAATAGCAGACTCAGGGACCAACCTCCCCATCAAGGAAACAGACATCAGTGCAAGGCACCACCAAAGGTTAAGCAGCAGAGCTCCACAGCACCCTGCCCAAATCCAAGATTTGTCACTTGGAAGAAATTCCAGCTACTACTAAAAAAGAGGAAAAAAAAGCCATCAAAATCTAGCAATGTGGTCTTTAGCCCCTTGAAAGGAATGCTAATCCTCCCTTACACCATGAGCCAGAGGAGGGCTGGCCTGTGGCTGACAAACTGTCCAGTTCAGGATTCAAGAGAGACTGGGTCATGGCCCAGGCTTATCAGAAGTGTGGCATCTTTCTGCAGACAGATTAGATTTTCTGGCATTCAGGTTGGCCTTTGTAAAGCATTTGCTGGCTGTCCCATTTTGATCCATCTATTGGGGGCACAAGATTGGTTTTATATTGTGCAAAGATGGTGCCACTTGCAGAGGCCCTAATCTCGTACTGCAATTCAATATAAGGAGTCACCATTTCAAAGGAACTTCCTGTAACATTTTTGTGCTGCTCAGACTGGCTGCTTTCCACTCCCTAGGCCCCAAACAAGAATAGTTACCACAGCATCCCTCAGTACCCCAGTTATGCTCCCATATATTAATTATAATGAAAATGACCTTTTAATACTGATCATCTGAATTTTTGTTCAGATACATTTCCTTACATGCTGGAGGTTAATCAGATGCACACAAAAGAGCTAGATGAAGGTTAATTTACTTCTGTTTACTCATTGATCCTAAAATACAGGACATAAGAAAATGGAAAGAATTATTTCAAATGCAACCGTTCTGCTGAGAACTCAGTGGATTTTCTTTTTAATTATTATTAATGCTTACCCTCCCTCAGTAGAATGTAGTGCAGACAAGTTATCACCAGTGAAGAATTACAAAAACACATCTGTGCAGCAAAGATCAGATAAGAGTAAAAGAGCTAGTCCTATTTAGGTGTTTTGTAGTACAAGATTCTGGGTCCCAGGGAAGCCAGGATGAAACTGTTGAGCCTCAGAGACCTGTTTACCTAAAAATATCAGGAAGAAGCCAAGACCTTTGCAAGTCATCAGGGATTTGCTTTCTCTCTCAGCTGACTACTAGAGGAAGCTTCCTCTAGAATAATCAATGCACTCTACCCCCAGCAGAATTTGTACCAGGCAGTGGTCAAATACACTTCAAGCATGGTCAACACCTGAAGTAAATGTCACTGGTTCCCCTGAGACCTGAGAGTTCAAGTCTTTAATACAGGTAGTTTAGTACTTTTATACAAAGCAAGCCCATTCCTCTATCTAAAATCAGCCAAACCCCCTCTCACAGAGAACCTTTAAACCACCAGACACTTCTCAGACAGGACACTAATACTAAACACCTTTTGTAAAAGCCTAATCCAAGACTGACTTCTCTGTATGTATATGAGGAATGCAGTCTTTTCTAATTAAGTCCTCTATTAAAAAAAAAAAAAAAAAGAAATATATTTTTGATGTATATTGCCACAAAAAGAGGCCAAAAGAAGGCACTCATTGATGTTAAGTATTNAAACTTCATTAAAAAAAAAAAAAAAAAAAAAAATCTTTGCTGCTGTTAGGCCTGGTTTGGCTCAATTTTGCTTTTGCCTAATTGCCTTTTCCACCTACGCTTATACCTAGATTTGGTTTTCCTATTCCCAGTCACCCTCATATTACCCCTAGTCATCCACATTTGGAAGAACAGAATTGACATTTATTACCTTCCTCCTGCCAATGCTGGCATCTTCTGCTGCCTTACAAAAATAGTGGTCACCTTACTGCAGAATAAAAATTCTATTGGATACTTCAGGCACAGCATCTGTGTGACTGAACCCAATTTATGAAACATTTATCAACTTATGGGCGTTAACTAGTTGGGTCTGTTTGAAAGAACAGGAAAACAGGTCTGGTTTAGGGCTTTGGTCTGCTTATTTTAAATAACCTGGCCTGGAGATTATTGCAATTGACAGTTTGGACATTAAGAGGACTGTTTAGGAATGCTGTAGCAGAGTGTGATATGGAGCAGAGGCTCAGCAGTTGGATAAAATACCACATGCTTTCTGGATATATATATATATATAAAGTACATATTCTGTAGTAACAGTTCAGTACATTGCAGCAGTTCCTCTCTGCATACAGAAGTACAGAATCATCTAGGTTGGAAAAGACTTCTGAGATGATCCAGTCCAACCTATGACCAATCACCACCGTGCCAACCACACCATGGCACTGAGTCTTTGAGGCCACATCCAGTCTTTCCTTAAACACCCCAGGGATGCTGACTCCTCACCTCCCTGGGCAGCCATTCCAGTGTCTAATCACCTTTTCTGTGAAGAAATTCTTCCTAATGTCCAACCTAAACCTCTCCCTGTGCCACTTGAGGCTGTGTTCTCTCATCCTGTCCCTGGGTGCCTGGAAGCGCCCAGCCTCTACTGGCTGCAGTCTCCTTTCATGTGGTTGTACAGAGTGATGAGGTCACCCAGAGCCTCCTCCTCCCCAGGCCAAACACCCCCAGCTCCCTCAACAGCTCCTCGCAGTACTTGTGCTCCAGACCCTTCCCCAGCCTTGTTTCCCTTCTCTGGACACACCCCAGCATCTCTACATTCCTCCTCAACTGAGGGGCCAAGAACTGGACACAGCACTAGAGGTGCAGCCTAACCAGTGCTGAGTACAGGGGAAGAATCACCTCCTAGTCCTGCTGGCCACACTCCTCCCCAAAAGCCTTGGCTTCATGGCTTTCCTGACAGACACAAATGGTTGGGATTAACTGCACTTCTGGCCCTGTTGTGCTTGGCCTCCATGCAAAAGATTTTTCTCCAACAAGTCTCACAGCTGTCAGCCGTTGCAGGGTACAGTTAATGCCTTCTTTCATCAGAGGGAAACCTAGCCTATGTTTCCACAACATGGTTTTATGGTCATTCCATAAAAGCAGCTCTGGAGTAGCTGAGTCTGTATCTCCCTACCCTCACTTGTGCTATTTTGCTCATGTCCCCACACACCTCTTCCAGCCTCTGTGATCCAGCCTCTGTGATCCAGCCTCTGTATTGGCTCACAGGCCAGTGCAGTCCATCTTTAAAATTCTGAGCAATGCTCAACTAATGTTCCTGCTCGTTAACCCCTGTAAGCCTTAATGAGCTTAACTTCTACTTGTCCTTATTCATTTAATACATAGACTATCACCAGTTTTCAGAACCGTCTGGATATTTGTTAGGGTTTTTTAATTAGCAGCAGTTAATTGAAAGGACAGTTTCTGGATAAAAAAGAAAGTGACTGTTAAAACAAATGCACGGGAATGCTGTGTTGTACCAAGTTAGCAGAAATGGAAAAGCTCTCAATGGCCTGGTGAGAATGCAGGGCTTTGGCAGGCTGTATGAAGCTGTATGAACAGAGTGTGTGTGCACATGTGTACTTACACCAGCTGACATAATTCAGCTAGGCAGGAGGGAAATGCTCTCCTCCCTGCAGACCACATCCATCACCTTCATCTGAGTGCCCATGAGCATTTATGGACGTGAATGCTGCCCAAGGATGATTCCAGCCACCACAGAGATGAATGCAGACACCTTTGGGGAGGAAGAAAACTGTTACTTGGTAGCATATAGTAAATATTTTAAGGGTCAAGAAAACAACACAAAACCAAAATGGAATGCAGCATTTGAATGATGTTATGGGAAGATGGGACAAGTAGATGGCCTGCACTGGGATCAGGACAAGTGACCTAATACAGTTGTCAACATGGACAAGGCACAGTGCCAGGGTCTGGCTGGACAGCATTGGTGACATTCCCTGGATCCCTCAGGAGCCAGCAGACAGCAACTGAAAGGTTTTTCAGTTTTTAACAGGTAACCTCTATCCAGGTGTTGGCCATGGCTCAGTCCTGTTGCTTCTCACATACAACAATTTCAGTAAACAGCTGAGTGTTCCCAGATTTGGGGGACAGCCTTTGGTATAGTGACAGATACATTTCATTTAATTATGAAAACTACTTTACACTTATAAATCGAGTATTATTTTTCCTAATTGGTATAAATGCCATTGTGTCTAAGAGACTATATTCAGATTCTCAAAATTATTTAAAAGTGTAATGCCAATTTAAGTCCCTAATCCACAGTGATTTCCTTGGGAATTAGAAAGTAAAATACCTTTAAGAAGTTGGGCTGTAGTTCTTGTAAGAAAATTAACATATACCCTCAAGAAAGATTATAAATTATTTGATATGATATATTCAAAAGTCAATGGCTTTAGAATGCATAATGTTTTATAAGTGGCTCATTTATTTCAATATCTTTAAAACTTTTAAAGACACACTTTCTAAAAATATTATCTAATTATTTCTTAGCCAGCTTCAGAGATCTGGACAACACACACACTGGAAGGTAAATACATATAAATGTGCAAACAGCTGTTAATGTTATTTTGTATTTCAAGAGAAGTTTTAAAAAGTATGCACCCTCTTCAATACAGCAGGACTAAACTCAGCTGTAAACTTCTCTAGCTGTGAACATTAATTCTGGTAAACAGCACATTTAGTATTAACTCCAGATCCCATACAACATTCTTGCAGTTCAAAATAACTCTGATCGTGTTGAATACATTCAACATAAAATCTGCTTATTTTAACCAATAGACCAAACCATGTCATTTCAACATGATCATGGAAAGAAAAAATATTCTCTAGGACCATCAAACTAGGAAAAAAGGTGGGGTTTTTCCCCTTCTTGAAGAAAAAAATCAGTTTTCTCTAAAGTTTTCAATAGAAAAAAAAAAGTAAAATAACACTAGCCCAAAAGTTTGGCATCTGTTGTGTAAGCAGTACTGATTGAGATTTTTGTGCACAGAATAACTTAGTGTTTCAATTACAGAACTCATCAGGTTTTAAAAGCAACTAAGTATCTACTTCTAGCGGCTGGAAAATAGCCTTCTGTGTGAAACATGAGTGGGAAAATTGACTGTACTGTGTTAACTCAAGCAAAGGGAACAGACTCCCAAAGGGGGTCACACTCCCTTGTTGCTGGAAATTAAAGGTGGACAGGTTAGAAAAATTTAAAGTATTGAGTTATTTCTTTCTGTGGTCAAATCAACTGGTTTTCTGCTGATTGTTCTCTGCTCTGAAGCCCAGAAGTCAGAGGGAAGAGAAACATCAAAGCAGCTTATGGAAAGTTGAAATTCTTGCACTGACTTCCAGGCTTAGGGACACTCTCTGCTGCCTTTGACTGGGAACGTGGAATAAAAACAATTTTAAAAAATCATCTCAAACTGATAATTTTTGATAACTGACTGCAGCCAGGGTGATAAACCTTCCTGAAGCAGTTACCTGGCAGAAAGCAGAGCAGTTACCCATTGTGCCGTGGGGGTTGACAACTTTTCCCAAGTACTTTGTCCCCTGCTCTCTTTCGCTGTTGTCATTCATTCCCTCCTGAGAACAGGTTTGCAGTGCTTCAGAGAAAAGATGGTTTCTTTGCTCTTTGGCTTCATCTCCATTCCTGAAGATGTCCAAAGAGCAGCAAAGCTGGTGAAGAGTCTGGAGCACAGATCCTGTGAGGAGCTGCTGAGGGAGCTGGGGGAGAAGGAGGGGAGAAGGGAGCTCTGGGGTGACCTCATCACTCTGTACAACCACATGAAAGGAGACTGCAGCCAGGTGAGGGTCATCACTGCTCACCTGTAAAAAGAAATAGGAATAGAAATAGAAAAATAGACAAGAGCAAACAGCCTCAGGTTGTACCAGGGGAGATTTAGATTGGATATTGGGAAAAAATTCTTCAGTGAAAGGATTTTCAAGCATGGGAACAGGATGCCCAGGGAAGTGTCCTGGATTTCTTTTTTCTATTTTTTCTATTAGGGAAAGAAGTAGGTAAATGGCTTTTCATTTCACAAAAAATATTTACTGTCTTCATTCAGGGAAAAAATCTCTGCTATTCAGAATTCAAAACTCCAAAGTGAGGTGTGGTGAATCAGACCATGTCTTCATCTCAATCATAAAACTTTCAACTTGATATCCTTTTTGTCTGGGCTGAGTTCTAAATGACAACCCTCTTTAGCAAAGCAAGCAATCTGATCATCTTTATTTTCATTAAAAACCAAGAAATTCTTTGTTTTCCTGAGTAACTGTCATTCAGCATTCATTACACAGATCTTTCAGAAATGTTTCTCCACTCTTTTTCCTTACTAATGGACTTTAGGACATTAAGTTTGACGAAAATTATATAGGAGATAAACATTATTACATATATGTTCAGAACATTCAAGGGCCATTATGCCAATTAAAACACAAAACCTTGTTTTGAGAAACAAAATACATATTTCAAAACTTTAGAAGGGTATGAAACAGGCTCAATTTTCATTTAGAAAAAGACATTTTTTTATCTGAACTATTGCAACCTTCCATTTACTGAAATGCAATTTTGATTAAAGCTTAGCATTTCAAAACTCAAAATTAATTTGATTATATGTCACATATCTTTTTGTCTTGAAAGCATACTTTTCAGACATATTTCTCTTTTTCTTTTCTTTTCTTTTCTTTTCTTTTCTTTTCTTTTCTTTTCTTTTCTTTTCTTTTCTTTTCTTTTCTTTTCTTTTCTTTTCTTTTCTTTTCTTTTCTTTTCTTTTCTTTTCTTTTCTTTTCTTTTCTTTTCTTTTCTTTTCTTTTCTTTTCTTTTCTTTTCTTTTCTTTTCTTTTCTTTTCTTTTCTTTTCTTTTCTTTTCTTTTCTTTTCTTTTCTTTTCTTGTTTCACTAAATTGCAGCAAACAGCAGTGCCCATGAGTTTCTTGTTTCAGACTAAGAATACAGAAGTTCAGTGTCTGATTTCATCTTCAGCTGATTTACCAAATGCATTACTGAGCTACTACTTTAAGCATTTTCTCAGGAGTTGGACTCAGTGATCTTTNGCTTTAAGCATTTTCTCAGTACTCTGGCCAAATTTTATGTGTTTTTAAGTGTCTTTACAAAGCCACAACAAATACAGGGCTCTTGTGCCCACAGCATTCTTTTGAGAAATAGAAGCAGCCAGGTTGGAAACATAGCCCAAAGGTGGAGTTTGAATTCACTATGAAACCTGCCCCAAACTCTAAAATTCTAAAGTTACTCATTTGGGCATGTCCCTCCATGAGAAATGTGGCCCATATGGACTCAGCTGATGATGCCAAAATTGTTGGAACCAGTGCTCCTGGTCCTTGTGAATTTTTTGAAGGAGGTTGACCAGCTGAGACTCCTCACATAAGGGAGCAGAGGTCACTTTGAGAACTCCAGCAACCAAAGACCCCATCCGGTCAGACATCCGTGTTAAATTCCATCTTGAGTTGGACAGGTCCAAAGCTCCCATCCATCACCAGCTGGGATATGTCAGCTGTTAAAGATGTTGCTCTCACCCCACTTGTCTCACTGAGAAGCAAGAATTAGGTAAGAACAAAACAGGAGTAAAAATCTAGGGCATGATACTGGATAATTGAGCTATTAGCTTGTTTGTTTATCTGCCTGAGTTTGGAAAGTCATGGATAACAGCAGTCCAAACTAATTTTGACTGATAAAAAATAGTTCCAAAGAGGTAGTTAGTGAGGGATGGAAATGTAGGGCCAGGAGTTGGACTCAGTGATCTTTTTGGATCCCTTTCAGCTCAGCACATTCTGTGATTCTGATACTTCTGTTGCTTCCGAGTCATATGGGCACCCAAATATTTGAAGCTACTTTGATATCTTCCAGTAGAAGACAGCAGCTAAACATATTAGAAAGCATAATTCTCATTTAACTACAAAGGTAAGTACTGACCTATCAGAATTTGCAGATTATGTTTATGCCATTCACTTGCATGACTTTCTGAAGAGAAAATATTTTCCCATTCAGAGTCACAGTTCATACAAACTCTATTGCCTTCCAACTAATTTATGGATATGAAGATTTCAAGTGCTAAATTGGAAATATCTTCTCTTCTGCTGTCATTATATTACATTGATAGAGGAGCTTCATACCCAATGCTTTCCATGAAAACAATTTCTAAATCAAATTATTTTTAATGTTGTGGGTTTTTCGCACATGAATAAGTACCTCAATTGAGATGTATAAAACCAATTAGACCCCTATTTATCTCTGCTCAGCAACTTGGCTCCACTAATTTCTTTGGTCACTGTGTTTCACTTCAGAGCTTATTCTCTTCATACATTCTGATGATTGAATTACTCAACATTTATTTTAGAATGCATTTATTTAGTGGTGCCCTTTCCAAACCACTTCCTTTTTGTCTGATCCTGAAAGTCCTGCAATATTCCTTCACAAATCTTGGAGGCAGTCATAAAAAAGATGCATTAGTTACCCTCTATGTGCTTGCATAGCAAAAATTCTGAGCAATAAATAACAAGTAATTGACAGAAAGAGGAAAATTTCTTAGATTTTTCCCACTGTCATATTAAAACCTATGTTGAGTGGAACATTTAATCACAAATACACCTCGCTATTTGGCTTTTTCCTGCCCCCCTCTTGTCCCAGAAATGCTGACTGTTTTCAACTTCAATTTCACTTCCATAATGCACTGTCACTTAAGCTTAGGTGCTCTTTTATATCATTTGGATAAATCCTACAGTGACTGACTCTGTTGGGCAGAGGAGCATGTTCTTCATTAGATAGCCCCTTTATATTTATAATATATAAACCCAAAGAAGCAGTATGTTCTTTCAACGCTGCATTACTTTGGTTAAACACATTACTGATGTCCAGAATTGAAATGTTTGGAAGGATACAGTATCATAAGGAAGCTGAATGGCAATCTTAAGGATAAAATGTATGCATATCATGACCAGCAAATGTTCATGTTTATTTTTGACAGCATAAACAATTTTGTTCCATATGATCCATGAGCGTAATTGTCAGGATTTTTCCTGAGCTCTAACCTATCAAGCTGCATTTTGAGCCAATTACTTCTTGAGTTACTTCTCAAGGAAGATGGACAATGGGTTATTTGGATTTTCACATACATTTTATATCTATATCTACATTTTAGCTATCTATATATATGCATATATATATATGTATACATGCATAAGTAAATATTCTGCTTTGCATAAGCTATATTCATATACTTGAAATACATAAATGTATTGAATAGGCATCTGTAAATCTAGTACCTATCAAACATATATTACTAATAGATAGATATTATCTATCTATTAGTAATATAAATACCTATTATTTTTACATACTACATTACTATATACTATGCAATTTACATATAATTTAGTTATTAATGATTTTCTTTTTTTTTTAATTCAAAGTTATTCATTTCTTTCCCTCCATCTTTTTTGTTGACCAACGTTATTCATTTTCACATGAACCATGAACAATCAGAAACAAAATACTGACTATAGTTTTTTATGAATTACAGTTCAGCTGAGCAGAAGTCAACACAACTGTGCATCATGGATTCATACCCCACTTATTTAGAACAAAGATGTCCTGCTGGATGTGTAATTTTTCACCTTAATCTTGCAGGTCAGTTGCTCTTCTTACCTCAGCCTGAATATCACATTCTGCTGCTGAGCATATTTCAAAGATATCTAATCTTGTTGATCTCATGGTACAGTGGGCATGATGATGAGGCGTGAAGAGGATAAAAAAATATCAGAAGGAACATTAATCTCCTCCTAATTTTCCAGTCAGTATTTTCCAGATGTTGTAAAGAACACTAATGTTTGATACCACATTGTGAATCATCGTTATTGAACTCCAGAATAGATCTGTGGGGAAAAAAAACAAATAAATAAAAAAAATCCCACAGGATATTTTCTCCTCCCTAGTGTAGTAAAGTATACATAGTGTCAGCGGCAATGAGGTTTCAGGGAGGGTTCACATGGCATAGGTCTCACTTCCTTTAACTCCAAAACTTGCAGTCTTACAAACTCTCAATAATTCATCATGAATCCTGCAGTATTTGTAGCACTCATTTCACAGAAATGCTCAGCTTTGGTTTCTGAAATAGAAGTGCCTGCACATTTGAGGCTGTTTTGTTTAGCATCGTGTTCTTTACCTTTTTTTCTTTCATGAAGTCTTATAAATTCCCTAGACCTTGACTTCCACTGCCTGAGTCAGTTCTGCACACCTTTGGCTGGCAAGATCTCTCCAGTGATGCCTCTCAGGGGTGCACCTCCCTTTTGGGACTTGGATAACCCAGGAACCCCCACCGTGGGCAGCCCCTCACAGCCAGCACAGCACTCTGAACACAGACACTACGTTCTCCCATGAGATTCAGCTGCATATCATCCCCTCTATTATGCTGACAGGCCTCCAAAATAATTTGAGTTTTTCATGTTTTTCCTGTGAGTTGTTTCTTTTTTCCCAAAAACAAAAAAACAAACACCACCACCCCCGCCCACCCCCCCAGTGTCGAGCTATTTACTTATTTTTCTGTTTCTCTGTTAGTATATTGTACTATTTTCTAATGTTGATATATCTGGGTTAGGAAAACCTTAAGGATAATTGCTATCAAAATTAAGAGTAAATGACCTGCTTTCTATTCCTTTGATAAACTGGGATTTTTAAGTGCTCTACAGAATTCTATTCCAGAGGGAGGATATTTTTAAGTTGTTTAATTGGTTAATATGAATAAATACAAATATTACTGCCTTTGACTAAGATCTGTGAAATTCCCTACAGGAGGATATTCTGTTTCCAATCTCCATTTTGAGCTATTAAGCTCAAATTCAGAAATTGAGCCATTTTTTGGAAACCTGAGAACATATCACTTTGCAGACCCGATGCCAGAAACCCTTGCAAGGGCCTCCTGGGAAAAAACATATTCCACTGCTACATGAACAAACTGAAACCTGCCAATTCATCTCAAAACAAACATCCAGGAATTATTACACAGTTAACTTTGTGCTTTTTTTTTTAATTCTCTCTTGTCTTTAATAAAAGAAAGGGAACACTGATACTGTTTTTGGAAACTATTAGAATTAACGAGAATGACAATATGAAGGACAGCTTAATTGCATATTTCTACCTGAAGGACACTTTCTAGCAAAGTGTCAATTATTTATATCACAGCACTGATAAGAAAGATCAAGCAAGACTCAGCTCTCCTTGAGGTTGAACTTTCAGGAGAGCTTATCACAACTCTACTTTGTTTCCCAAAAGTCTGCACCTTTTATCTTGTCTTACATTTAATTAATAACATGTCTGGTGTCAGAAGAGCTTTGTTTCTGTTTGTATAGCACACAGATCAGCAGGTCCAGGTAAGCCCTTTGGAGTCCTGTTTTCTGTTTGTCAGTTCACTTCTGGCCTGATAAATCCTGAGTCTGGGAATAACTGTGCTGCTTAGTTCATTAATAATAATAATAATTATGAAAACAGTAGGAATCATACACTGTTTGAGATGGAATAGTCTTGTTCCTTAGGAAATACACACAGAAAAGCAAAATAGGATTCTGGATTATGGTGAGCATCTAACACTATAGCAAAAATAATACTTCTAGGGACATCTGGATCTAAGAAAGCTGTACATGAAAAACAACCCCTTTTCTGTGGACTTCTAGATGTTACCTTTTAGAGGTAGAAGAACCACTGGTGTGCAGCCAGTACTACTAAGTCAAATGGAAATGAACCCAAGCAGTACAGCTGCATTTGAAGCCAGAATCGTATATTACTACAGTATTTTTTGTTGTGGTTCTGTAATAAGGGAAAGCGTATCTTGGATCCATGCAGAGAACAGCAAATTTACTATAACTGCCAGAGACAAGTGGGCATGAAAAATGATCAGTTCCTAAAAGCTTTTAAAGCAGCAATGTTTGTCCTTCTTGGCTTTATGAAGGTCATAAGTCTCTCTGGTATGATCTAAGAAACGCTATAACAAGGTTCACGTAAATGCAGCTGTGTCCTGAAACTGTGCTCAGAGAGGCAAAATTCCTTTACAGAAATAGCCACTCACTTTTATCTGCAGAAGACAATATTCTGCAGAGGACTTTTTCAGAGATCTGGCCAACTCCTGACCACAGTCCAGTGACAGAATGATCTATAGGAATGCTCTTGCCAGGAAAGTGCTGTCCAAAACTAACATAAACTTAATTTATTACTTGCTTGGCTTATACATCTCTTTACTGTGTCTTCACTAGGTACACATAGATAAACATACTATTATATTTCGGTATTTTATGTGTAGACATATGTATAGAATATATATACACATATGTACATGCATACACAATATATGTATATATATTACATTCTTAATTGATTTTAGATATTTTATAGGGCACCCTACAGCCTGGTCCAGACAGGAGAACAGACAAATTTTTGAAACTCCCAACAAAAAGGAATGACCAAGTTAAAAATGACTTCTCTCTCAAGGAACCCAACTGCACCCAACTTCCTCTGCCACAGCTAAATGCTGTGTCAGTGGTAACTCAGCTATGCTGGACACAGCTTGAGGAAAAGGAGGAGAGGCATGGCTGGAGCCATTGGCAGGGCTGTAGGTGCCCAGATATTCCTGCTTGCTGGACACTGAGTGCTGTGATTTGGAGACACACAGCCTAGCTTCTGCAAAGCCAAATAAAAGAGCCTGGCAACTGAGAGGGGAGGCTTTCCCTGATGGGTTCTCCTCTGCATCCTTTGCGGTTGCCTTCTAGCTGGCGAGCAGCAGGAGAGCAGACTCCCTGTGCAGTGACTGATGATCCTGTTCAGTGCTATTAGAAGTAGAGTGTGGACTCACCCTTTGCAATGCCGTGTTATTCCACAGGAACAGCTGCCATCAAACATTTCATGATTTCCCAAATTTTGGAATTGGGACCATCAAAAATCACATAAGCTTGAAGAAAAGAATGATCATGGTTATTAATCTGCTATTTTGCTCAAGCTGTGTATGGAATCAATTAAAAAAAATTATCCCCTTTAGCAAGAAACTCAACTTTCTCTGTACTCTGCTGCCCCTTCCCAATAAAGTGTTTTCCTTTGTGATGGATGTTTCTCTGCCCTTTCCTCCAAAATACTCAGTGATGGAACATTCACAGCCTTTGTAAGTAATCTGTTCCAGGGCATTTTGGGAGTCAGTGCTCCTTATTGTCCTTACCTTTTAAAACATTTGTGTTGCAGTCAAAACAAGATGAAATTTGGAAGGTGGCTTTGCCCAGCTGAGTTCTCGTGCTCAGAAGACACAATGGAGGTGCACACAATGTTAGAGAAAAATGGAAACAGAGAGGAGCAGCAATACTTTTTCTAATTCTTGCATAGCACTTTTCCCCTGATAGATTTCTAAGGACTTTATAAAAAAAGATCTGTCTTATAATGTCTTTCTGATAGATGGGGCAGGGCAGGCAACAATCAGTGTCATTTGTACAATTCCTCCATCACTTCACCAGAGGGGAGGAGAAGAGAACACAAGCATTTGCTTCAACACCATCTGCTTTCATACTTAATCCTTTTTGAGGGTTTTGAAAATACTGCCCTAAACGACCAAGGAAAGGTGAATTACAGTCATCCCAGGCAAAGAATATTATGCAAAGAACATGTATATCAAGATATACCTTTCCATCTACTTTAGTGGGACTCAGGTGAGATTCATAAGCCTTTAGATGAGTATTTATAGTGCTGTTAGTATCCTGGAATAAAAACCTATTTACTCAATCATGAATAATGATATGAGTTCAACCTTTCCAAAAAACATGAAAAACAACTCTTTTTATCACCCACCATATTTATGCTAATACTTCAGTAAAGTTATGGAGTTTTGAAGCACATTATACAGTCCCAACCTAAAGTTTGACAATTAACCTTTCAAAGAAGTTCTGTAACAAGAAGCCTCAGAAAAATATAATGGTAGCAATTTATTATGAGTTCCTCAGTTGATAGCCTGGGATACAAAAAAAAAAAAATATCCAAGTTAACTCATCAATTCCAAAGGAGCAACTGTTATTTCACACTTAGCCTTTGCTTTAAAGGTACAGTGATTCCTTATCATCACACACTTGCTGCAAGAAGGGATGGATTCATAATAATATGTCATTTTTAGAGAGAGATATGAAACAAATCATCAGCATGCTGTCTCTTAGAAGATAGATTATTTCAATTTTAGACTAAAGGAAACTGGAATAGTGAAGATCCTGTGTCAGCTCAAAAAATTAGACAAGAAATTCTGGCTTCTTTATATTCCATACCTAGAGACCTGAACTGAGCCTAGGATTTCCAGGTGGAATACAGAGTATAAGTTTTTGGGGTTTTTTTACTGATAAAGATAAACCTTAAGGCTTTCCTAAGGTCCCATAGCTGATCATTCCCCATTCGGTACAACCCTTAGTTTCCTCCATAACTGCTCACCACCCCAAATGTAAAGACTTCTTTAAGTTCCACATCTGAGGGAGATTTAAGCCTGGTGCTTACCTGAGTTTCATTTTTTCTACAATATTTTTCATATTTGTAGAGAAATAGAGGCATCAAGCAGAGGGAGTCTGTGGGAAACAATCCCAAAATTCCTGTTCCTGAATTTCAACTTTCCCCCATCTCTCCCTCTCTCCTCTTTGTTTTCCATAAGCAAGAAGATGCATTATGGTGTGGTGAGCCAAAGGCACATCCCAGCATGCAGCCCAGTGAGAGAGGAGCTGGTCCATGGGCTTGGTCACAGAGCAGATGAACTCTCCTATCCACTCACCTTTCAATCCGTGCTCACAAAATGAAGTGCACAACTGCAGTGGTTACTGTGGGGTTAAAAGACGTAAATCAGGAAGGAAAGATGTGTAGGCCAGGCTCGAAAGCAACCTCAAACTACAAGAAGACTCACAGACATCATAAACTAGCTTTTTTTTTTTCTCCTCCCTTTTTTTTTTTTTTTTTTTTTTTTTTTTTTTTTTTTTTTTTTTTTTAATTCACACTCCGTATCAAAGATACAAAATCTCAGTTGGAACCTGAAGCCAAATCCAAAACACAATAACAGTCACAGTTAGCTCAGGGGAAGTGTGAGAAACAAGAACAAAATCACACTTTCTGATGAGTATGGATTCACAAATCAATGGAGACAGGAAAGGAAACAACATCAGGCTCACTTTGCAGGGCTGTGCTCTGGTTTGACAACAGGGAGGTTGGCTCATCATTTAGCCATTCCATCAGGTATTGTAAACTATGCAGGACTGCATACATGAAATGCCACTGCAGTAACAGTTAATTAAAAAAAAAAAA
>VXBR01011952.1:3551387-3583886 GCA_013400215.1 Cisticola juncidis
CAAACAACAACAACAACAACTCCACAATTTTCTGCTTGTTAATGCAATAGAAAGGAATTCCCACAGCTCTGATGAAGGAAGCACTGGGCAGCTATACACAGGTCTTCCCCAGCACACAGACATTTCTAAAAGGATAGGCATGAAAAATATGTTTGGGGACTCTGATGACATAGGAGGAGAAGAAAAGCTGAAAAATATTCATAATTTAATTGTTGGTCCCTCAGTATTGCCTCTGAGCATGTCTGCAAGGGTGGTCACAGCCTTTGGTTCCACTGAGTCCCTTGCTGTCCAAAGGGACATGCTCAGTGCAGATGTAATGGGGACAGGACACCTCTCAGCATAAAATCATTCAAGAATCAACATCAAGTCTGCAGGTGGAATCTCCTTTTGCTACTCAAAGACACAGGAGATTTGCCAGGCTTTCCCACAGAGCTCAGCCTGTGCACATGAAGCAAAGGGGGCAAACTGCCCTTTTCTTGCTATAGATGAGCAAGACAAATCAAACTTACAGATGTGAATATACTTTTGCTGCATAACTTCAACCATAAGAAAGGCAGTGGAGTTCAGGCTCTTGGCAGACTTGCCTCTACAGTTACAGAGAGAAGAAAAAATACATGTTTCTCTGGCTTCTTTAATATTTTCCTGATACTGGTACTTGAAGTGACTAAGTGGAAATGCAGTCATCCTTCTATAAACATGGAGTACAGCTAAGATACCTCAATGCACTCTCTGATTAAGAGAAAAACATGGTGTTACCCAATATTATTTGCAACTGCACAATTTAAAAATCTTTAGGAGAATCTAAAGGCTAAATTAAGACTTCAGGGACCCTTTTAGGTTCATCTTTTTACACTATTGTCATAGTTTCTGAGTATTTATTCAGAGAAACAGCCTCAAATTTCATTGAATTTCAACAGCATCTGGATGCCTCACACTTATCAACTCTTTTTAAATGTATAAACCAAAGAGAAAGAAAGAGGCAGTCTAAATTGATATCAGTCTATCCATACTAACACCCTGACTTTTGTTTTCAACTGGCAAAATATCTAAAGTTTGATGATTGATGAATGACTGAGATAACATCAAATGCCAGTAATAGGAAGCACACTTAGAAAGGAACTGCAAAAATTTCTTAAGCTTACCTTTTAATCTTTGACATGCTCAGGTGTTGATATAAACTTGTCAGCAGTATGACCACTTCCTAAACACAAGAGCCATAAATTTAATGATGTCTATAATGTACTCCCAATACCTCAGAGATGAGCCAACCTGCAGCTACAACAGCAATAATAAAGAAACAAAAAAGATTCTGATACTCTCATGTGAGGCCAGAAGAGTTGGGCAATAAACAGCAATTCACTCTTGTAAAAGGAATTTTATGACAAGGATGATAACAAAATGTGTGCCTAATTTATACAAGTCACAAACCAATAGGTGTTCACCCTTGCATACTCGTACACAAGCACACAGATATAATGAGTACTGCAGAAAGATATGAAGAAGTTATAAAAAAATAAGAAAAGTAAAATATATGGTTTCTTTTCACGTAGCTCTGCCTTCCCTGTTGTTGAGATAAACAAGGACCAGTGCTGAACTTCAGGATTTGGAGCTCTCTGCAGTGAGCTCTGAAGCAGCAGCTTGTGGGTGAAAAAGCCCATTGTGCAACCTCGCCAAGAATTATCTTGGTATGGGAATAAAGAGGAACACTGACACATGAAAAATGTGCACTGGTTTGCTTTAGAGATCACATAGCAGTTTACAGCAGCAGAAGGCCAAATGCTTAGAATTCAAGGCACCAACACTGTGCCTGATGAAATGAAAATTTCATGTTGGATAAGTACTCAAGTGAGATAACTTGGTTTTATTTCTACTTTCTAGAGCATGCAGTCAGAGATGGCTGGTGCTGTCGGTGCAAGCTGCCACCAAAAATCAGCACATTAGGAAAATTTACCCTGGCATTGAGCTATTTCCTCAGATTAGAATAGGAAATCTGCTGGACCTGTAGGAATGGTAACCATCGTGGAGTACATGAGCAGGTTGGGTTGTGATCACAGTGAGTGCTGGAACTCTGTCACTTTACATGTGTTAAGAATTCTTGTTTCCTTACTGTAGAAACCACTTCCTTTTTCCTTTTTTTTTTTTTTTTTTTTTTCTCCCCTTCTGGCTGTTTGACACATACCCTAAGAAAACAGCTTTACTGACTGAGAAGGGAAGAGCCCTGACTTCCAGCAGAGATCCCTGAAACCCAGTGTTAATGCTTTGAGTTTGCTTTACACATTTCAGAAGAGTTTTGACTGACAGGATACACACAAGCTGCTAAAATCTGCCTCCTGAAAAGGCTTAGAGTATATCAAAGCTATCTTCTTTGGGGTTTTGTATATGAATATATATCATGAACATAGGGAGACATGTAATCCTCACACTTAGTTCAGTTGATCAGAAAGGCTCTTTTATCTCTTAGACATATTCTAAATGCTTTTATCATCCAGAAATGATTGCAGAAGGTACTTTGCTGAAAGCATGTCACTTGCTCCTTCCACACTTTGTTGCTTCAATTATAAATACAAGTTAATGTGTTCATGAATGCAAAGCCATTAACGATTTTGACATTTGCAATACTGTGGCTCATTTTACCTACATGAACCTCCTGTTTGAGTGTGGTAAGTACTATTTCTTTTTCCCTTCACTATGTGCTGGCTCATGTACATTATATAACATATTGCTGGAACCTGGCTAATTTGAAAGGCTACAGTAGGATAAACTTCAGGATGGCCTGAAGACAAGACATCCTACATCCTACACATTGAGCTATTGTCAATATTCACAGCCAAATCCCTCTGGCTACCTAGTATTTAATAGCTCTTTTAGCATCCATTCATTTTCCCCCACAATGTTCCCTGTGTGGCAAGTCATGTTCCTCAGATAGGAAAAGGAAATTACTGAGCTCTTTAGACAGACTACTTTTGAAAAGGATCCATATTGTCTAAAAACAAGTCAGGTCTTTTAAACATTGTTCAGCTATTTAAAGGGACCTCTGGAGGTCAGAAACTGTCATCCAATTTCTAATATAGCCAGTTTATGCCCATTTTTGATGATATTAATGTGCCTGGTTTTCCACTGCCTTTGTGCCTCCTGAGTCTTCACCTCTTTTTTTGCCAACCTCAATAAATCAAGAATGATCAGTCTCTGTAAGGAAATAGCCATTTCTTCCTTGTGATATCCCTAGCCCCAGGGACCTACACTGTTTTTGGTAGCTTGTTTGAGTGTGCAGAGACAATGCCTGGAGCCAGCTGAACCCACACTGCAGGCAGGGTGGAGCAGATTTGGATCCCACTTTTGGGATGCTCCAGGCTGTGAGCACACAGCAGTGGTCTGGCTGAGGAGCAGTGAGGCACAGCAGCTGGACTAACCTGCTCACTCAGACCTCACCTGCAAGAGGAGCTGAATGAGCAGCCTGAGCTCCTGGTGGTAATGTGCAGCAAAACAAACCAGCATCCTTTCTACAGCACCAGGTCCTAACTTCACTGGTTAATTTCTATGTTTTATCACCCTAAAGTTAGACTAAATATGTAATGGTTTATAATTGAACTTCAGACTTTTTTTGTCTTGTTCTGGGTTTGGTTTTTTTTGCGTGAGCACATGACTAGAACTTGTTTCCATATGTAAGACCAAATCCAACCTGTATTTGCACCCAGCAGTGGCATTACAAAAACTTGGAAATCACAACCAGGAGAGATACAACACAGTCCAAACAACCCCACCTTACACAATTAATCTGGGTAAGGCAGTGGAGTGACATCTAAGTGGTCTCTTTCAGATCTTAACTCTGCAGAGTTTATATGCATCTCCTTGGGTATGTCACCCACACAAAACCTCACAAGGATTTAAGTACCTAATTTCCAAGAAAACCTTAGGGCACCTAACCTTCAGTGAAGATCTGGAATTAAATTCAAATATGTGTAAATCCTCCAAGTGCTAAAAATAAAGTAAATTTATTTTCTTCTACTGTCTTCCATTGTCTCCCTATCCTCTCATATGCTAATATTTGTAGGACCAGGAAGTTTTGCTCCTGCATGTGGATGGAGTCTTACAGGAGAATCAAACTATCTCTGTTTCCTAAGGCCTTATCTCTACTTCATAAGGCCTGTGGGTATTGCTGGCAAAAAAATTATTACTGTCAGTGTTTTATTGAGGAATGTGGGTTGCTGTGCCTTACCTGCAATGTGCTCTGACAGCACATCTTTCTCTGCACTATTACATAGTTAAGAAATAAATATTCTTTGCCAGTCCTTTTCTAGCCTTGTTTCTCAAGACACAGAAAGTTCCTGTGACCATTTGACATTTTTGTGTCCATCTGCCTTGACGGGCCATTTACAACAAAATTGGTCACAGATTTGAAGGCACAATGTTCCTACAAGTTTAATGATAATATAATTGAGGGAGACTAAAAATAATTCTCCCTTCTTTCTGAAATTAATTTATCTTTATCATGAACATTGTCTCGATCATGTGTCAGGAATCTTAGACACAGAGCAGATTTCTAGTCAGGAAACCTCATTAGGATAGATACTCTGCAGATCCGTAAATGCCCCAGGAATTCTGCAGTGTAAATGAAACCAATCTCACCTTCATGATATCAGAATGTCTCAATCTATTCTATTTTTAGTTAGAACCACAACTTGCAGATCCTGCTCTTCAAGAACACAGTGAAACAAACATAAAAAAAATGCTGTGAAGAGGTCTGGAGGAGAACAACCAACATTATGAAATTCAGGGGGTTTGAAACAAAAGAAAACCAAAATAGGCGAGGTGAGAAACCCATTTATCCAGGCCAGTCCAATCTTGCTAGAAAGGAAAGGTCCAAAAGGCATGAATTGCACTTCTGTGTTATTATCCCCAAAATGCATCACTGCAATTTGGACATATAAAATGTCTTCAACAAGCTTGGAGAGTAAAATGTTGACAAAGAAATATGTGTTATTAGCTCGAGCTGCTAGGTCACCCCCGGGACAGCAATACAAACAACCTGGCTAATACAGCCAAAAAACAAGCCAGTGGTTCAGGCTGTAGTCAGAGCAGGAGAGGAGAAAAGGATCACTAATGCAATGGAGAAGGACAGAAAATGAATACCAGGTTGAGAAGAAGCATGTTGGTGGAATAGGTGTGTCAAGAGAGATAGCTGCATAGTTCATCTAAATGACAATATGAATGTTCTCTCCTCAGGCTCTGTTTCTTTCTGTCTTGTATATTTATTTTTTTGTTGTTGTTGTTCTTGCTTACAGCAAGTAGCTGGAAGGGAAACAGTGTGAGCCAATGATTACTATCTCACTAGTCTTTTAAGGCTTTCGACTTGTCCCCTTTCCAGAGGCAACCTAGAAAGAAACAAATAATCACTTTAGGGACCCTGGAAACATGATAGAGAGAAAAGAGAAAAACAACAACAACAAAAAAGCAGTACTGGGATGAATGTGATTTTAATTTAAGCCTTGTTATTAGATTGTTTACAAGTTGAAATGTGTTATCTATTGGGCTGCAGCTCAGTTCCAGCCATTCCCACTTGATTACTGTTTTTTTGCTAAGTTTCAGTGACCTGAAACCTGTCTAAGGAATCATACATATCTTGTTTTAGCTCCATCAGACTTTACTGTGATTTTTTTTTTAGCCAGAGCTGTGACAACAAGATGTAAACCTGAGAGGAATATTGCAGGAAATCTATAGGTGGTTCCACTCAAGATAAAAGCATGAAGAACATGGAAATACCAGGATCCACTGGGACTGGAAGGAGCCTCAAAGACATGCTGAGAAAGAAAAGGTGTGCCTTGAACTCTAATATACCTTGACAGTGCCCTGTCATCAGCAGTTTCACAAATCAGCTCCCAGAGCAGTCCTTTGGTGGTTTTAGAACTACAGATCTACAACCATTTCAGTGAATCCATGCAGGAGCTGAGGGCATGGTTGAGGGTACTGTCACTTCCAGAATCACAGCCATAGGGAAACTGGCGCTGAAAGGGATCTTTGGGCATGTCTGCCTCAGCCTATAACTCGAGAAAAGTTGTCTTCCAAATTGTGGGTGCTCCAGCTTGGGCTGCATGTTTAGCCCAAGAAGAGAATTGCAGCTGCAGTTTGTCATGGTCAGTGGGATATGAGCTCAACTCAGACCTGCTCTGCACATCGGGATGCACGGACACACCACCTGCTGATGGGTCCCATGTGCTCCTCAAAGAAAATCAGACGAGTCTTTGTAAGGTTTTGAGTTTCCTCTTTCCAAGGCTGATCAAATTGGGGTGTTTTAAATGTTGATTTTCTACTTTTCCACTATCAGAGTTAAACATTACGTACCCTAAAGGTAGGGATCTACAACTGATGGATTTGTTAGGATTATATTACCCCAAAAGCTGATCACACAAAAGAACCCTTGGGGGAATGAGACAGTTGACTGTAAAAAAGGTTCAATAGGGATCCAAGATGCTGCAAAAACAAGGGATTCCTTGATAGACTTTCAAATACCACAAAATGAAACTGCACTTTAGCAGCCTGGAGCCTGAAAACACATCCAATTTTAGGAAAAATTTTCTTTGAGTTGCAGGATATTTTCTTTTGATAAAGAACTGAAGATTCAGCTTATAAAACCAGAGAGCCAAATCCTAGGATATTCAAAATGTGCTGAATGCTGACTGAACACTATTATCACTGAAACAGAAAGAGCAGATTGACTGCTTTTGAAAAATCTCATGCCCAAATCCAACCAGAGCGTTTGATCTACCCCTCAAGTCCAACACAAATTCACATTCAGTAGATATATTATACTGTCCAATTTTAATTGACCCAGAGTGTAAAATTCAATATTCCTTTGTAGTTTTAGCAACTTTCTTCTTAGAAACATTTTCATCACTTTCAACTCATTTATATCTTTTCTCCACCCACCTCTAACTATTTTTTATTGTCTGCAAACAAGAGGCATTTGAAAACCCTCCACAGGATTTCTTGGAAGACATTAAGTGCTATTGCAAAAACAAGCTGCACACTGTGCTGAAAAAAGCTGAGATCAAAACAAACACTTTCCTTTCAACATGATACAATAAAAAGAGGTAAAATGTCTAGAGGGAGTGACAACATAAAATTACAAAATTTATCCATACTTAGAAGTTCCATTTCTTGATATCCTCTCTGATTAATTTGAAGAGGCTTATAGAAATCTTGCCTAGTAACTTAAGAAGGCAAGGTGAGTTTTGAAAAATGTTTCTCTTAGGTTTTCTCTTGATTTTAAATTATTGTTCCCAAATTTGCCTCTATTTTTCTTTTTTTTCTTTTTTTTTTCTTTCTTTTTTTTCCTTTTTTTTTTTTTTCCTTTGGTGTTTTGTCTTTCCCTTTTTTCTATAACAAGACAAAAGTCTAAGATCTGAATTGATTCACAATGCCTGCATTACCTGCCTGCTCGGAAGTGGTAACTGCACATTGGCAAGATTACATTTACAACTTTGAAACAAAAAAAAACACCAAAAAAGCAGCTTGATATGATGAGTTGGCTTAGTAATATTGGGGAGGAGAGAAAAGAAAAACTCTTTAAAATTGAAATTGCTCACCTGCTGCTTCCTGACAGCCTCAACCTATAACAGTGATGACTGCACAAATCCAACAGCAGCAACATGCTGAAAAGCTGCTGCTGAAAACAGGGATGGTGCAGGAGGACATCCCATCCTGCCATCCATTTCCAAGCACATATTGGAACTGGAAGAAGTTCAGAGAGGAGCAGCAATGCTTAGCAAATAGACAGAAATTCCTGTGGTTAAGGAAAGATGTTGAAAACATGAGGACTGTGAAGAGGATGGAGAGTTAAGATGGGAGCTCGTTTATCTCTTCATGAGTACAAGATATAGAGTATACTTTCTGAAGCTTCTCATTGACAAGTTCAAAACACACAGGAAAAGAAAACAAAAAGGAAAACCAGGAATTTTCTGTCCCTTAGGGTGTAGGAGACTCATAGGACATGAAGCTAGAGGATGCTGCAGATGCTAACAGTTGATATGTATTGAACAATAAAGTAATTAAGCTCATAACAGAGAACCCATCAACTATGATTATTGACATGGCATTTCAGAGAGCACTGGGGGAAGTGTCATCTATGCTTGTGCTGTTCTTAAAATACTCTAGACATTTACTTGAGCAAAGCTAGAGACTTGGCTAGAGGGATTGAGGTTGGCCATAGCTAAGGTAGCACTGGCATTCATCTTCCTGTGAAAAAATGCCATCAGTGGCACAAACCACTACACTGAGAAACAGCAAATACTGAGATTAAAGCCCCCTCCTCCACCCCAGTGAGCTCAACCTAGAGAGAATCTGGTGAGGTTTTTCTCATCAGTGTCAAAGCAAGTTCAGAGATTTCTTGCTGTCATGCTTTCCAGTTGGCAAGCAATCTCTCTGCTCCCTTTCAAATGACTTTTTAAAATAATTTTTGCAGCCCCTGTTTCCAGCCATTTGGCAAGAGCGAACACCAGAGCTGGAGTAAGACACTTCTAGTGGATTGGGAAGCATGGCTCTTACTGAGATTACGGGAGAAAGCTTTTTCTCTTTGTTTAGGGTTTTCTTTGGTTGTTTTTGCTTTTCCCAGGTTGTTGACAGAAAACGCTGTCTGTAATAATTCTGGACCTAATTTGATTTTCAAGCTCTTAGAGACCTGGCATGAGCAGAGAAGGTTTTGTCAGTGCTGAGGGATTTTCATTTGGAAGACAAAATTAACTCTGTCTTTTCTTCTTTACTTTCCTGAACAATATTGGAAAATGTGGAGCAAAAGCAAACAAAACCAAAACTAAAAAATCTCAAATGCCTGACTGTGTAGAAGATGCTTAGATTTAACCTGACCACTAAGAGTAGCAATCCTTTGGGTGCGACACAAACTGAGGTACCTGAAATAAAGAAGATTTCCTTCAGGTTGTTTTTTGATGAACTCTTCATTATATGATGCCCACAAAAATTTCACCTGGAACAGAAAATATGAGGTCATCACTCATAACAAACCATTGCTTAGTGAAAATTAAATAAATATACAAACCCATGCATTTCCAGTTTTGCTACTTCTAAGACCCAGAAACCAAAACTCAGAGCCTCGTAGGTAGCTGCACTTCAGTACCACATAAAAAGGGATGAACTCACAGGATTACTCAAAGAGATATCCTGTGCCTTTGGGTAACAGCAAACTGAGAGTATTGCACTAGTGAGGTCAGACATGCTGCACAGGAGGGCAGTGCCCTGGGAATTCCTGCTTTTGCTGAACATCTGGGTCAGGGCTGAGCTCTGCTCAGGGCTTGCTAAACACCAAATGCTGCAGTGACCACTGCACAAATCCTGCCAAACTGGTGTGGTTAAAGAGAAACTGCAATGAAAGAATTTCAGCTGTAAATCTAGTCTATAACAGATAAGGAGTAGCTTGATAAAGCCTAGGAGGATGTATGCAGGAGAAATAGAAATAAAAGTAGTGTCCTGAGACTGAAGAGGCTTCAGGTCCCAGTGCTTCCAAAGAACTTCTGCCAAACCATGGAGAGAAGCCTTGTAACAATTTATCTTTCCTTAGGGTTGGAAGATCCCAGCCCAGGGTGCCCCAGGTCAGTTTTTGGGAGGCATGGCCAGTCTGTGCTAATCTGTGTTCATTGGACCTCTCCATGGCATCTGAAAAAAAAAAAATACTGAGAGTTTTTTCTACTAGCCTAAGTGGTTTGTAAATCACCTTGAGGACTTTGAAAATAGCAACAGAAGCAGTGTGGATCCTGAACTTCCACAGTTCATCCTTGTTGTTCACTGGTGACTTGGATTTCCTGGAAGACACTGGAATTTAGGATCCAAATACAATGTGATGCTGAGAAAGCAGAAGATATAGTGGTGAAGTCTTTTTTAAAATGTGGGGCCTCTAATTGCTATAGAAAACAAGATTCTGAACAGCCTTGACATTTTCACTGAAGGAAGACCTGTAGATGTGTATCTTGCTTACCTTGTTCTGTTTCTGGGAATTGCCTACAGGAAGTGGGGAGACAAGGCTCTTTTTCAGAGCTTAAAACTTCAATGAGAAATGGAAAGGGAGGACATGGGAAGATTTCCTGCACTAGGACATCAGCAGATTCCACTTCATTCAAAACTGTGCTGAATTCAAAAGGCAATTTTGTGGTCTTCATAGTTCAGGGAGTTTGTAATGCATACAGAATGCTTGGGAAGTAAGTAATTGCTTGAAAAAAAATGAATAATTACCAATTCAAAGTCAAATTATTAATATATATAACAATATAAATCCCAGTGCAGTCCAAAACTTCCAACAAAAACAATGTGCACACTGAAAGAAAGAGGCAGGCACATGTGGAAGCAGGGGGGTAACAAACTGCATTTGTCTGCACTGAACCAGAAGGATAAAAAGATCCAGGAATCAAATCCTTACTCTCCCCACTGTTACACACCAGCTAGAAGAAAATAAATCACATGGCGATTACTAAAAACAATTGGCTTTCGAAAGAAAAGACCCATTCCTCCCCATATAATGGATTTGGCTTTCACTTTTCTTTCTACTTCCTCTCTTTGAATGAAGTGCCAGAGGCAGTAAACAAGGTGCTTTAATACCAAAATTACTCTGAAAAGTAAGTTTAATCACATACCTCAAGGTTTTTAGAAAAAAAAAAAGTATATAGAGTATTTTGTCACTTACAAGGAAGAAAAGTCTTGAGTTTGAATGGCTGGAACTTTTTTTGTTAAAAACATCATTTTTCAGTTTTGTAATTTGATTTTACTTTTGAGGTGGGCTCTCCTTCCTGTGGTATGGCTTTTGCAGAACAGTTTCAGACTAGGGTAGCACTGCAGTTCAGGCTTCAGTCAATGTGATGCAAGCAGTGGGTGATGAGGGGTGCCCCACTTTGCCTTGCTCTCCCCAGAGCTCCTTTATTCCCACAGACAGAGTGGGAATCCTCCTTGGCACAGATCACCACCCACTGCTGACATGGTGCAAAAGCACAGCCCTGGCTCCTGATGCCCAGTTCAGTGTCTCCTCTAGTCCTGTTGCAATATGTTTTTAGGTTAAATGGGTTGTTTTATTGTCCCCTATGCTAATAATTTAGTATTATTTACCCCTCCCTTTTCCCCTGTAGCTGTCAATCCTTTCCTAACCCAGCCTTTTCTTCCAGACTTTTCCCTATCAATCTCCCAGGTTTCAATGCCACATCAGTTGTTTAGATTGCAGTGTACCCTTACTGGTTTCAGTATTGTAATCCCCACATTGTTCCCTTCTCCCCATTGGATCCTTATCCTGAACTCATCCCCAAAAGCAGTCCCTAAAAACTCACTGCCCACCTTGGGGAGGGGGAGAAGAGAGCTTTTCCTTTCACTTTTGGTTTTAGAGATTTTCAGGTTCTAGCCTCTGCTCTGTGTTTATGTTGCATTTTATGTTATGCTTTTATAATAAATGACGCTTGGAGCGGCAAGCTCAGCCCATCTCACATTTTTACACTGCCCTGCCAGTGACTGCCTGGGACACAGGGGGCCCTGGGGAACGTGTCACAGCCCCAAAAAGAGCAGCAATATTGAAGAGTGCCGTGACATAGCCCACACTGCTGAGACCTCCAGCAGCTGTGCTCAAGACAAAGAGAGGAAGAAGAAACTTAACTGCCCTTTCAGCTTTCAAAAAGCACTTGAGGACCCAGATGATGATAAAAATAAAAATAAAAGCAAACCAGCAGATAAAAGCATAACTCAGAGTTTTGATAGCAGCCAGGAAAGAGCAGGGCAGAGTGCTGATTGTGAAGTGATAGGCAGAGGTGTCCATTTCACACATTTCCATTCTCGTCTTGCAATCCCAGTCCCACAATGTCAGGACAGATCCCTCTTGCAAGGAGCAATGAAAAAGGAACAAAAGAGGGGAATTAACTATGAAGCTCAGGGCACAAAAATGGAAAGGGGCTCCAACAGGAGCGGGTGTTTAAGTGTTCAGCAATTTGCAGCACAGAGAATTACCACTCTGCTAACTGATATAGAGGCAAAAAGACAGGATAAATCAGTGGTTTTTGGCATAGTTTGAGGAAAAGCTCCATGTGAAGGTATAATTGACACCATTTAAATTCCAAAAGCACAAACGCCAAGAAACTCACAGGACTGTCAGACAATCAGACGATCCTCTTATGACTCACCCTAATCCTCTGAGATGGCTGCCTGTATCTTGTGAAGAGCAGGGTCCTTCAGTGGAGAGGATGATGACATAATGAAAACCTTTCATAAGAATGTACAGAATGAGACAATTTACATTTTAGACTATCCACAGAGGCAATATTGAGAACATGCAAGAGCTGAAATCATGCAAAAAAAAAAAAAAAAGGTATTGAGAGAGCCTCACCATGAGCAGAAGCAAAAGCCTATTGAAGGAGCAGGTGTCATGGAGAGCTGTTGCTGACTGAAAAACAAAATCAAGGACAAGGCATGAGGGAAGGCCTGGATCTATGATTTTCCATATACGAAAGAGACAATACAGTGAGAGGTAGAAAGAGATGTAATGCAAAGAACTGAGCCAGCAGAAGTACTAGGAAAAGTTACACCCTAATGTTAAGATCTTTTCCAATGCTTCCTTGTATTTGTAACTATTTGTAAAAAAGTGAAAAATATAGAATGTACAAGACATAGAGAGGCTAAAAGCAAAGATAGCAATGAAGATATCAAAAAAGATGAAGCATGAAAGAGAAAGAACAGGTAACAGCTGTTATCAGTGGGCACAGCCACAGTTCGAGTTCTGATTTCTCCTCTCCATCTCCAGGAGAAGATGCAGTACACATGTGTATCTTACTCTGAAAAAGCACCACAGACTCTTTGTTGTTATAGTCTTTAAAAATGCATTTTTAAACGGATGATAATCTTATGCCAGACTTATTATAATTTCAAGACATCCACTGAACTGGAATGGAAAACCTTCATTTTCTTAGCAAAACTTTCCACCTCATAAAGGTTTTATCTGTTGCTATGGCAAAAGCTTTACCCAAAGGAGTTACTTGTAGAATACCACAAGAAGGGGGAATTTTTTCAGCTCTTTTCACATGTACATTTTTATATCCCAGACATTTTAATTTAATCATATTTTGCTTTCATCCTCCAGACAGTTTCTTTTATTCCTGAATAAGATGCATGTCTACATCAGCGGCATGGAAGGATCCATTCTTATCATCTTCCCCACTGTGAATCAAAATCTACTTTTAATTATAGAATATAAGCCATTTCTCTTTGATGACATTCAAGTGCCTGTTCCAAATTGAAAGAGCAATAGAATAACTGCCATGGTATTTTCATACGTAAAGTGATGACCTTTTTAATATGATTTCATGGAAACAATGGAGTTACATTTATGAGGTTATATAGAAACTTGCTGCATCTTATTTTTTTCAGACATTCCATTTTCAATTCACAATGACATTTGATAGGAGATGTAAAAATGCCAGTAGATCAGTGTTTTTTCAGCCACCTCACCCGACAAGAGTTCCCCCTCCCCTCCGCCCCGTTTCTTTTCACAGCGTTATGTTGTTCACTCATTTGGGACTACTTCAATTTGCTTATTAAATATGTAAGATCTTCATTATGCAGCCAGGAGCTGAATCATGTAAGATTAACACAAAGCCCTTGTGAAAGGATTTTTTAAAAACTTTATTAATATTAATAGTATGGGCAGCTCATGTAATTTTGTACTTTCCAAACCCAAATGTCAATACAGTGGATAAATTATACTTTTCTTCCTTGCCTTCTTAGCTTTCTTTGAAGAAAGGATGACATTCAACACAAATAAATACAAAACTTTACACATTTCCAGCCGTGTTCCATTTTTACATCCCAAAAGTCATGGACTCTTTTGCCTGGCCATTGATGAAAGGGGAACCTGAGGAAACAGGTAAGAATCCTAGGGATTTTATTCTTTATGATGACTTATGCAGCATCATAAAGGACACAGTTCTTAATCACGTAAAATATTTCACTAATGACTTAACAAGGAGTGCAATAACTGAAGAGTGGGAACTGGGATTTGAACCCTTGCACAGAACTGAAGGAGAATTCAGATGCTCAGGTTGTATCCAAAACAGGCAGCAGCTGAGGAGGAGCACCTTACATCTAACCAGCAGGCAATAGGAGAGAAGACAAAACCAACTTTTATCCCTCTTCCTGTCAGAAAGAAGCCTGAAACATGCTCCTGAAATGTTGGCTTGCAGGATCTTTTTTATCAAAGAACTTAGCACACTTCAGTCCCTCCTTTCCACACTTAGCTGGAGGAGGAAGTATCACGTACTTGCCCTGGATACACAGAGACTTAACAGATGAGGGTTCACCCAAGAAGTGGTTTCTATTCTCTGCTCTCTCTGACAGGACTGGATTTCACATCTCAGAGAAATCCTGTGGTGGAACATTTTGACAATTTCCATGTTGTTACATCGTCACCTCCCCATCTCCCCTTCTGACTTTTGCTGCTGTGATTTTCCCCTCTTGCCCTGGCTGCAGCAGGACAGCTCTGCCTGCTGCTGGAAAGCTGTGCCAGCACTTCACCAGGCTGTCCTGAGGACACATTATTTGTTTTTCAAAGTACAAACAACCCTGTTGACACTCTTAAAAATGATCCTTCTATTCCTTCCTCCAGCATTGTTCTTTTACTAGCAGCACCACTTGCTACAGCATCTTCGAAAAGCAGGCTCCTTTCTCAAGAAATGAGAGGAAACTGTTAATTGTCAAGTGAAATTTGTTGCTCCTCTAACCTCCTATTTCACAATCAAGTAATATAAATATTTTTTTCTATACAGAGACAGTTTCAAAGGGAACAGTCAATCTCCAGTGTGCTACTTGCATCACTCTAGGGAAAGAATAAGGAAAAAGTAACAGGCAGAGACAGAAAGAATCTGAGCCTTCTGCTTGTTTCAAGCTTTCTATAAAAGAGAGAAAATCAGCTACAACTTAAAAGAAATCCATAATATTATTCTAATCTCTGGAGGGCTCATTCCATGTTTACAAGCTATTCTGTGCAACTTTCAGGAAAAATCCATAAACATTCAAATATATATTTCAGAACCACAGCCCGGCAGGAGAGAATGAAAATTTACTATGATCTTGTTAGATGGATGGCACTGAAGTTGTAAAAGAATAAAAATACTTTGCAGCATTATGGAGCTAATCCTAAACCTATCAGATAGATCTTCATTCATATGGATACCAGGTGACAGCTTGTGCCGTTTCTACATTGAGAAATGAGCACAGTGATTGTCTATTCAGACATGTCCTTTAACAAACAGCTCTTCCAAGTTTAATATTTTTAAATATTGGAGGGTTTCTCTTTCTTTCTTCTTTTATTTTTTTACATATTTTCTGCAAAAGATTAAAACAAGAAAAAAAATCTCATAAAAAAATTGAGTCAAGAAAAAAAAAATAACGTGCCTGGAAGAAAAACACACTGGAGTTGCAAGAAAGGAGCTTGTCCACATTATACTTTCAGTCTCATTGCTCAGGCTGAAGACACTTAAATTTTTGAGGCACTGATCTAAAGCAAAACAGATTTAAAAATTTATTTCTCTTAATCATACACAGTGAAATGGAGTTTGAAAGTTGTAACCCACAGGGGCATCTCCTGATTCAGGGTGGCTGCAGCTTTAGCTTGGCATCAGTAAACAATGAGGAGCTCTCTCTTCTGTGGTGCCTATAACAACCTTACATTTGCATATACGAGTAAATTAAACTGCGTTCTGGGAATGACTCAAAGAAAATGAAATCAATCACATTTATAAGCATCTTGTAACCTTTACCCGTTTCTCTGGAAGAGAAATAAAATGAAGACAATTGTGCCTTGGTTTCCACAGCGTTGTCTGGGTGTTTGATAGTAATCTGACTGGGAAATGATACCGACAGCAAGATAACAAGAAAACCCATTTATCACTGTGACAGGTGCTCGGTTTCATACGAGTTTAAATTACCAGTGATGGAGTAGGGTTGTCTTTCTCTCATCTCAACCTCATAACCACTGTTTAGACTCAACTCAAGTTTCCATTTCGTAGTAATCAAGTTACATGGAGTCAAATTGTTATTCATGAATTCAAGGAGGTTAAGACTTGAGATTCATTAATGTGATGTTGTCAGCCACAGAGAGCAGGTCCATGGCCTAGAACAGTGTGGTAATTGGTAAATCTGAATGCTGGGTGGTTAATGGCTGTTTATTAGCCTCTAATACATTCTGTGTTATTTAGTCTTACAAGATTTGACACCAGATATTTCTAGTGAGTCACAACACCCTGACAGTTCACCTTTCTTGCAGATCGGTGGACGTGTACCAGAGATTAACTATGCTATTGAGGAAAAGAAATACAGATCACCACTTCTACCTTCTGCTGGGCAGTGTGATCATCCCCCTTTGGATACCTAGGGACTTAAGGAGCTGTTCTGAAACCCAGGACACCATTTATAGACAGACAATGCTAGCTGTGTCATTTCCATGCCTCAATTTCTTTTTTTTTTCTTTATCCTTAAGAATACTCTACTCCCTTGACTGTTTTTCTAAGGAGAAATCAAAACCAAAAGAAGAAAAACATGCTTATGATATCTTTGGAACTTGCTCTATCAAGAGCAATCTTTTCTGTTTACTTCAGAAACACAAAATTTTACAAGGCAACAAAATGTAGTAGATATATCCTTTTTCACATCTCATTTTGATGGTAGGATGGATTGTTCCATATGAAAGTTTGCAAGAGAAAGTCACACTCACAGTATGACAGTTGCCTGGGGAGAGAGGAATGTGTAAGGATAGACAGGATTCAGCTGAGGATTCACCAGGCCCTTCACAGGCTATCAAAGTCCTGTCAAGGTTTGGCACTTTCTTCAATTCCTGCCCTTCATGCAGCCTGCTGATCTGAGCTTGTATAGGCAGGTTTCTCATCAGTTGATATAGAATACCTCATCATAGCTCTGAAAATATGGGGTTTGTTTATATAATTCCAACATAATTAACTTATATGTTCTTTATTCTTTTTCCACCTTGCCCTTTATCTGGTGCCTATCCTTCAGGTTCCCTCTCTTGAGAAAATAAAAGAGAAGGAATAGACTTGAGTTTATTAGGTTAAAAAAGCAAAGAAACTTTTTATTCTCCTGCATAATATCTCTAATTCCTTTTTCTCTGCACTTGTTTCAGTTTCAAATCATTCTCTTACACAAGTGAGTAGAAAAATATATAAGGAATTCTGGTGTATTGACTGTGGCTGGACGCACGATACCCACTAAAGCCACTCTACCACTGCCCTCCTCATCTGAACAGGGGAAAGAAAATAAAATAAAACTTTGTGGCTTGAGATAGGGACAGACCTTGGCCAGCAGCAGGTCCACCTTGGAGCCACCTGACATTCACTCCAACAGACAGAGAGGACTAAAGCAGTTTCTCACAGAAATGGTGGCCTCCACTTGCCACACAACCCCAAAACAGGCATTAAGAACTGTACACGCTTTGCATATCACTGCTAACACTTTGCTATTTCTGCTGTAAACCTTTTCACTGAGACACAGCAGAATGATACTCTTTTTTTCCACAGGTGTGTCATACCATGACTAAGCAGAACACCAAACTCATTTTCCTTCCCTCCTAGTGCTAAATATTGCCCAAAATTTTTTACTAGTTCTGGCATTCATGTTCTACTAGTTCTACTACTAGTTCTACTAGTTCTTTCCATTCTCATAATAAATCCAGATCACTCAGCAAATTCTGTATAGTACCTGGATCCTTACTCTTTATTGTTATCCTTTCTACCTTTGAAATATTAACATGTTTCAAAGGCATTGCGTATCACGCTGGTCACAATGAAAAGTGTGATGGACCTATAAAGCAGGATGAGGATCTCAATTAAAGAGCTCCCTTCAGCCCAATATTTTCATTAGTTGTATTTCAGTTTCTCATGCATCCTTTCAGGCTGCTAGTAATTCTGTTCCTTCTAATCTTAGTCAATCATTTTTTTCTAATAGCAAAACATGAAAAGCTTCACAGAAACCTAACTAGATTACATCTATGGAACTTAGACTGAGAACTTTAATAATGCTATTGAGGTGCTTTTCAACAAAACTCACAGGAACACTTAAAATGAAACCCCAACCAACTGGAAACTCCCTAGATCTTGTGCTTTATACCATACTTTGGATTCCCTCTAGTTTCTCAAAAGGACATAAATATACGTTGGGGTCCAGGTTTTGGCAGCATTCACAGCACAAGGCCTTGAGCAGAAAGAAGTAAATCCAGGCAGTTCCAGCTCAAGTTGTTTTTCACTTGGAGTTCAGATGCAGACTGAAGTCACAGGTCTATGGGTACATATTCTCAGCCAGCCTTAAGTGAAGGTCTTTTAAGGAAACTCTACAGTGTCTATCTTAAAGCTCAAAACCCCAAATGTGTGAAAATTGTTTCCCATGTACATTGTAAACCAAACAGCTCTTTATGAAGTGTATGTAGCAAAGGTATTGTGCATATAAATTAGTTTTCCAAAAAACATGATCACATCTTGGAATTATAAACTGAGACTGAGCCTCTGGAAAGACACAGAGACCTTCTTGGTGAGGGTGGTTTGCTTTTAAATGGTATTTTATCATGAGAATGACAACAACAACAATAAAACAAACAAGCCAGGCTTGATAGGTTTCACATTGTGATGCAGTGTCATGCATATTAATCACCATAATGAAACTTATTCCAAGTAATTCACGTGCTGCATAAATAGCATTGTAAAGTGATGCGTTTTAATTGTTGGCAAGAACATATTGTTCAAATCTGTGACAATTAGAGAAAAAAATTGTGTCTTTGTACCATTTTTGGTATGACTAGTTTTGGTTTTTTTCCAAATAATTTTAATAAAATCTAAAGATAGACCCTTAAGAAACAGTATGAAAATTCTTCTTTTTTCTCAGCAAGAAATTGAGTTGGAGAAGAAAGGTGCAACATGACCAAAAGCTTGCACACCTGATGGGTTAAGCCTCTCACACATGGTGGGTTATGAAGTCTCCAAAATTATTCCAGCAGTCTCTATTAATTTGTGTACACTGATGGTACAGATGAAAGTGACACAGTTGCTTTCATTATTAACTTCATTATATGATCTGTAACATTATTAGCAGCAAGACAGCAAGCACAGAAGGCAAGCTGATAATGTAATCAAGCACAAGACACTGAAAAATTGTGAATAAAATGCTATTTGCATTAAAAAACCTTTCTTATTAAAATCACAGCCAGGGCAAAGAGCTGAAAGATAAACCCAAAATATTTTTTTCAGTAGAAACTACAAAAAATGGTAAGAAATATGGAATATGAAAGGTGTTTTTCAGAGGTATTTTTGTTAATGTGATACTAATTAATAATGATTATTAATGGGTTTTTGTCGTTTATATTGCAATTGCTTCACGTAGCCCCAATCAATAATCAAAATCCTGCTCAGGTAAACTATTTACCCAAGTATAAAACCTTGTGTTTGCCCCAAATGGACAGTGAGCCAAATTTAATGGGAAAAATGCTTAAATTATTTGCTGAATCACAATTGATTTTAATCTGTGCTTGAAGTTAGTGTTAGCTAAATGGTCTTTCTCTTACTGGAATTTTTTTTCCCTCCACCCATGGTCATTTAACCCCAGCTGGGAACTGATTGCCTTCTCTTTGGTGGGATAATGGGAAGAATTGGAAAACAAACCCAAAACTTGCGGACTGAGATAAGAACAACTTAAAGAATTGAAGTAATGAAAGATAAACTATAACATTATTGACAATTACAAAAATTATTGTAATGAAAAGGAGACAAATAAAACCCAAGCAGAGGAGGAGATGCACAATGCAAACACTCATTATCCACTGACAGATACCCGGTTGTTCCCCAGGCAGCAGCTGGTGCCAGTCCACCCAGTGCCCCCAGTTTACACTGAACAGGATGCTCTGTGGTATGAGACATCCCTTTGGCCAGTTTAGGTCAGGAGTCCTCTTTTTTATGCATCTCCTCACTGCAGATCATGCGACACTGAAAAGCTCTTGACTCAGAGCATGCACTATTTAACAACCACTACAACATCAGTGTGGTATCAACATTATTCTCATAATAAATACAAACACAGCACTGTATCAGATAGTAATAAGAAATTTTTCCCACCCAAAACCAGGACACCACCTAAGCTTTCTTTTGTGCTATAGATGTTTCTGGAAATGGTATCTTCTAGTTGAATTACACAGAGTAATTAGAAAGATGATACCACGTGCATGCTTGGAGATCTTAAAAACTAATATAATATAAATATCAAGACTGCAGTGTGGATTAATCCACTCAAATTATTAATGTAAAATGGATCTGCAAAGCAAGATATCCATAAAAGTCAGGTCTTTGCCTTTTGGTCTTTAAAAAATTCCTCTGGAAATTCACAAGGAAGGGATTAAAACTTTAATTTTCAACACAGGTTTCATTATGTGTGACAGCACAGTCTGAAGCCTCAGCTTGAACTATGACAAATCTGAGACCAAAAAAACCACAATTATTTTTCTCTGTCTGCTTGGCTTTCTAATGCAGCTCTGTTCCAAGAGGAGAGTTGTGTTCTTTTAATTGCCAGAGGTCACTATTACATCCAGCTTTATCCTTGTAGTTTCAGCAATGAAATAACCATACTCAATGAGTTCTGGCAAAAATCAATTACTCCAAAGGCAAAAGAACCCCTGTGAGCCAATATCCACAAAGGTGTTCAGATCTTGAACCCCTGTGAGATGGACTTAGACAACTCTGTTCCCTTCCTGACATAACTTGCTGCAACTGTCAGGTATTTGCTGTGTTTGTAACACTGTGCTTTTAATCACAGTACAAATTCCATCTCAGTCATCAAAGATAAATGCTTTAGCAGTGCACATGTCTAATTCTATCTACAACATCAGGAGCTTAGTTAGGGTCCCTGAGCATGTGATGACAGTTAATTAACTGCGGTCATGGGTGGGTTAATTTTACTGAGAAATCTCAAGCACTGAAGGCCTCTGTAATTTGCTGTATCCCTTGTTCCTCAGGAGAACTGAGTCTAAGCTAAACTTCAAAAAATTCATCATAAAAATATTACCATAAAACGAGATAAGAAACGCAAATCCCTCTTCAAGAAAATAAATAAAACATCAGGTTTTATCACTCTCCTCTAATTAACATGGCAACCATTCTATTCCTTCCTGGAGCCTCCAGGGCAAATGATGTCAGGTGGTGACATGATGCAAACACCTCGGTGAAGAAGGGAAGCAGCTGGTGTGGGTTTGAAGGGGGTGTTATTTCCTAGCAATGCAGACTCCTCTGGAACTCAGCTCACACATTTTGCAGACAAATAACTTACACATGCTGTCAGCATGTCACCTTTGGAGAAATTACAGTATGTATGGTATGCAAAGTATATACAGTCACTGTGCATTTGGATTTCTTTCCATTTGTAGAAATGGAAAAGAGATACAAGAACATAAAGAGAAGCACAGAGGACTGGGTAGCCACAGGCAGAGAAAGCCTTCATTAGTACTCTTGTGACAGAGGAAGACACCCACATCTGATATTTTGATAATAGTTACAGATGTGGGACTGTGTTACACTCCTGTTATCCCAAATCCACATCTGTGCAGCTTAAGAAATAGCTGATAAACATATCAGATGAAAAAATGCCTGGCTATGTGACCCACATTATAAGAAGGGTTAAATAATGGGATCAAAACATCATCTTTGGGCCTTAAAATCTGTGATACTCTTTTCTGCCTCTTAATGTGATAAAACCTGTCACACACTCTGGACTAACCCCACAATAAGGGTCTTTTCATCCACTTCCTGACTAAATGTCTAAAGCCTAATCCAGGCTTTCTCTAAAGCAAGTTCAACAGTTTGCATTTTGTTTCTGTTGAACAACCTCTGCAGAGGACAGCAACAAGGTACCTGCAATACGTTTTCCAGTAGAAAAACTTTGGTATTTGTTTGTACAGCAGAAGATCTTCTGCAGTAGAGATCCAATCCAAATGTTAATGCAGCAGGATTCCTTCCCTTGACTTCAATTCAATCCAGATCACGGGAATTTTCCTAACTGCTTTGATATCTTTGCCAAGTCATTGGCCAAGGTATACAGTAAGCAGACCAGAAGGTGGTCCACACTTTCTGGTAAGACTACTCTGGTAAGCTTTGAAAAGCTGGAGCATGTGTAGATTGTAAACCCTGAAGTAGCTGTACAAAGCAGTGACAGCTACACATGAGCAGTATTCCCTCGCTGATAACAATATTTTGAGGAGAGGGACAGCTGGGGACCCAGAGTGCAGCAGAGGACAGAGCAGCCATCACCCAAGGCTGCTCAAAGGAGATGAAAACTCTGAATATAAAGGTCCTTCTTTGCTTTCCCAGACATTTTGGCATTAGCCAGGCAGTGGAAGGATTTGTCAGTGTAGGAGTGCACCAAGGAGTGAGGGCTGAAGCCCTGAAGTTCAGGCACATCCTTGCCATTGCCAGAGGAGCAGCAGTGAGGATGGGCTGAGCCCAGGCCTGGCTATGCAGGCAGGTCCTGACAGGTAGGCTGAGAAAACCTGGGCAGATTAATAACAATGACTGTGCAAAACAACTGCCCTTTCCTAGCCTATGACCTTGTTTGCTTGGGAACCACTACAAGAATAAGAGATTATAATTAGCAAACAACAAATAATGACAACCATAGTAAGGAAAAGCCATCTGCTTTCTGGGGATTAGAAATGGCAAAATACATTTTGCTGTGCCCATTACCAGGAGACAAACAAGGAGATGATAACAGTTCCTTTAAAGTCACTGGTGGATTTACATTTCCTCCTTTATAAAAGAAATCCCAAGAGAAAAGCTAACAACAGGTGAAAGCACAGTGGGTTTGGGGAATGAGTGCAGCTGTTGTTGGGGAAGACCTTAGGATGTGCAACAGACATAAAGAAACACCAACACACACACCTTTAGTGCTCAGAATGATCTAACCTGAAAGCACATAGCAGAAACTGCTGATTCAATCAGGATTTTGCCAAAAGGCCAGAAGTTTAGAACTGTGTCACAAATTGTAGATAACAGTTGAGGCACAGATAACAGCGAAGAACAAAAAAAACCCAAACCAACAATACAATGCACAGTGTAAATAATTGACAGCTCATGACTGAATCCAGTACAAAATGTAGTAAGTTAAGGTCTTTGCGATGGCATGGAAGTCTGTTTATCCAATTACAAAGGCAGTCCCAGAGAATTTGTTATTCTTTTAGCATCATGGAGTACCTTAGCACAGCATCTTGCCAAATGTTTAATTTAAAAGACATAACTCCAGAGTGTGTCATGACTTGTATTACAGATTAAAGAAACAGCTCTTAAAATGGAACTTGTTACACAATCTATGTTTTCTTCTCATTTCTTCAAAATTGTCAAGATTCTGCATGAAAGGTTGATTTTGGGAAAAACACCAGCAGCAGCAGCAAACAACAACTCATATTAGCATTTTGACTTTGATGGACTATTTACATAGCATATGGTCCTGACTGCCAAAATGCTTGTTTGAAATTACCTCAAATATTATATTCAGTGATATGGCACAGAAAGTAGAAGGGTGAATACTCTCCTTTTTTAAATTATTATTATTATTTTCTTTTTTTTTTTTTTTAAAGAAAGCAACTCTGGAGCAGATTGTAAATTACACTGGAACCTATTTCATATCCAAAGACTTCTAGTTTGCTGCAAGATACACCATCACATGTCATACTGACTCTGCCATTCTGCCCAGTGCAGATCACTGCCTGAACTGATGCAGAATTAGCAATCAGTGTGGCCACAACTGGCTGTGCTAGCTGTGAATATTCCAGTGACAGAAAGACTAATCCCACATCCTCAAGTACTTATAGTGAACTGTGAACCATTCTTTTCATGCTTTTGCCCTAAAAATAGTGAGTTCTGAGGTCTTTTTCTTCTTCAGATTCAGAGCATAATTTGTCAAGCTTTTCTTGTAATGTCAGTAATGTCAGTAATGTGTGCTCCCTTCACATATTTGCATACAAGGAGAGTAGCCTATGTGCAAAACATTTTTTTGGTGTGGAATCAAGCAGGCTATTTTATTAACAATGGTGTTTGCAGGGTGCATTTAATGCTCTAGGCATGTTTACCTTGAAGAAAAATCTACAAATGAACTTCCAAATGGAACAATCCAAATGAGAAAACGGCTCTCTCACTCAACCAGCATGGGGGAAAAAATGAAAAAGACCAACTTTCATCACAAAATGAATAATGTATTCCATGCCAGCTTGACCTATTAAATATATCATGTTCAGCCAGCCCGTTTTTACTATGAATGACCTTGGTTTGCAGGAAGATATTGCCAACACAGCAAGAGGAGAAAGTTTCAGCACTTTTTCTTCTCCTGTGTGAATTCTTGGAGATACTTCCCAGAGCCTGAAATGTTGATAGTGTTTATACACCCTTTTACTGCAAAGAAAGGAAACATACAAAGTAGAAAATTGGGTTATGTCCTTTCCAACAGTTTATAGTTGCCTTGGGTTCTGTCAGAGGTGATGATCTACCAAAGTAGTCCCTTTGCATTTACTCTTAGCTGACACTCAAGGCTTTTTGAAACTTGTACACAGCCACGTTTCCTCATTATGTTTTTGATGTTAATCAGGGGAAAGAGCAGTAAGATTGAAAAGGTGGAAATTTCATCATTTGAAATGAAGTTAATTACCAAAAAAAGAAAGAAAAAAAGAATGCAAAAAATGGCATAAAATTACTTTCCCTCTCCCCTACTCTCATTTCCCTCAAACTAGAAAAAATATCCTTGACTTTTCAGAATTCTTTAACAATTTAAGAATTATTCTGTAACTTTCCAGTAAGACCACTTTAACAAGAACAGCACCAGGGACTGAGAGACACAGACAGAAAGCAAGTCCATTCGATTCACCACCTATTTACAATCTGAGACTGTAACTTAACAAACAAAAATCTTGGTGAAATTAAAACAGCACTGAAAACCTGCAACATCATTGCAAGTGCAACAAAGAACATTCTGGCATAAAACAACTATACAGGAAAATAAGAGATTGATAAGTTTTTGGGAGGATGATAGAAGAGCCAATGGAATAATTTGGGCAGAATGATATAAGACACATTAAAATAGCCTTATTGATGCATGTCTAGGTGCCAATACTGTCATTTAAAGTGTACCTAACTTCAAGCATTCTGATTCTGATCAATATGCTCTCCTTTCTGAAAAGGAGATTAACCACCAGTGATAGATGAGTACGTTTTATCCATGTTCAGTATAATCGCTAATCCACCATTTTCAATCACCATTTCCAAGGACATAATAGAGGTCCCTATTTAATCTTTTGTGAGACTCTGGAAGGCCCCAGAGGACAGTCAATGAATACTTGCCAATAAATACTCTAGAGACTGGGCTAGAGTTACATTTAGTTTCCTCCTGGAAGAACTGCTCTTCCACGCCCTGTCATGAAACGACAGAGTGAAGTGTGTGGGCTTCCAGATATGTGTACATAAATCAAGCACTGCACACTGTATGCAGAAGATGTCTTCAGAGCACCTGCAGGTGGGTCTGCCTGCAAAACCTCATAGTTCAAACCCTTCCTGGAATGAGGGATGGACTACAGGGACCTGTTAGCTCTTTGTTGCAACCTACAAGATGTTTTGAACTGTCTCTGATCACAGATCAAGAATATGCCGTAGGAGAACTGAATAAAACCATCTGGTTTGTCAAGAAATGAAAGAGAGCTGCACACCAACCAATTGCTTGCTGTATTAACCTGTGCTTCTCATTGCTCCTCCCAGTGGTTTCTAAGGTTCTTCACTCAATGCAAATCAAACACATTTGTGAAACTCCTCAGGCTATTCAAGCACATGGAAGCAAACAAAACCCCACTGCTATCACACAGAACAGCAAGCATTCTTACAATTTTCTCATCCCTGAAAATGTCTGATGGAACAAGTGTGTCTCATATAAAATCAAAGCAGAACCATGTATGATAGGTATGATAGGAAACTTCAAGGTACGTGAGGTCCTTGCCACAGGGAATGTGTGCTGCCAGTACTTGAGCTGGTGGCTGACTGGGGAGAGGAATTGCTCTGCTCAGTGTTTCTTTACTCAGATGCTGAGTGCACTGAGCCTTCCACTGCTATGGGTGTTTAAGGAGTTCTAGAAAAATTCTTAGAGAACTGTTCACACATGAGCATTTTACTTGTGGAATGCTTTATGTTGGCAAAATCCAGGGCAGGTATGACACAGGCTGGAATATCTGTGTTAGCATTTTGATGTGCTCAAGTGTCACCTTCTAAGTGTAAATTTGCCTCCTGATTGTAGCAGAAGGCCCAAGGTATTGTCTGAAGGGCACAGTGTGTGCTCAAGCAGCTCCCTGTGGCCAAAGCCATGGGCCAGTTGCCATTGAGGGTGTCCCACTTGTGAGGTGGGTGCAGGCAGAGATGTGGGGCTGGGGCTGCCCACCTGCATCAGCCTCTTGGCTGGCACACCTGCCATGCAGACATGAGATGTGAGAGCTCTAATGGAGGGTATCAAATCAACCCTCACATCTTCCTTTTTTTTTTTTTTTTTTTTTTTTTTTTTTTTTTTTTTTTTTTTTTTGTTTGTTTGTTTGTTTGTTTGTTTGTTTGTTTTTGCTCTGTAGGGAGTGGTAATACGAAAAACCCAGCAATCCTCCCCTTTATGTAGGAGTGATTGATGCAGCAATCACAGCACTGCACAAATGCCAGTGGATAAAACACCCAGCACGTGTGACCCTTCAATGAGCAATGAGTTTAACTGCTGCTTATCTCTGAGATTTCCCAGTGGCATCTTTATACTGTAAGCAAGGTGTTATCAGCACATGCTAGGGACCACACAAATGTGTCACTTCTTTGCAAGGATCACAGGAGCCCAGGAAGAGTTTGAAGGAAAGATGATACTGCCATCATTTCTGTTTTATCTAGAAACCATTGTGATTTTCAGTTCCCTTTCCCTTAGGATGCAGCACACAACTGGTCATGGGATATTTTTGGGAATGACAAAGTGTGATTTAACACGAGAATAACTACAAGAGGCTTCTGTGGAGGACTGTTTTACCCAGTAATTCTGTTTGGGTGGCAGCTGATTGTAGCTGCTGCTACTGGTAGATATAATTACACAGTAAGTTCTCTCTGCAGAACAAATATTAATGCTGAAAACTAACATCAATACATCTCAGCTTCAGGCACTGGGTAAAAAAAAAAAGAAGTGGCAAGATGTTTTAGAGTAAGTTTATAAAGAGACAAATCTTTCAAGGTCAGTCACAGCAGTGTTGTTCCTAAGAAAATGGATTTTAAAATTCACTTCTAAAATTATATTTTACACTGGAATTTGGATTCCAGTAGAGTTGAAAGAATTACCCAGAAAGTACAGTAGTTTTGTTTCCTATGCCTGGGGCCAATAAAGGACATAACTATGGTATTTAGAAATCCTTAAGTTATTACTTTGTTTAAGTCACACATTTTATTTTCATTTGGTTTCTTAGTCTGTGATATATCCCAAACACTCTCATTTATAAAATGCTTTTCAAAGGCTTCTTAAGTGACTTAGTGACAGGTCCCAGAGCACTTTGGGTTGGATAGGATTTATTACACTTAACACAAACAGCAATTTTGGCAGTATCTGTCAAAAGAGTACAAGTGATACCCTGTTATGAAAAAATAGGAGTGAAGGAAGTATGAAGTTGCAGAGCTCTGCTTCTCCAGGGAAATGACCTGCCTGACCATGCTTTGGCTCATTTGTCTATGGTGGTTCTCAGCTGTTGAGCTGCCATGTTTAGGTAATCTGACATGAAAACATGTCACTGCTGGTCTGGATTCTTAGTAGGAATAAATTAGATTTTAGCCTCTGAAATATCATACCAGGAATCAGAACAATTTGTTTTTTACTTATTTTTAGAGAATTAATTCCCATAATCTATGAGCATATGTTTTCAACTAAATAAAACAAATAAATTAAAAATTAATCTTATTTATTTATGATCACAAGACACAGATATTTATGATCACCAGGACACAGAAAGGAAAAAAAATAGAGAGAAAGCTGTACCGTAAAAAAAAGGCCAATATAAAAGAATTCTAGACAATAGTCTGATAGTGAATATGTTAATAAAGCCAAATCATGATGTAAAGTACAATTCAGACACCACTTTCAAAGACTGAAGTGTCTGATAATTTCCTCCAGCATTCCCCATATTACAGTCTAAATAACTTTGACTCACTTATTTACTCTTGATTGTGAATTTGTGCTTTGGACAATAGAAGTCAACTATTGTCTGCATTTCTGCATCAGGGCTGTAACTCTAATTTGATGTACTTTTCAAAAGGTTTCAAATCTTTGATTTCCAGGGCTGGAAAACTCAACCTATCTCTAGGTGAATTAATCCAATTATTAAAGTACCTTTTGTCTCTAATAGGCATAAGTACCTAGTTATTAAAGAGTCAAAAGTCTTCAACTTCCTTCCACCATGTGCAGTTTTCTGATACAGATCATCAGTCTGCTTTCAGAAGTCTTTTTATTTGCCAGTACTTGCTGATCTTATTCCAATCATATCCCTTCCAAGTCTAAAAGCTGTCCTGATTCTCCTGCTCATGTCAGGTCTGCTGTACATAGAAACCCTTCTGTAGGTCAATTTTAACCCCTTCTAGTATCAGTCAAACACTTCCACGCAAAAGCCACACCCCTCCTAAATAAAAATAGAGCAAGCACCAAGACCTTTTCAGGGGGCTAGCCCATGTCAAGCTTTGAACCAACAAACACACTGGTTTATCTAGCAGATCACACCTTTGTGGAGAATTTGCTTCCCAGCAGTCAGTGTTCCTCCTCTGAACCAGTGCCTCAGCCCTCCACAGAGTTGTCACATTAATAAACTGAAATGGAAAAATGGCTGTCTCTTCATCTTCTCATTACTTTTTCATTCTTTCAGTTTCAAATAAAAATAATAAGTACTTTGACACCTCTACTGAATTAAGACCTAGTAGCAGATCTGAAATGCATAATCCTGTTTCAAATCAGTTTCTGAGATTTCACTCAGCAGTGAGCCAGTGTTGGGGGCTTGACTCTGGGACCAGAGCTCCCATTTTCAAGGCAGCATCATATGGTGATCTCATCTGAGAGCCTGGGAAACCTCTGGAAATTTCCATCTCTGAGAAAAATAATTTCCAACAAGAAGAGGAAGTGTAAGATATGAATTATCCTCCATACCTAGGTCTTAATACTGGCATCAAGTTTACACATACAAAAAAAAACCCCAAAAAACCCCCAAACAAACAAACAAAAACAAACAAACAAACAAACAAAAAAAAACAAAAACAACAAAAAAAAACAAACAACTAACCACAAAAACACAAAACCAAAACCAAACCAAACCAAAAAATTGTCCAAAACGTAGGGGTGTTTAATTTTAATTCAAATATTTACATTTCAGAAAGGTCTTTTTCATTACCAGGACTTAATAAACCTATTTAGAAAAGTTCTAAATAATATGTTTGAAAACTCATTGCTCATATTTATACTTAACTTTGAAATTTTGCCAAAAGTTAAGATGAAATTATTTAAAAACATGTTGGAAAGAACATGTCCTGAGGCTATAATTTCAGGTCAATAAAGATCATAACTTAACTTACTACTGCTTTTAAATTTGTGTTTTGGAGGATCTGAGACAATTGTTCACACAAAGCATTAAAACATGAACTCACATCCATTCATATATATGATGGATTTAAGATACTTAGCACTATGGAAGATAATGAAGAAAAAAATTAATTTTGTTCTCTTGCCACTGTGATAATTTGATGCATTAGGCACAGCCCATTCTTGTTAAAAAACTTTAAATACTATTATAGTTTTTGAGCTTACATAATGCAAGAGGCAAGAGTTTGGGAAAACACACATCAACATGGCTGATAATAGATTCAAGAGCACATTTTTTCCTTTTTCTCCCCTCCCTCCTCTTCTTAAAGAGGATTAATCTTACTTTGTCTGGTGCTTAGCAGCCTAAAACAATAATGTGTATAAAATTAAATGAGAATTACTTTAGAATTTTAGATGAAAAAATTCTTTGGGGAATAAATCGATAAAAATAAGGTCAACTGTCTGCATTGAACAGCAATACAAGCAAATCCAGAACTAATGAGTAGTAACCTCAGCAAAACAAAGATAATTTTACAAAATTACTACTTTTCCAAATTTGCAGGGTGAACGCTTACTAAAAAGAAGATTTGGGATTTGTACATGGATTAAAAAAAAAAAAAAAATCACTGGATTAATGAGGATTTGGATCACCAACACATAGACAGTCAGAGAATTGAGTGTAGGAGATGAACATGATAATAAAAAATTTAATCCTGTTTAAAATTTGGGATCTTGGCAGGTGGAAGGATCCAAGGAGAACTATGTTGCAGGTCAACAGATATAACTGGTTTCATTTAGGAGATAAGACAGGTAACACAGGAGAAACAATGGCTCTACCCAACTCCTCTGACAGCCATTTTCTAACTTTTTTGGATTCTATGTGTCCCTCGGCAATCCCTGACTCTTCCCAAATCCCACTACTGGAAATCTTTCCTCAGTGTCTGACCTGCATATAGCTGAATTCAGTACATTATCCTTAGAAATAAGTTTATTCTTTTTGTCTTTTCAGTGATATTTTTCACATTTAGGGAACACCACAGCAAATTCCTGTGAATTTTCTTAAGTGAAAATCTCCAATTTTTCTCATCTTTACTCATTTTATAGCTTTTTATATCATTGTCCTCTTCTGCACTGTCCTCATTATGTACCTACTGTATATAAACAGAGCTTGATCAGGGAAAAATGTATTATTCCTTTGCCTGTTTTAATGACATATTAGTGCTTTGCTTCAAAGAGTGTTCAGGTGAGAACAAGCCAAATTTGAACGTGAAAGAGATCTGAGCACTTTTAGGAAGTAACACCCATTCTAGGACTTACCCAAGCAAGTTTAGGTTTTTCAGAGAAATTGCCACTCCCCCTTCAGTGCTCACTCCAAATTAATCAACATCAGTAATTATTAAAATCTTTCAAATGATTTTGAGAGGATTTAGAATACTTCCTTCACCCCCTCTCCCAGTAGCTGAAGTTTGTTGTGAGTGATTAGGGAAGAAGTTTTATTTCTACAATTCCTCCATTCCAAGTGAAGGCATTAGATATTTTTGTGCTTGCATAAGACAAAGACCATTTGCAATATATTGATTGATTTATACAAAGGCCTTTTCCCATCGAAATCACTTCAAACTGCACTATTTTTCACTTCTACATTATCCTTTTATGTACTAGACTCACTGCAAAATTGTGAGAAAACTCTTTGACCTAAATATACCCACAGAGTAATGTATCTTTCTAAACAATATAGTGATATGTTACACAAGGCTCCAAAGCCAGTTCATATCTGGCTGTGCATGATAACTGCAGGAAAAAGTGAAATAAGGAAATATAAAAGCTCCAAATATCGCATTCACTATTTTACAGGAAGGGATTCTCCAGAGACATTTTTCCTCATAAGTATAACTAGAAATGTCCTATTTTCACTTAGGAAAATATTTTTAGGAATCTTATCCAGCTTCTACTGACATTAGTGGCAGTTTTTGTGCTTGCTTCTGTGGGACCTGGATGTTCATTTCACTGTTAATCCCCATGAACACATCCAGCACACATCCTACATATCTCAGGTAAGCCCTTTAGCTCTTAGAAATGCAACTCTAATCCAAATTTTGGGCCTGACAAGGGGCTCATAGAAATCACAGTAAAAGTAATTACTGGGGGATCCAATTCTTTGTTCATAAAGGAAGTGTCAGGCCAATGGTAATCTGTGTTTGACTTGTCTTGATGGAAGAAAATGCAACATCACAGAGCAGCTGGAATGACTTCCTGTTGCTCCTATATCCTGCCAGAAGACACACAGGCTCCCAGCCACAGATGGTCACAACAGGATAAAAGCAAATCTTTCTCATGTCACTCCAATGTCATGGTTTTGATACTCACTCTTGAATTTTTTTTTTTTTTTGAGCCTTGATACTATCAGAATCAGCAAAAAGGGAAAAGCAACATACTACATTTGTGTGGGAAGGGAAACTGAGTTGTGCAGTAATGCAGTGGTTGGCATGAGGTCTTGGGGATATCCTTCCACTTTGCTGTGACATATTTCATTCTCTTGCCCCTCAAATTCCATGCACATTGCTGTTTTTACTACAGAAGAGTGCTCTTTTCAGCTGAAATATAACAGTGTGAAAAAAATTAACACCTTGGCTCACAAAGAAGCAAACATGGAAATCTAGAATGTTTTTGTTTGAAAGTTAAAGAGTTAGTCAGCCATATAGGACTAAAAAAAAATCAAAACCAAAAATCAAAATTTAAAAAGCAGGCACCTGTTTGTTTATAACTTCTGACTAAATGCTATTTTTGCAGATTGATGGTTACTCAGATATACAAAAAAAAAAAAAAAAAAAAAAAAAAAAA
>VXBR01011952.1:3583891-3734895 GCA_013400215.1 Cisticola juncidis
AAAAAAAAAAAAAAAAAAAAAAAAAAAAAAAATCTCCAAAGTGTAATGCAGTCAAAATAATGGAAGAGAGGCCAGGAGAACAGACACAAAAAAACCCTTACTTCTCTTACAGCATTTTCCCTCTCTGAAGCCCAAACAAGACATATGTCTTGTTTGCAGTGTCACAAATTGCATTTTGCAGTGTCACAAATCAGATGAATGAAAAAGGATTAAAAAACAACCACGTACCCAGAAGCACATATATCTGCAGCCCAGCTTCTGGCTTGGGAGCTACAGCAAGCTGAGACTATTGTCATGGCAAAGAAAAATCTTCAGATGCACTGGGATTAGTCCAACAATAAGTGAATGAGAAGTGGGAATGGATGAGGGAAAGCTTTAAATAAAAAGAGTAACAAGCTAGATTTGTGTCTGTGTGGGCGCCTCTCTGGTTCCTCTGTTAAATGCTGAATCCACTCAGGTGTGAGAGCAGACTCTGGGCAAGAGGGGGCATGGACAGTCACAGAAATGCCTATGGATAGATAGATGTAGGCTGTGAAGAGCTTTGGAAGGGTCACAAAATTTTGTATGGCTCATAGGAAGAGGCAGGACTGATAAAACACTGATAGCTCACTTAGTGGGTTTTCAGTCTGCATAAGTTGGCATATTGCTATTTTTCCTACTTGAAAGAGATTACATTAAAAGTTTAGTACATTTGTTTATGTATACTCATACCATACAAAGTAATTCAAACTGCACCCATCACAGAAGCCTCATATTTGTTATTATGTTAGTGAGGCAGAGATGCTGCTGTAGAACAGCATTTTTTGAGCATAACACTGTAATGATTACACTGATTGGATAGAACAGCCCACAAATCTGAAGTCTGAGAACATCAAATTACCCAGCTCTGCTTTCTTTAATGCAGGTCTGGACTAGAGCAGCTCTGCTGTTAGACTTTAAAGGGTACTGCATGCATGTAGAGCTCAGGTTCTTCTGAGACCTCTTGAAATTTACTCCAAATGTCAGATGTAAATCTGCTATACAATAAAGCCTTGAAGTTGGAAAGCCGAAAAAGTAAAAGGTTTAGAGACCCTGCAAGGGCTTTTTTTCTTTCTCTACACAAATCAATACTCTGAATTCAACCTCTTTTAGGGAGATATAAACGCAATGCATTACCTAAAGGTGTTTCTTCTTGACAGCTCTTCAATTTTAAAAGTCACAAAGTTGAAAACACTGTCAGTAATAGAAAAGAAGATTTTGTTTTAACATCCCCAATTTATATGAATGTTGGGTGTTTTTTGCTACTACATTTTTTTGCTATTATTTAAGAAACACTGAAATTTCCTCTGCACTCACAGAACTTAGAATATTATTTGATTGGAGATTAACTTCTGAGTAAAAATATTTTTAAACTATTCCTCTCCATTCTTAGCTATATTTTTATTAAAAATAAGATGTAGGAAAAAAATGCAATCTAAATATATTGGAAAAGCATGTTCTGTAAAAAAAAGCTGTTCTGTCCACAGACATTTTGACAGAAAAATGTTAATCACATCTTTATGACAAATGTCTTTAGTTTTCAGTATTTCATTCCCAGACTCCCTGGTTTCTTTATCTCTTTGTATTTCTGACATATTTTGAGACTCATATGATTAAATAATTTTAATGGAAACAACTCTTTTCATCTGCAGTCTTGATGTCTAACATAAGCAGAATCCTCAAACAAGCTCAGTTCTGCCTGGTGAATGAATTCACCTTTCCCACCTCATGCACACCCTCCAAACACTTTCAGATTAAAATATTCAACCTCTTTCTCCTCTTCACCTTCCACCTTCCACCACTCTCCTTCCTTAAGGTTCCTGCTGTACCATGAGTCAGTCACCTAAACATCCTTGGAAATCAGAGAAAACTTGGATGAGCATGGAATGGTTCACACTGACTGGGAAGGGCCAGTCGAGCCCCATCAGGTTTGGCAGAAGTTTAGATGAGGTTTACAAAAGGCTTGGCAGGGTTTTGGTCATTTGTGTGGGTTCCTGTCTGTGATAATTTTTTCCCTACCACAGGAGCTTCATTGCCTCTCCAAAGGGCAGTTTGCTGCACCCACACAGCTTTTTTTAGGCTGAGGACAGAATCAAACCTTTCTGTAAGAAACAGATCCCAAGAACACAGCAGAGCCACTGCTGGTGGTGTGGAAAAGAGAAAAAAGAGCAAATCAAGCCTTAAAGCTATCAGAGGCCATGACTCTTCCAACACACCAAGTCCTCCTTCTGCTCAGAATCTTTTCAGTGCCTCACCTTTCAAATGAGTTTGCAAATAGCATTTGATTTCAGTATTATTTCTGCTTGTTCAAACTTGTAATAGTCTTAAGAAGGCTTTCAGGGGACTGATAAATAAAGTTTCCAGTTTAGAGTTAAAATTTCCATACATATTCAATGTTTTTTCCTGCCTTTTAGTAGCTAAATGCAGAAGTCAAGATATGTGGCCTTTTATTACCATATTCAGCCTAAAGGTTCCATGTTTATTTATATCCTGTAGTTCTGGAGAAGACTGATATAACAACCTGAACCTCACAAGTTTTTGATCCAGTTTTATGAGCTGTAAATCATAAAGCTGGTACTGAAGATTGACTGCTTGTCAATGGTAGGGACACGAAACAAACCCAAGAGAAAACCAAAACAAACTTAAATATATAGAAAGAGTTTTGAAGTCTAAAATTGTGTGCCTTTTTGTTATACTGCTAAAAGAAAAGAGATGGATTCATCAGAACATAAAACAGCTGCAACAAGGGTTTCTAGCAATTCAAATCAGAAGTTCTAGTATAAAAAAGCATGTCTTCTTTACCACAGCTTAATTTCTCCCTGGTGTTTATATGTACTTATTTGACAAAGCGACTAATTTTTAAAGTTCTTTCAAGTTAAACACAATAATTTTCTAAAAAGAGTATAGATGAGAAAAAAAAAGAAATAACCTCATGCAAATGGACTAAGAATGGTTAATTGCTACTCTCTATTTCTTTCCTGAGTGATTGTTTGTTTTAATTAGCAATAATTTTTATTTTTTAAATTAACTGAGTTATTTGTTGGTAAATAATATTTCTTTCTTTTTCCAAACAAAGGGAACAGCATCACATTTCTTTCTGGCTTTCAAAATATTTTATGTTTTAAGCTCAACAATAATAAACCAGTTCACACTTCTGCCTTGGCTTTCCTTTTCTTGCTTTTTCACTGTTTTTCAAATAGATTTCATTCTTTGCGATTTTGGAGACAAGACAAAAAATGTGACATAAATGCAAATTAAAGACTGAAGTGATAAAAAAAACCAATAAAAATCAAACTAGACTTTTATTGCTATTAAAAGAACCCTCTCATTTCTCTGATTTCTCATAATCTCTTGGGATCTGGAAACTATTACAACATTTTTGGGTTGACACTACAGCTGCTCCTTAATATATTTTTTTAAAGAATCCTTGATATATGTAGTGACACACAGCTGAAACCTTGTATAGTGGAATATCAATAGCTTGAACAGTAGTTAGTTTAACTGAGATTTTAGTCAGTAGAAGAGCTACAGTGCTGGAACAGACCTTCTATTTCTGTGTGTCTGGGCTAAATAAAGCTCCCTGCTCACCTAGCAGGCAGGCTGAGAGCTTCCTGCCAGCGCTGGGGGAGAGTGCAGGAGATTTCTGCTGTAAAATAACTCTGGAATTGCACACCAAGCCCACCCTGGGGGCTGGGGGGAGCTGCCACCCCTCTGCTGCCACAGGGCACTGGGCAGTGTCTGTCTGTCTGTCTGTCTGTCCAGAGGACACAAGGCACACGTGGAGGGGCAGCCTCAGCCTTCCCAGCAGTGTCCTGCAGGGTCTGCCCTCCACCAGCGCTCACTGCTGGGAGAGGGGCAAAAATCTGCATTCTGGACCTCACAGCAAGGATTCCTCCTGGTTCAGACAGAGCCACACAAGGGCGTGAGCAACACCTAACACCGGAGATTTTTAGGTTTAGAGGCCTTTTCAGTGGCCTCTTTTTGCCAACATGGTGAGAAATGGAAGCACGTTGTTGTCTTGTTCTCTTAGGTCTTTTGAAAATGAATATTTTGATTCAGAATCTCCCTACTGAATCACGACCAATTTCTTTCTCATTTTTTAATGTTTACTTTTAAACATCCGAATTTTTATGTTTTAAAACATAATTTTCTACAATAGAGAAGAAATGACTTAATGCATAAAATCCTACAGATTATTAAGATTCCACAGCAGGATTAGAGAGCACTTGAGTGATGCACTGATACACACTTCCCTCTGATACCTGTCAGATATACAGAGATTACTGGGGATCTTCCCTCCCACTCCCCTTAACAGGCCCCTAAGAACCTGGATTTATTGTGACATGCTTCATCATCTTTTCATCTTAATGCTCTGTGATTCAACTCTTCTAGTTCTTCTGTGCAAAACCTTAATGGTTTAGCCCTTGAAGTCACTGAGCTCATTGCATACTGCCAGAGGAAGGTGGGATGGAAAAGGTTTCTACCTCATTACCATGTGGAATACTGGATGGCAAAATATTCTTTTTAAACCCGTGCTTAATGTAATTACAAATTTACTCAAAATCACTTGAAACTAATTTAAGTGAGAGATGTCACAAGATGAAATGTCATTTGTCACAAGTTAATGCCGTGCTATTTCTGGAGAAAACAAATTTAGTAAATAGCCTGATTAAAAGGGGTTTGTGAGAGTGTAAATAAATGAAGTGCAAGGAAATCAGCAATGTGTTTTATAGTGAGAGACATTCTCTAGGACAGGAAGAAAAGCTATCAACCACATGGAGAACAAAACCAGAGCAGATATTCTGTGTTTGCAGCCCTGTTTCCAAGCTGGCACCCGGGGCAAGAGATTGCAGAGAATCATTCTAACAACCTCAAGATCACACTGTATTTGGTGCCAGCTGACAGACAAAACCCATTATTTTCAGCCTTCAAAGGAAATTTTCTTCAAGCAAAGAAAGAGTATGAATTGCACCTGAATAGACTAATTCATTTTCTACATCTGCTCTTTTCAAAACAGATCTACACTTCAGATATCTGTAGAAATGGCCAGCAAATCTCATGGGAACCCTGCTAGCAAAATCCCAAGTGGAAAGAGCCAGCAAGGGAGTGCCAAAGGCTGCTTTTCCTCACAGCCAAATAAACAAAAATTAAGTTTTCTCAGGGAGGTGGAGTACATCGGAGAATCAGGATGTTTGAGGATAAATAGTTTCTTGAATGTTTTTGCTTCTACAGAACCTTTCTTCTTAATAGAGACATCCACTTTCACTGAATAATTTTTGTTTCCTAAAATTTTCATAAAGAAAAAGGATAAGAATAATCAGGAATATGTCAACAAAAATGTAATTTGCATTTTCCTATGCTCCTCTCAAAGGAAGAAAAAAAATCATCAAGTTTTAACTGAAAGTTGTAATTCTTTTATTCCTTTTGTGAAAAACCAAATTGCTTGTGGCTGCAGAAAAAAATCCACTCAAAGGGACTGATCAAGTGCCTGCAACAGCAAGCAGCAGAATTTCACCAACTCTAGCTCATAAAAACTGGCAAAGTTCTTGTGGTAGCAACAAAATTGACAACTTCAAATTATTTCTGTGAAAGTTGCTTTGTGGATCTGCTGGGGGAAGATATCTGCCCACATCACTTCCCACAGAACAGATTTCAATGAATTCCCAATAATGTGTCTGATAAATTTTACCTTTTATTTTTGCTTATCACTGGGGAGGATAGAGTTCCTCAAACATATCCATTATTCAGACTTCCACATTGATATTTTGTTTCAGATATTAAGTCTACAGATTATTATGAGCCATTTGAGCTTTGCTATCATTTTGTTCCAAGGGTCAGGGAAGTCACATAGTACAGTTTCCATTCTCCTTCTTGGGACATTAGCTTAAAATCCACCACCACATGTATGGCTCTGAAATTCTCTTTTTGTGATTGTTCATGCTAGCAAAACTTGAATGGTGTGCTGTTACAAGGTGAGATGTTACTATAAATTGAAATTCCTGTAGGTAGGTTTAGGATGAAGTCCTAAATACTTACATATTTAAGGCATTTTTTGTCTCAAGAAGAAAAAGGTACATGGTCCCTGTCCTCAAGGATTTAGAATCATGGGACATATTTTGTCCTATCTGAGCTTAGGTCGTGCAGAACCATAGCCTAGGTTTATACAATCACATCTGAAAGTATTAATAGAGAGATATTCAGATTTTGACTGAAATTATGAAGGTGTGTGGATTTTTCTTCACCCAGCCTTGTTCTACCTAACACAACCAGTAAGTTCCCAAGTATCCAATCTACACAAGATAAAATTCTCAGACCATAGCAACTGTGATGTTGTTAATCTCTTCCATTTAGCAGGCATGCAGCTCCATCTTGGAGCAGAGGGAAATGCTGCAACTCTCCTTACCCTGCCATTGGGTGAAATCTGGATTTGTTGCTGCTTCTGTCATAGATAGATGAAAGAAAGGCAGAGAATGACTAGAAGGGAATGGCTGGTGGCTTTCACTGGAAAGGTACCAAGGGTTATTATATTGGAGGACTGTTGGATACAACATTAATCTTCAGAGCAGGCCCTAAAACACACTGTTATGTAATAATAATATTAAAAAAAAATCCACTAAGCTATAAAAATCCACCAAATTTGCTGTGCAGGAAGCTGGAAGTAGAAACTTATACCAACATCTTCAAAATAAATAAATCATGGCAAACACCTCTGCACAGACACTGAAGGGAATAGGCAAGGACGTGCAGCCTCACATTGCTAACCCAGTGACTGCACAAGCAAAAAACCATGAGGAGAACCAGCCACAGACAGCTCCCAGCTCCCACAGCCACACTGACCCCTTTGGGGACAGTCCCAGGCAGGGCAGCCCCTTGGTCCTACTCAGCAGAGCACTTGTCCTGCTCTCACCGGGGCTGGGCTCTTTCCCAATTCCCTGATGGATTTACATCTTCATTTGAGAGGTTTCCTGGTCTGAAAGCAGCCTGTGGGGTGGAGGCAGGGATTTCCTTGTGAGGCTGTGGGTCCCAGGGGCAGCCCTGGGCACAGCAGGTGCCCGAGGGCAGGAGCACAAGGAGCTGCTCTGCCTTTGCTGCCGGGAGCGGCCGCGCTCCGGCACCGACTGCAGGGCTGCTCACTCTGCATTCTGAAATGGGAGCACACATGGCTGAGAAAGTTCAGAGTGTTAGCAGCACATAACTGGCCTGAAGGGAAACAAGTGAAGGGAAAACAGAAATATCTATGATCTGTGTAATGATTTTTGCAAAAGTAGAAGAACTGCATAACTTGTTACGCAGAAAGAACTAGTAGCAGCGCACGCAGGATTTTAGTTGCTAGGTAGAAACTATTAAGATAAGATGCATATTGTGAAAATTCTGTAAAGCAAGACTTAGGTATTTTGAGAAATCAATAAAGCAGAAAGCTATGGCTTGAACCCAGCAAAACTGGGCTCATACTCTTTGGCAAGAACAAAGTGACCTGAAGAATAGCCAAACCTCCACTGCACCCACCCAGAAGGGAAGATCAGCCTGAGGAAGATGTTGGCCTTCCTCCCAAGAGCCCAACTCACACCACCAGGAGGAGTGGCAGATAATTGCAATACCAAGGGAGAGAAGGGAGGGTGGTGAGGTGTGGGTTTATGGGATCCATGTGTATTTAAACCTGGCAGGTGTGGGTTGGTGGGATCCATGTGTATTTAAACCTGGACCTTGTTCTGACCAGGTACGCACAGTTTGAAGGAGATATCCCCCCGTGTACCCCAGCTGGAATAAAACAATCCTGCTTGACAATTTCTAGTTGTCAAGTCCTTATTCCTCAACTCACATTCACACCCCTGCTTTCCTCAGATTAATCAGCTCCTGCAGCTGACCTCCTTGGGCTGCTGCACTGAATAGGAAAGTTATTTGCTTTTTTGCTATTTCTTTGCAAAAAGCTCCATCAATGTGGCCTTGCCTAGGGTGCCTTCCTATAGCATAACGGATTCCTCCCTGCCTTGTGAATTACCCCTGTATGTTTATACCACTAGCAAATTTTAGAAATTATGTATATGATGCTGATGTTCTTTCCTTTGGATAGAAGTTAGGTGAGATTTCCCAGCTCCTGCCCTCCTGGGGGAGACCAGGAAGTGACAAGTATGATTCCTTTCTTTCCCAGACACTCTGCCCCATGGAACAGGTAGAATGTACTTCTAAATATCCCAGCGTATACTGGGAAATAAATGTAAGGTGTCCAGATGGGACACAAGTGACTAAAATAAATTCAAGATATTGAATATATTCAGATAAATTCAAGCCACATCATGTTACCCGTCACATGAATCGGACCACTGTGAATTTAATGTCATATACTCTGATTTTAGCCACTAAAGGGACACTGGTTTGAAACATCTTTTGTCACTGGCACATTGCTCCCAGCTCTGCACACAGCTGCCTGCCCTTCCTACCCTTATGCAAGAAAGGACCCAGATATGTCAATGAAAGATGGCTGGTGACCACAGCACTCAGGATAGACATAACTGGATTGGTATTCTAAGTTGTCCTGGCACCTGAACACCTCAAAATACAGGAAAAGCTTTAAAACTTTTTTTTTTTTTTTTTTTTTTTTACCAGTGTGAGGGTACACAAGGACTGGAACAGGTTGCAAAGAGCTGTTATGGAGTCTCCATCCTTGGTAATAATTAGAACTGGATGTGGCTGTGGACAATTTGCCCTAGCTGTCCCTACTTGGATCATGGGGTTTGAATTAGATTATCTTCAACCTCAGCAATGTTGTGATTCTCTAAAAAGATGTTTAAGGTCATTCCAGAGGTGTAGGGTGTGCTGAGTGACATCCAGCTGCTCCTCTAGAGAGATTCTGGTACCCTGCAGGAGCTGTTTCCCCCTCAGGTCACTGTCCCCAGAGCCCTGGCATCCTCAGGCAGCCCAAATGACTCCTCTGTGTGTGGAGGGCTCAGTGGCACACTCTGCCCAGCCACCCTCAGTCAGCTTTGCAAGCAGATTTCTAAAGAATCTAAAGAACTTGATGGGGCTCTGGGTGTAGGAGCCCTCCTGGCAAAGCATGTGAGGGTTATGGAGGCTCCTGTCAAACAGATTTGGCAAATCTAATTACTGATACTACTACTAATAGCAGACTGACTCTTGATAGTTTTTGGATTTGTTTCCTCAGCAACTGAGAGTTGAAGAAACATTTATTTAATGAATAAACTAAGGATTAGCCTCAAAAAAAAAAAAAAAGTTCTTTTCAGGAAAGATTTAAATAAGTTTCTTAAGATATATTCATAAACCTTTTAAGTCACATCACCAATTCTCACAAATTCATGTGGGCCTAAACTTTTGCTCAAAATGTCATTGTAAGCAAATATTCAGATTTAATGTAGAGAGCAATTATTTTTGAAAAAAAGCTCCACTATGCTGATTCTGGATTCCTTACAATTCAAACAAGAGAAACAAAGCCTTGAAGTCAGAGAATTGAATGCGAAGAGCTTGGATGTTGAATCTCAGTGCCCAGTAAATATCATTCCTAAAGAGGGATATACAGCCAATGAATCAGCCTTCCTTTTCCATTTTCCCTCAAACTTCATGCTTCAATGTCCCTAATTATTCTCAAACTGAATAACTTCGAGAAAACGTCGGTCTGTTCACCAGAAGTCCACAAATAGAAGGCAGAATAAAGTCTTATTTTCAAAAAAAGTTATATATTATACCAAGCTCTGCAAGACAGCTAATACCAAATGCAGCAGAGAGAATACAAGCTTGTGTGTAACAATAGGGAAATAGGGGTAAAATTATATTTAAGAATATTTATATTCCCAGCCTCCTACAACGTGGGAGAAATAATCACTTATGATTATTAGAGAGTAGGCACTGATATCTTGGCCTCTTGTTATCCTGCTCCAGGTAAGACAAAAGCAGGCACTGAACACAGCTTGGGTAGGCATAATTTTAGTGCTGGAGACAATGAACTAAACCTAATCTTAGACACAGTCCTGCAAACCTGGGCCCCACTGCTGGGCTAGGGAGCAGGTGCCCAATGTATTTGCAGCATTTCTGTTGGGAAAGCTGCACACACCATTCCCACACTACTCCATTAGCCAGTGATTAAGTGTAAATGGCTATAAGTACCCCACAAGTTTACAATATATCAGTTTTTCTAAGTTCTCTGTGGTTAGGCCTGAGTGGGATTCTATTAATATTTTAAATCATGCTGGAAAGCATAAAACAGACTTGTGCACACCCTCTCTAAAACTGAGGGCTCCTGGGCTGGAGGGATCATTCTTGCAAGTTCCAACAGTGTCTACATAGCTGATTTTCTAGCATACAGGTGTTCTTGTGTGAAAGGGTCCTGGAGCTTAAAACCAGCAAGATAGTTCCCATCATGTTCCCCTTTCTTTTTTCCCAGCAGCTGTTTGATGGGAAACATCACCAGAACATGAGAAAATACCAATAGGGGAACATCTTCAGCAGTTCAGACCAAAGCCTAGCAGCCACTCTCTGGGATGGCTGAAAGGACATGACTAGTGAAGAATATAAAACTGGACCACACATGTTCCTTAACCTCCAGCTGTTTTCTGCTCAGGGATCTTCTGGAGACAATTTATATTAAACCTGACTGAAAGGAAACCTCTCTAACTCTAGAAACAAATAGAAATTATGGCTAGAATGAAAATAACAAAGCTGATGTAGTTCAAAGCTTTCAAATATATATCTGTGACATCAAGATGGTGTGTTATAGTGTTGCCCATAAATAAGTGTTCCAAGGTCTTCCTTGGAAAGTCCACTGACCCAAAGGGAAACCCTAGAATGTGACAGCTAAAAAAACACCAAAACAAAAATCCAAACCAAAAACCAAATCCAAAGCCAAAGAAACAAACTAGTCTCAAACACTTAATATATGAGTTCAAATGGGTCAAGATTAATATCTGCAAAGCTGTGCTCTACCTAGTTGAGTCATGCATTAGAGGGCAGCCAAAAAACTTGTTCCTTCCCCTGTGAATATTAATCCATAAAATAAATGGCTTTGCAACCTGGGAGCAGTGCTCTGTCCCCATGGTCTTGCAAGATTAGCAATAAAACTAATTCTGTTTAATTTCTGCAGCTGTGCTCTGTCTTGGGGAAGGGGTTCTGCTTGCTGTCGAGGCTGCAGTTGCAAAGTCTTTATCTCCAAGAGATACTTTTATTATTTTTATTTTTATTTTTTCTTTAAATGTCAGCACACTTGCCAAAAGGCATTACTGTTGCAGAAAAACTCATCTTTAATATCTGCATCTTATTCCTAAAACAGTTTAGCTTTTTATTGCCACTGTTTATAGAAAGCCTACAGTAATATAAATGGCATTCATAAAAGTTGCCAGGTTTTTAGCAGCATGCTGTGCCTTCACAGCAGTTACAACAATTCTGCTGCCACAAAATAGTATCCAATTGCAGTATCTACTGGCAGAAGCACAAATTGTTCTCTTAGGTTGGACATTGCTGGAATAAGATCACATTTGCTAACACCTTTTTTGTTGTTGTTTTCTGTTTTTTGGCAGGATGAAATGTTTCTCTTTCTTTTGCCACATAAAAAGGAAGGATCAGGGAGTTGTTTGGGTTTGTGCCCTGTTAAGAGAATTATTTTTTCTTCTTATGATACGAGGCTTAATTATACTTCCCTGTTTAATGCTTGTATTCAGCTTCCCACAACAGTATTTCTCTGTGGAAGGTGTGTAATGTGTCTAGAGAAATCTCAACTTCTCTCATTACATGATGCCAAGATTTTGGACAAAAGTACTTGCTCTCAATCTCTCTAAGGGGTTGCCTCTAAATCAGGATTAAGCCCTTTTTCTCTATAAGACAAATCATACCCAAAGCAGCTGCCTTTCTGCAAAAATCAGGTGAGAGAGGAACACCAGTAATCCCTGCCCCAGGAGAAAATGCACAGACTAGAAATGAACATCAGCTTTGACCTGGAGAATGCCCTGTACTGTGTATGTTATGAAACCACAGACAGACATCCAAAAATTGGAGAACTTCCCTTTGCAGTGCTGAATAAAGTCCATCTCCCTTGCCTGTCTCATGCCCAGCACTCTTTGTTCCAAGTAAGTACAATGTGGTCTCTCAGTGTACTCAGTGGATATCACAACTGTAATCCCTGGTCACACAAAGGTAATCCCTGGTCAGTTTTGTCCAGGTCTTACCACAAAGCTTTTGAAAACATTCTGTCAGAGTTAGAGCTTTTTTACATTTCTGACCTCTCTCCCTCTTTCAAGAAAAAATCACCACCCCTAAAGCTGACCAAACCACAGCTGTGATCCATGCAAGCAGCCAGAAATATCCCATTTGAGTACAGCATTGCAAGCTGAACTGAGCTTTCCATTTAGGACCAAGATTAGAGTTTGCTGGGAAAAGATCCTTAAAAAGAATGTTAGTTTTCCCCTGATTCACACTGTTTATGATGGCCTGCCTGGCATCAGGCTGGCTGTAGCACAGAATTTCAAATTTGTTTTTCCTCCAGGGAGTCAGAGTACTAATCTACAGTAACACAGGCTGCAGGAATCTAATCATTGTACCATGACCCCAAATGATCTTGTTATGCATTCTGCTTCTGCCCAGTCTATCTTGTGGATTGACAAAAGTTTCTGCAGTCTGGAGATAAGGAATGTGGTCTCATCCATTTATTCTTACTTTACTAGCCTGGAGACAGCAATATATTCCAGTCATTCAGATGAGAGACTTGCTGATGAGCACGTGGGAATAAATGGGAACCAGTGAATTATGTGCACAGCCACAATGTGGCTTTAGTGAAGAGTAAAGCACACCTCCTGAGACGTGTTGCTGACAGAATCAGAAAGGTGAAGATAGGAGCATCAAGCTTCTTGGGACATTTTGGAGTTAACAAAAGGCAGTACCATCACTCTCAGGGAGATTTCCAATCAGATTGAAAAAGTGCCCTAAAAGCAGAAGATGGGTTACCCACCATTTCTTCTCTTTAGTCTCATGGTAGTTTCTTCCTGGAAATTTGGAGGAAACATGGAAGTTGTAGGGAAAAGAGAAAGCTGCTTGCCCTGACATTGTCACCTTCTCTAAAACAATGGCTCTGCAGTGAATAGCAACATGCTTAGACAAATTTCCTCTTTAGAGGCATCTTTATCCCAGGCTGGGGAAGTCAATTCTACCACAGTTTTAATGGACACTACACTACAAGAGGCGTAAAGGAGGCAGCAATCTGCCTTCATCTCTTTGCTTGCTTAGGGCTTTTTCACGTGTTTAGATCAGGTGATTGCACAGAAATGTCAGGATATATAAGGACTTACTGCACAAAATTCAACAAGGAATGAGGGGGTGCTCAGAAATTAAACACAATAAATGCCCAGGAAATCATTTACCTTGCTTGTTTTGAGAGGAATTAACCTATTGCTCTCTGCAGCCCCAGTAGGGCAGGCATGAGGACCAACCACCTGCTCAACAGAACAGCTCTGTGCTCCGCTCATCCATGTGGCAGAAAGTATCACTTATTTGGTGGATGCATGTCTCTCAAATATCACAGCCAGTCTTTCCCTATCTGCACAGCAATGCTGCTCATAGTAAGGTCCATTCAGGTAATTTCCAAAGTCACAAAGGTGGACAGTTTTCCTTTGGACTTCCCAGTACTTTTTCATGTTGTTATCCCAAGGACTCCTCATTGCACTCTGCCTTTTCCCCTGTATAATGTTCTCAGGAAGGCAAATTATCTGGCCTGCCCCATATATCTCCCTATCCCTATCCTATTTGCCCACAGATCTGCCAGGATACAGAAAAAAACAAGGAGATGCAGCAGTCTGCAGCTTCAGCAAGGTTCTCCAGGTAATGAAACATATCTTCCAGAGACAAGCCTAATACAGGATGAACTGAGTTACTTTAATTCTAGGTTGGTGCACTGCCAGTGAAATAATTATCATTTAAAGGTTAATTAAAGAATCTGCCTTTGCAGGTTGTGAGGAAGGCACTTAACAGCAGGAACTGAGCTCAGGAGTTGTCGGTTTGTGTGCATAATACATAACGTTCCAGGCACAAAAGTGCAGACTCACTTTGATCTCACCCTCAGCAGAGTAAATGCCATCCATCCCTGGATTCGGTGCAGCTGTTCTGAATTTACATGTTATATCCAGTGCAGTAGGCTCAGGAAATAAAAATACTTGGAGGAAATCCATTTCATCCTGTCTTTATACCTGCAGCCCCACACACAGCCTGCTCCTGACATACAAAGAGTTACACACGTAAGGCTCACCAAATTTACCAATCACTCAGCGTTGAAAAATGCATTTCTTGGTGATGTTCAGCTCTTGAGACCTGGTCAGTGACTGGAGGAGTGAAATATGACATCTCAGAATGATGGTGTTTATCCAGTTACTTCTGCAAGGAGTAAACTCCTGCCCCAGTCATCCACAGCTCTCCTCAGCCTCCAGTGCCATGGTGAAGCTGCACCTCCTGCCCACACAACTTCATTTCATTCCCCCACTGACACACATCTTTGGAATGCCTTTCTACACTACACCAAGAGGGACAGCAGTTTTCAAAGCATTTTTTGCTTGGGCTACGAAACATCAAGTCCTAAGTCCATGGGGCTCAAAGCTTCACTCCATCCTCATTCCATAGATAACACCTTAAGCGTTTTATCCCTTTTGTTTGACGTGTTCTACTGGAACAATCAAATATCCATGATGATCATGGTTATTTTAGCTCACCTAGTTTATGCACTACCAAGAGTAATTTGTGCTGCTGCCTGTTTTGCTTTTCTTAAAAGTTATTAGTTTGATGAAAGAGATGTAATGATAACAGTGGCATATATTATTTCTTCCTTATTTACATCAAGATTAAAGGTACACCATTTTAGGATGTGCATGTATTTCACACTGAGACCATGGAAGAAGTTACCAAAATTCAGAATATGACAAAGGGTGGAGAAAGAGATTCAACAGACAGTTTGAGAGCTGGAATAAGGGCTTGCCTGAGCAGCCTGTACCCACCTCCCCACTGGCAATGCTTTCAACAATCATACTCCTGCATGCACTTCTACCAGCTCTGCCCACTGCACTGCACTCCTGTGCTGGCACACACACACACAGAGAATCATTCAAGGCTTTTGGTAACCATGTTCTGAACAGGGGATGGGAGCTGATGTGCAGAATTTGGCATCAGATGTGAGGGTCACCCCTCCCACCGATGGCAGCTCCCAAACAGGACATAAGGAGCTGAAAATGCTGTGGAACAGGGCAACACCAGCAATCTCAGCGTGCAGCCTGTGTGTGAAAAAGACAAGGGGGAGCTGGCTAGAAGGAGGAGCTGTTAAGGGATAAGGGAAATAATGTCAATTAAGGGAAGAATAAATTAGATAAAGGGAATCCCAGGAGTCAATATGAAATAAGGAAGAAGGAAGAAAAAGCAGCAGGCAAGGACAGGTCCCAAACAAAATGGAAATACAGAGACAACTTTTACAAAGTCTTCCTCCCTAGGGCAGCCACTCAGGGCTTTTCCCTGCTTGACTTCCACTCTGTGTCCTTCAGTTTGGTTTTCTTTGCACACACTCCGTTTGATCTCCAGCATGCTGAAGGCAAGAACTTTAAAAGAAATGTTGTTGCCAATTTGGAAACAAAGGAGTGACTCTAATGAGTTACCTGAGATACGTTTTTACAAAGTCAAACCTCAAAAGGTTTTATTCATGTGATGAAGAGCAGACAGAACTGACGTGAAACAGGAAAAATCATAAACAGCAACAAAAAGAAAACAATTTAGATGGAGCCACATATTAAAAAATATGTGGCATAATTAGATATATATATTTTAAAACAGGGCAGCGTGTATCTTTCTGATAAATAGTTACTGTCTATTGGAAAGACTTTCCTGTAACAGTTACCTACTATTTCCTTATTCTTATTTTCCTACTGGGAAGCAGTATCAAGGATGTGATTAGGATGTGATTTAGCAAACATTTAACCAATATATGTTTAATCATTTAAGAAAAAGCATCATAAATATAATGCTTTGTGTATGAGAATCATCAGGGAGTAATTAGAACTCTTAATGCTTACAGAATAAATATGACATCCTCCTGTTTCAGAATCACTCTTCAGCTCTCCCACAGAGCAGAAATACAGAGGAAGCAATTAAGCAGGCAAATAAAAAAGAAAAAAAAAAAGAAAAAAATAATAATTGAAAAAGGTATATTGAAGGGAAACACTTCTGAAGTTCAATCCACACATTTCACTGTACTTTGGGACTCTGAGATCCCCTAGTGAGCAATAGACCTTTTAACGTAATTGATCTTATTTCAGTTAAAGTATTCTACTTGGACGTCTTTTGGCAATAAACAGATTCAGTCTGTGTTTGTCAGAGTTATCTCAGCTGGCCTAAGAAAACTTAGAGCATGTTCATAAGGGTTTAGTTGTTTCTTGCAATGAGAATCTTGCTGTACAAAAAACTGGGTGCTCACCAGAAGTCACTGGAGAAAACAACAAGCTACAAAGCAGAGATAAGGTGTGCCTGGCACATAAATACAGAGAAAAATGAGTATTCCACTTTCATTCACCATGACCAGTACTGTAATTTCTTGTCTCTTGTTGAATTTTAAAGACAAATTTTACAAAATCGGTTGGAATTTTCAATGAAAAACAAAGCCAATCACGTTTCATGTGGAAAAGGACACAAAGGTATCTGTGTAATTTTCCAAAACTGTTCTCTCTTATTTCATAAAATGCAACTAGAAAGCCAAGTTTCATAGGAGAGTTTTTAAAAGTCACTGTAAACATTCCCCCATGATTTCTGAAAGTTGTTGTGGACAAAGAGAGGCTACCCTTGCACAGTCACAGAACGAGGAGGCCTCCTCACACAGACCCAGAGCACTTCAGACCTCCCTGCCAGTGTGACCGAGGACCAGCACACAGCATCACATCCTGTGCATCACAGAAACAGCCCATGAGAGAGTCGTGCAAACAGATTATAGGCTCTTACCATTCATCTCTTTCTTTACAAAGAACTTCTTTCTTTGCAAATAATTCAAGAAGTGAATGCTTTGAAGCTGTAGACAGAACATCAAAATGCACCATGGAAAAACTATAGCATTTTTCAGTTATGCACATTATAGATTTGCAAAATTTACATTAATATATAAACATAAAAGACTGAGTGCAAATATATTCTTTTTATAGATGAAAGTGAATGGGCAACCTCATTATTTTTCTTTAAAAATGGATAATACCATCTGCTTCTAAAGGGATCAACAGTATAACACTTTTCAAGAATTAAGTACAAAATCCTGAAAATTACTTCATCTTAGCTCAAGCTATAAGCAAAAAAGGTGTCCCACACCTTTCAACAGCCACGTTTCAGACAGAAAATCAGTGTATTTCTCCTGCCATGAAGAAAATGTGATATATTTGATCTCCACATCTACACATGGGATTAGTTAATAAAAAAGGGGATGTAGAGAACCAGTGAGGGGTCTTCTACCTGCTGTAAGCACAGACTACTCACTCATCTCTGCGTCTGAGTTCCCCAGTGGCTCAAGGCTGCTGTGAGGTCAAAGCTCTTAAAAACCTGAACTCCTGTTGGTTTGCTAGAGCAGACATCCATGTTCTTCCAGAGCCTTTAGCAGACACTTTACCACTGAGAAGGAGAGACTATGATTTGGACAACAGGACATTTCAAATAATTTCTCTTCTCTCCTGCAGCCTGATGTGATTTATTTGATCCTCCTATTCCAGATCTTTAATTTGATGTATCTGCCTGTTCATTATATTGATGAAAGGAAGAGCGGTTTCAAAGGCAAAATGAGAAAACAAATAAAATAAAGTTTTGCCAGTCATCCTCCATACTGTGTAGAAATCTAATTTGTGGCTAAATCTGGTGAAATCCCCACTAAAGAAAATACAAAATGATACCTTCTTCTTTCATCTGTTGTGATATAGAGTGTGGTCTCTGGATCAGGGAGGTTATTTTCTTCAAGTAATCCCTTCACGTGGATTCAGAAGACTCAGTGATCCAGTGTTTGCATTTTGCCCTCTCTGACTAAGCAGAGACTGAGCCAAGCTAATGTGGAGTGCTCTGTACTGATGCTAATTTACAGATCTGGTCTAAGAATGAAAGGTTCATTAGAAGGGTTTATTAACTAATTACCACTGTGCTTTAGTATAATGTAATGCAGAAAATTGAAAGAATCTATCTGGACTGTTTAATGTAATCATTAACATTCCAGAAGTAACAAACTTCATGTTATTTAAATTCACAGATAATTTAAATTTAGGAGAAGCTGCCAACACCCCTCAAGACAGAAAAAAACAAAGAGTTTTGTGAAGAAGAGCAAAAGAAAGTACAAAGAGATTCAGCTCAAGAAATAATGTTGCATGCTGGTATTACACAGAGGAAACTTATCCATCATGTACACAGACAGAAGGAAGGAATAATAGGAATATTCAGCTTTACAGGAGGGTGACCACCCAGCTGAATCCACAACCCTACGCTGTTACATTGTTTGGGTTCAGGGAAACCTCAGGGTGCAGAGCACTCTACAAAACTGTCCACTAACACCAGCATCTTCCACTTAGCCACCTGTCCCTCTCCCCCATGGCTTCTGCCATTTTCACTCCTCTGCTGTTTGCTCCTTTTCTCTATTTCACCCTTATAACCTCAGGCCCTGCAGGGCTGTGTCTGCTGAGAACAGCCTGGCAACAAGCAAACTCATAAACCTGCAGACCCAGCTGGTGACCCAGCAGTACATTTGGTACCTGGGAATCTGTATAAACTTCTAGAAAAGTACATCACAGGAGAGATCAGGCTATAACACACACACAGAAATGCCCTACAGTTTTGCCTTTTCCTTTTCCAGGAAAGAAATGTGATATGAAGGCATTTGGAGGAGGAAAGTGAACATTTGCAATAATGTTTTCAGTATGTTAGCCCTATTTTGAGCTCAGCTATTGTGAGTAGTTTTGGACATCTCAGTCCTGCATTCCAATCACACTACTTTCTTTTTTTGAAAGGAAATAAAAGAAGGAAATTAATTTCACAGGCTGGCAATTTGACCCGAGCTCCATCCCTCTGCTCTGTTCTGACATGCTGCATTAAGAACTAAAGCATTCTTGGGCATCTGGTGGTCAAGGGATCCAGGAACTAGAAGCACTTGTTTCCTCAGAAAATGTTACCAATACTGTCTGTGCATGTGCTTCCCTAAACATAGTTTTAGTTCTTTGGCCTCTATCAACCAGATTTGACAGCAGCATTTTGACAAGAAAATAAACAGCAACCAGTTAAAGGAGCAAGACTCTGTAATTATCTTACAAGAGAAAAAAAACAAAACTATAAAAAACTCAATCCTTTAAAACTGCACTGTGAATTCAAATGTTATTAGTTGATAGCTGGAAAGGAAAACAGATGTTGCAAATAGCCCATGAGCTGAAAAATATTTAATTAGAGCTCAAGACTTGGAGCTCCAAAAGTTGTACACCAGAACGAAACTCATGGAAATCTGCTTTTATTATTTCTGCCCCTTGCTTGGCATACTTGGCAGTTTTGAGATCTGCACTGAGTTAGAGCTTGTTTGTGCTCATCAGCTCTGCTGGGGTAAGGCAAAGTCAGTGTTCAAGCTTCATCAGTTGAGAAGCTCATTACTTCCCATTTCAAACAGATACAGAACATTTTGTCTCACACGCTTGCAAGGAAAAAAAAAAAAAAAACAACAAAAACGAACTAACTCCTCAAGCAGTTTTAAGAATATTTCTACTGTGCTCTCAAATGTGGACAAGTATATAGCTCACATCCTATAGAATTTGCTTGCAAGGGTAAGAGTCTTAGCACTGTAAAGACTCAGAAGAGGTCTTTACATATTACTGCTGCAACTGTTTATTACACTCAAGCCCTCAGATCTTCTTCAGGCATTAATTTTTCAGTAATCCCTTACTGATCAAGCAGAATATTTTCCTAATCAGCATGTGGAGTTCTCTGGGCTATGACTTTCTCTCTCAGGCTTGTGAGGCAAGCTATACTCTGCTGAGGAAATTTCTCTCATCTTCTTTCCACCAGTGAGGATATGTTCAATACCAAAGGAAAAAAATTGACACAGGAGAGGATTCATTACATCTCCAGCTCAGGGACCACTGATTAGGACACTCACAATTTCACCAGCTGAGCTGATAATTCCTCTGCACTTTTCCACCACAGGGATTTTCTCAAAGCTAACTCAATATCTAAATATGTTTAATGACATATGGCTTGGTCCAAAAAATGATATGGAAAAGGCAATAATATTCCAATGTTACCAAAAAAAAAGAAAAAAGAGAAAAGAAAAAATATCAGGTACATTTTTTTGACATATGAGCTGTGATTTGCTTGTCCCTTTACAGCTTGAATTTTCGGTATCCTTCCAGCAAATGATTTCCCAAATGGAAATTTTACGAATGGTGTAATTCTGAAAATACAGCCATAAATATTTTTTTCGTTAGAAAGATATCAGAGTTCAGGCACAATGTCACTTCCATTTATTTCATTCTGATAGGTAACTGATTGCACCACCATCCTTCCAAATTAAATATCTCAATAAACTTTCAGAGGAAAGGCTCCTTTCAGTCAGAAAGGTTTTTGCATGCCATCATTGACACTGTAGGTAGAAAATATGAAAGATTATCACATCTTATTAATCAACTGTACTTTGTCACTGCAAATAGACTAAGGTTCAGCACAGGGTTATTTTGGCTCTTTGCTTTCGGTATGTTTGGGACATGATGTGGTGTTTGTTCTTCAGTTTTCTTTTTGTTTTTCTTTTTTTGTTAACGAGCAAGAAAATACAAATCCTTTTTGCATTCTGAGTAGTGCTTAGTGACAGACATAAAAAGAGAAAACATCTTTTAGCAAGAAGATTACACCGTAGCAAATCCTACAAAGTATAATAATTCTTGAGATCCTTAGTTATACAGCACAATAAATTAGAGTTTGGAACCTCTGAAAGCTCTTTAACCCCAGACAGGTAGGGGGAGGGGAGCTGCTATAAATAATTTTTGAATAGAAGCATTTCTGACATAGCCAACCACATTTTGTGACATTCACTGAATGATTCTTATGCTTGTTTAATTTGCTGTGTGAGCATATAATTTGGGGAAAATGGCTTTCACTCTCTTCCCCCCCCCAAAAAAAAAATACAGAAAGCTTAGCAGCAAATAGTCATCTCTTGACTTGAAAGCATAAAGGACTGTATAATTGCTAGATGACATATCCAGCAGAATGTTAATTTTTCAGACAAATCATCTACCTAGAGGAAAACATAATTCCAGACTGTGTGTTCTGCCTGGGCATGAGTTATCCAAGCCCTCATCTGAAGCCATGCCTTTGATTTTTCTGCTTTCCTCAACTCCACTTAATGTAACTCAGACTCGATGAGAAAAAGAGGTGTGAGAGTTTTCAGTTACATCTGCTCTTTTGCACCTATAATACATTGCTTTAGTACCTCCTTAGACCCAGTGACTTCTGCTTCAAGAGATGGCTTTTAAATAACTTAAAGTGGTGAAGCTACCACCGTCCCCTCCCAGAGGGGTCATCCAGGGTGACTCTGACAGGCTACAAGGTGATGAAGAGCAGTTGGAAATAACAAAACAATTCATATCTGCCATTACCTGAAATCTAGTCCTCCTGAAATCCACTGCAAGTATTTTTTTAGTGATGCATCCAAAATAAAGGCTACATTAGAGTAAATACTGTAAGCATTTCAGAGGGTCTGATCCAAACTGACAGGTTTAGCACAGTGTTTCAACATTGCCTCCAAATTCCATGGTGCAACAGGGAAATTTGGATACAGACAGATTCTGGGCAAAAACTGCACATTCAGCTGTAAGACTGCATCAAAAGATTTGACAATGCAGCCGAAAATATATAAGCCATGTGGATTTTCTACTCTTAATCATTCTTGATGTACCTCAAAGGATTGGAAAATAAAGTTAAGTATGTAACAGTCCAGGGTCATCACAATGAGCAAAGGTCTCAAATCCAAAATACTAGCCCAGGATGTGATTCTTAGAAATGCTAGACTTTGCTTCACCTGCCATATCACCAGCAAACTTGGAAATGCAGTAATTTTTATCCTATGGGAAATACTTGCCTTTCCAAGGCAAAAATGCCTATGAAGGGTAGGCAACACACTCTAGATATGTGTCTTGATTTTTACCTCCATGTTGGTGGACCCATTGTAAAATGGTACCAAGAATACAAACTAAAAGAAAAAGTCAGATTCTGCAAAATTAAACCAACATCCTGGAACTTAATATCAAATGCCATTTTGGGTCCCTCTTTTTCACAGTAGAAGACGTGAAATTCTTCAATTTTAAAATGTCTGACTGCCATGATGTTTTAAATTTCGAAGATAAGTAGAGAGGGCATTAACTGCTCAATAAAAGCTTCAGCATTCCTTCCTCCACCTCTTAAGGAAACATCCTATTTCCATACATAATTTAGTGTACTGCTGTTTTCCTGAGCAGCTTAAATTTGCTACAATTTCCTTCTTTATTCAAAGAGACTTTTAGTGCTTCTAAACTACCTATTTTGGCAGTGCTGCCATGCCTATTTGCAGTGTATAGAGATCTCTGGGTCCAGAGTTCTGCATTAGAAGATGTAAGGAGGGGTTGCAGGTAGCACCACACCACACATCCCTCAGGTCCCACACAGGTTGCATTGCTGCCTGGGGGAATGGAAATGACAACACAGGGGATCTTTGGGGTCTTCCCTTTCCTAAGGAAGCAATCCTGTGAGCACTGAAGAAGTGAGAGACTGGCTAAGGAGCTGCAAAACAATTATTTTACCCAAGTTAATTTCCAACAAGCTAATTCAGAAATTTCCCCCTCTACCCCACTTATTTCACTGGCAGAGCTGGGGACTGACTTTAAAGCAGCCTGCAGCAGGCAGTTACACACATCCATCAGCTTCAAGATCTTATGAAAATGAATGAAAAAAAAATGAAGACAAAAGAGAAAAGTATTTTTAGTCTTTTCTTTAAACCACAAAGAAAAAGCAAATAAGATCATTAATTTTTTACAGAATCAAATGCACTCAATTATCTTGCTTTTGTACAGGAAGGAGGAATTTCAGTATGAATTGATTTGAGGTGACTGCTCTGACAGAAAAGGGAAGGAAGGGGAGGATTTCAAACTTGGTTGTTTCCTACCATTTCCCCCCTCCCCACACACCCCCTTTATGCACTTAATCCTCTGCTGCAAAGAGTTTTAATAGTGAAGGGTCTGCAGTGCTAATACTGATAACTGCATGGTGCTGTGCCTATTTGTCAGTTTAATGATTATGTACATGAGAAAAATTGTTGCCTTCCTTCAGCGGCTGATGAGCTTTTCAACACATTATTACCAGAATAAATGTGAAAAGTAAAGTAAGAATTTTCAGTGGAGGGAGTAATTAAGCAACCTCATCACTGAATTTTAACTAGTGATACAAGGACTATTTCATTGCTCAGCTCTAAATGCTCTCTCTGATGAGGGCATAATACCTAAATAGATCTTGTGTAGTGCTCCTTTTGGAAGGAGGGGAAGAGCTCAGGTTTGAAGCAAATGGGGCCATTCCCTCCCAAGTCAAAGGCCTACCCAGCACTAGGGGACTTGCAGCAGTGGCATTATCAGGGTATATTGCCCTCCTATTTTTCATTGGAAAGAGCACAAAAGGCAGAGTTATGTCAGGATCTGGATCTGGTTGGATAGTTCAAATATTTTCTTAATTATTCTGCTGTCCACAGAAAGCAAGGCACACAGTGAGAATGTTATTACCAAGTAGTTTACCAACATTTTTGCTCCACAAATTGTTGCAAACCTTCACAATTTCTCACAAAGCACCTTGTCCCCATTTTTTAACCACTTTTTAATTGAAAAAACCTTGACAATAATGTTGTAAATGTGAAGTGTTCTTTTACCATGACCTCAAACACCACCACCCCCATGTGCACCATGTCTGGCAACAGCTGCTACTGTTGTCTTGTATGTTTTTGTACTGATATCCTACTAATTTATGATCTGATTACCTCTTTTGTTATGTGGAGAATGCTCTGAATGTGCAATAATCTTAAAGGGGTTGATTGCATGAATTCAAATATTGTTGCATAGCCTTTCATTCCCCTGATTGAGGATTGTGTGTAACCACACATTTCTATGTTTGTATATCTGTGTATGAATGCAAACCCATCATATCACACAGAACTAATGGACACAAGACCACAGGCTGCAGCATTAATATGCAAAAGCCATTAAGTTCCTGAACACACTGCTATGATGAAACCCTTAATAGGATGTAGACTGCTGAATTAATAACATTCATCGTGATTATAGTGAGGTGCCAAGACTAATTGGAAAAGGTGTTTGATCATAAAAATAACTACCAGGTTTTTTTTTCCATTTTTTTTCCATAATGAATTTAAATGTGCAATGAATAGAGAGAGAAAGCAGGGGTGGTTAAAAAAATTATGCCTGGTATTGTGTGCGTTAGAAACACAAGTTAAATTAATTGTACATATATTTCAACAATCTTTCATGCTTTGCCAAGTTTCTGTTTTTAAGGTCCCAGCCTAGATGAATCTTTTTATAATAACCATGACCTTAATGAAATCATGTACCTGAGCACACCTGTTTAGAGCTTCTTCACCTCTACAGTTGAGACTCATGTAAGGAAAAAAACCAGTCAATTAAACTTTACATCAGAGTAAATTCTCTGTTCTCCCAGCTTCTCACTAGCTTGCAGCTTACCTGAGTCTCAAATGCACACCCATGAAATATACACCAATAAATTTTCTTTGTTGTTTAAAGAGCTGGCAATATGAAACACATGCTCGTGGTTTCATACATGTAATGGCTGACAGTACAAAAATATTCCTGGAAACAAAAGATACCTGAGTAAGAGTTACAGTACTAGGCTGTTTTCACTGTAACTGTTTATTTAAATTGTTTATTTAATATTTTTAACTGCTAAATATAAGAAGCTAAATTAATTTCAACAGTTTTTCTTTTTATTTAGGTAGTGTTGGGGTTTTTGGGGAGGGATTGTGTTTGTTTCTCTTTTTGTCTGGCTTTTTTTTTTGTTTGGTTTCTGAGTTTCTATATATGAAACTATTTTAAATTGTGCTTTTCTGAAGAACCCTTTCAGGAACAGGTCTTAAAAATAATTGTGGGGTAGAGAATTATTTTGGACATTATTCGTTTTGATATATGAACAGCAGCTGCAAATGGGATCAATAGCCTTCCTCAATGGGAAGCCAGACTGAAGGACTTCATAGACACTTTTATACAAGATACCTCTATAGAGCAAGGAATACAAGCTTCCTAACCTGAGCTGAATAAAGAGTAGTCCTGAAAACTAAGAAGTTGAACATTTTAAGAGGGATTTCTCTCCAGTGTAACTGGTTCAAATTATTCAGATAAAAGCTTCCTTCCTCCAATCCCTCCTTTCAAGATAGCATTTCATAAGCTTGTCATACAATGCTTAATATGGTAATAAAAACATAAATAAACAGAAGACACACATTTCCTTTAGTCTGCTTATATATTCTTCTGGAGACTTTAATTATTCCTTCATTAAATAATAGAAGAAAATGGAAATACAAGAAACAAGTAGCCTTCCTTTGGAAATCTATTACACTCCCTTAGCTTTTATTTTTTATTTACTCCTTCAGTGCTCGCAGTTTCCTTTTGCATGGAATCCCTCTCATACTCCACATCCTGCTCATTTCCCTGTCCTTACCCACTGCTGCTGCAGCAGCCCTGGAAGAGCAGCTGGAATGCTCAGGCACCACAGCAGGCAGGTGCTTTTCCAGCCCATTTTCTGCTGCTGGCCATGTCAGCCCGTGCTGCAGGGGCTCCCTGTGCTGCAGAGATACAAACACTGAGCCAGGAGCAGGGAAATCCCAGCCCCAGCCCCTCTGAGCAGCACTAGAGGTGTTGGACCCATTTCCCACTGTGGCTAGAGCAGTTGGCAGGGACAGCCCTTCAGCAGGACAGGTCAGGACCAGAGCATCAAAGGATGGGCCACCAATATTGGGGTTATTTTCCTCTTTTTCATTTTTTTAAGCTGATTTATAATCCTTTAAGTACATGCATATTTAAAAAATAAGCCACAGAGACCTTTCACCTCATGAAATCAGAGGCAAAAGGTGAAGAAGGAAAGAGTGTTTCAGGAGGAAATCAGAGCAATGAGACTCCAAGAGGAGGGAAACTCTGTATTCAACTTCCTATTACATAATAGATACCATCATTCTTTGCTGTTAAAACAAAGTGGGGGTTTTTTTTGGTGAGAAGATTGTTTCAAACTACCAACTACCTTAATTATATATATTAAAACATATCTGAAACTACACACATAGGCTTCTGAGGTTTTCTGAGAGCAACTTCTCTTCCACTGTAAATCAAATAACACAAGATTCTTAACAGACGTGACCAGAACAAAATCTGAGGTTGGAGAATTCCAGGAAACAACTCCCCACTTTGATAAAGTTGAGATTTGTTGTCTTTACTTGAACATTAGCAGAAGTAATTTGTAAAATCTAATCTTTTTTTCCAAGTTGCTAAAAATGATGTGTGAAATTCAAAGGACTCAGACAGTTCTTGCTGCTTTCTGTGGTACACAGGGACAAAGTAGAAATACATGACTTCTATGCACTTGGGATAATAAATAAAACCAGCACTTAAAAACTTGCAAACACATACTTATTAAAATGTATGAAGGAAAAAAGTGCTTTTCATCAGTAAATACTGTAGAAATAGTATAATATTTCAACTGAAATAGAGATAACCTTTTTCTATATTTTTACTAGAACTAATGGAACTTTTCAGTGACTGAAATTCATAATTTAATCTTTAAATGGACTGTTTATTGAATTAAAACTATACTGTAAAATAAATGTCAAAACACTGAAATGAAATTTTTGAACCTTATCAGGAAGAGACAGCTTATTCATGTAGTTTCAAAATGAAATAAAATACAACAAAATTTCTACCTCCCTTCATAACTTGCATTATTATTTAACTTGCATTATAATGTAACTTTTCAATTTATTCAGTACGAAGCAAATGGGAAATGCTGGAAACACCTATAGTGGAAATTCAAAGCTTAAGGCAAGGAGTCCAGACTCAACACTTCATGCACCATCTTAAGTTGAAGACTGGTACACTTTAAATAGGGAATTTCAGAGATAAAATTGGTTCAACACCATTACTTTATCTTATGCAAATACATGCAATGTTGCTTTTCTGATCCATTTATAAACACTGCCGGTAAGGCAGAGCCTACAGTCATCAGTCATTTTTCAATAGAAAGACAATATATCAAAACAAGAACTTCAAGAGTACAAGAAAAAAGATTGCTGCTCTTGAATCAGACACTTCAAAATAAAATACATGAGGTTGAGTTCAAGAAAGATAGCCTTACTGTTTCACTGCTTTATTTTTTCACACAAAAAAGGATGAAAATAGAAAGAAGCTCAGCTCCCAGAGGAAAGCAGCACTTGCTAAGCCTAAAGACTTTCTCAGGCTCCGTAGATGCTTCTTGCAGCTCATAATGAGGATCCCTTTACAGAGCTCATACACCCACTCTGCATTCCAGGTATAGAAACATCAAGGTACTGTTGGATGGAAAAGAAAAGTCTTCATAGATACTAAAAAATGATACCAGAATAAGGACACTGAACTTTAAACTGTGAGGATACACCTGATGGGGCAGCTGCAAATACGGCACTCTGGGGGATATCACTGCACCAGCAGACACTGCTCACATTAACAGGGCACTGGACAAAGAAAAAGCAAACTCCTAATGGAAACCTCTCAGTATAAAGCTTTCCACTATAAGAATGCAGGTTTCAGCTGAATCCAGAATATCCTTAAACAGGCAAGACACAGTGGAACTAACCATGGTAAAGAGAGCACAGGCAATGGTAGGTCTTTAATTGCACTGAACAGAAATGTCAGAACTGAGAGCCAGGAGAAGAGACATACTAAGGCAGGAGCTGAAATAGAACCCCTTTCCACACTTAACCTGGACAAAGGCAACTCCTGAAAATTATTTTAAGCACTTCTATATAACTGTAATTCTAATCTATATATTTGCATCCTCTGTTTTTTTAGCACCCTCACACCTTTGGGTAAGGAAGATTTTTTTTATTCACGTTAGTAGTACTTGGAGCCTTCTATGCATAAGCATCTATTTTGTTCCCTGGAGGTCCTATTACCTCTAGGGTAAATAGTAAAGCCAATGTGGTGAGTGTTTGGCTAAAACCTGTGCAGGAGGAAGAACTGCACTTTCCAACAAAGATGTACCTCAGCCACCAGTGGGGACAGGGATCTGTCCCAGGAGCAGCACAAACAGCAAACCTTGCTGCTCTAAATCCAGAAGCATTCTTCAAATTGAGGTACGTAGCAAGAGATGTACTGCTAACCAATGCTGAACTATGGAAGGAAGCTTATAAGGCACATGAAGTTATTGAGAATTTAATCCATGATGTACTGCCTTTGGAGTACTGCTGCAATCATAAGTGCTGAAGGCATAACAAAAAAAAAAAGTAGGTTTTGGGATGTTTATTCATTTTTTAAAAACATTAGAGTTTTAAAAGCAGGAAAGAGAATGAGAGAGAAATGCTTTGGAAACTATTTTTATTCTGGCATATTCTTCACTGCTTGCTTAATTTGGTTCCCGGACTCTGTCCTCTTTTAATTCCCTTGTCATCCAGAATCTATTATGGGGAGCTAATGCCTTAATGGCACCATCTGGCATTATTTAATATGTAACACCATCTTATAAATCAAATTATAATTTATAATTAATCAAACAGTTTGTATTTTTAATAATCATAAATTCTATTAGAAAAACCTGAATTTATCAAGGCACCATAGCATTGTGAAAATATTTATCACCTGTGGTTATTCCTTTTCTCTCTTTCACTGCTTGAAGACAAAGGGTTTTATTGAAAAAGCAGGTATTAATTAAACTGCTTCTTAAAACAAAGTACAGGAATTTTTCCAAAGTTTTTTAGAAATATGCCATCCCAAATATGAGATCTTTTAGAGAAGTTTAGAAATTAGTTCAAATAGGGAGCTGAAAACTGGTTTTTAGCCTTACACACTGTCTGTATCCATCCTTATGGATGCTGCTCTGTGTTCTGCATCACTGGGATCACCAGCAGGAATTCTCTCCTACTTAAAATGAAGATTTTAAGTATCCCAAAATTACCTTATAATGTATCCAGCTATACCCAAGGACAAATATTTTTGTGAATTAGATGCTCCCTTACTTATTCAATATTTTATCTTTCCTTCATCCCACCTCACAAAAAATAAATGCTGATTATCATTTCAGTAGGGGAAAAATAAGATAGGGAGGTTTTACTACACGAAGAAGTATAATACTCTTTTTCTCAATGTAAAATATTGGATAAGCACTAAATCAATGTTTTTTTAATTATTTTTTTAGTCTGGGATGATTCAGTGGAGTTTTAACAGAAGAGCTAGAAAGAAAAGGCCAAGGATGAAAAATTACTAATATTTGCGTCATCCTGCACCACATTACAGTCTGAACTCTGGGTTCCACAGCATCAAGGGCATGAGTGGTGCACCAATGCACATAAACAAAATAGTTAAAGACTTCTGTGGCCTGAACACTCCACTGCTATAAAACTTCTGGCTAAGACAGTAGTTTTCACCTGCTTCCACCTTCCATGAGAAGCTGCTGTGGCTGCAAGACAAAACAGGGCCTTTGTGAAGTTCATAAGAACTGCTGGAGTGGGAAGGAGATCAGCAGGAATCTTGCAGCAAACCCTGATACAGTCTTCCTATGTCAAAAAGCACAGGAGAGGGGAGAGAATGGGAGAGAAAGACTGACTGGAGACACCTTTAGCTCCCTCCATGGCACTGACTGGGGCAGACATCTCACCTGCCCCGTGGGTCACAAACCACGGATTTGGCCCTGTGGGAAGCCACTCCTGAGCCCAGGCACAATTTGGAGGCAAAGTGGTGAAAAGGAAAGAAAAATGTGAGGAAGTATTTTGAATCTGACCAATGTCCCCAGCTGCACCAGGTCATAAGGACTCAGAGTCCAGTGACAGGAAAGGAGGTACTCTGCCAGCAGAGAGGGTGTCCATGTCACTCTGGCTTACCACTGACAAACAACACTGAAAACCCTCAAAAAACTGTGCATTCACCTTCTCATTCTAGGCTCAAACCTGTGCTTCTTGTCCAAAAGTTCCTACAAAATTCAAAATCTGTTTCAATGAGATATTCCTAACCAGATTTTCAAAGAAGCAATATTCTTTTACTTAAGGGTTTTGCATGGTAGAAAGATTTTATGGGGCCTTTAAAATACAGATTGGATGTACTAGCTTATATTAATCTTAGAAATTCTCATTTTTTACCTTGCATAGATCTTTATTAGTAAGATACACAGGAAACAGGAACTTCAAGGAGTGTTTAAAGTGCACGTTCTTCTGCTGTTCCCTCACTGCATGCAAGCATAATCCCCTGATTGTAATGTCGCGCTTGGTGCTTGCAAAGAAAAGAGATTAATTTGTCAGAAACAGAGGATTACACATTTAACTGGGGCACAGACAGGTGAACAGGGCATACCCCTGGGAAGGCAGCTCCACCGTCATGCAGCTCTAACCCACCAGGTCATTGGCTGGGATTATACAAGAGAGGAGTTGAGATAACCAGTGTCAAGAAAAGAACATGAGATCATGTCAGGCATTCCAGTATCGTTTGGCCTTAAAAGCACACATTGAGGTTACTCTGGGGAAAAGAGAAGTGATTTGGGAAAGCAGGATCTCTGAGCTAATGCAGACATAAGGTGGCATGTCCACTCTGAGTGGTACTACACAAATAGGACCTTTAAATTCCCTGTTCCATTGGTGTCTGGAGCTCTTCCCCACACTCAGACCTTTGTGTTTGAGGGCTTCCTTGGGCAGCAAATGTAATGGGTTAAGCACCAGACTGGGGAAATGGACTCATGTACAGTGAGGTAAACCTTTGCATTGTTTTCTGGCCTGTATAATTCATGATGTACCCCATTCAGGACATTAAAGGGTTTATGAGCTTTGAGTTCAGTCTCACTGAAGACTCGTACACTTCCAGGGAGAAGAACTTAGAATGCTTCTGCCAAGCAGCTACACCATTTTTTACCTGGTGGACCCAAAGCTGAGACTCCAGAAAGAGGTTTGAGAGGAAGTGGATGAACTAGACCATGAATTTGTGCACTGCAGAGCTGTGTAAAGTGAACTGGCAGTGACTCCTGTCTCAGCCACACGTGTGCATTGGCTCTTTGATACTCGGGCAGCGAGTGGGGAACAAACCAGACAGGCTTTGTAGCACAGCCAGAGGGAAGGACAACTCACCAGCAGCTGAAATGGGGGCAAGGGCAGCTAATGGCACTCATCTCCACCTGCAATATACAGAGGTTGATGGAAAATTCTATTGAGGAGTTTGGGATATATTTGAACTCTGAAAGAAAAATACAGCCTCTCCTAAACTAAAAGCCATGCTTAAAATTACACTGAACACTGTGCTCACGTGTAATAAATACTCACTTCAGTGTTTAACTGAAGGCTCTTTTTAATTTGGGAACTCATAAACAACATGGCCTTATGAAGCCCCAAACTTCCCATGGAAGCTTTACTCTGCAGTCCAAATACATACTTAAACCCCCTTCCAGTATGGATAACTGGAGCACCTGACTTTGCTCAAATCTTGTGCATAAGTCTGGCATGAATTGGGATCTATAGGCGTGTGTGCATTGCTGCTAACAATGACAGAGTGGATATGATTGCAGCAAGAGAATGCCTACAAACCTGCAGGTGAGCCTGCTGCTAATTTATTGCTGCTGGCATCACTTTCTGCCTTAAATACTACACAAATTTACTTCTCAAATACTCTTCGAGTAAATATATGTCTAAAGGGGAATATTTTATCAGATGGACATTTCAATGAAATATTTTATTTCTAAGGTAGGGTGAAAGGAAAGTAGCTAAGGAAATATGTTGATAATAAAATATGCAGTCAAGGAAAGCACTTTCATAGCAGCTCCATGAATGACTTGCAGAAAAGTATAAATTGTGTTTAGATATAAGCACAAGAATAACATTAATATATGTGTTTAATTGAAACTTGTTAAGCCAGTGAGCCCTTTATCTCCTACATTTTAGCATCGTTTTTGTTCCTGTGAAAAAAATTGGGAAGGTGATGGGGAATATGTGCAAAGCACACGGTATTGTGTGAAAAAAATGAGACTGCCTCCTTTATGTTTACCTATTTGCTGTCAGAAGCACAGGTCCAACTCTCCAGAAGTGCACCCAATGAACAAGCAAGAGCAGATCTCCTTGGTGCTGCTCACAGGATTTGAACCTTCTGGAGAGCAGCAGCTCGGGGTGATGATATCAGGGGGTTGTGTAAGAAATGCTGTGAGTTGGGGCAGCTCTGAGGCCCACCAGAGAAAAGGCTCTTTAGACCCTGTTCTATAGTCCTGCAAGGAAATTCACTCAGAAGTCACAGTCACAGGCTGTGTTTTCTCCAGTTAGTCTGAAGTGGCAAAAAGCAGTTTCACAGTATGGCTGGGGGAACAGCTGGCACCATGACTGTTCACTGATCTGGGTCTGGTCCAGACTGCCTTTTATTAATTTCTCCCACTACTCTGATCAGCTATTTCTGTGCCAGAGCCAGGTGGTCTGAACCTCTCTGCACCTCCCTGGCCTCCATCAGCCCCTCTGGAGTGTGTGCCTCCCTCCCAGGCTGCACATCACCCAAACGCCTCCTCCGCCAGCAAGGGAAGCTCAGTTTTTCTCCTTCTCCTGCCCAGAGCAGCAGCAGTGGGAAGCACAAATTACTCTGCTGAGAGTCAAGACTGAGAATGAAGGCAGAGGCAAGAGAGGAGAAGAAACCTAACTTCTACCAGTTCTCACCAGTTCCTGCAATGGTGTGAAAGAACTATGATAAAAAAACTGGCTAGCAGACCTGAAATAGCCTTTATGATTCAGCTTTGCACTTCTCTCCCTTACATACTTCACTTGCCTTGAAAATTTGACTTTCCATTTTCTTTTTATTGTACTTGCAATGGTTTCTCTAGGGATAATTGCAAAATCCCAGGTTTTATGCCTTTTTTTTTTTTAACTTAAAATAGTTGACGTATCTTAAACTTGATCTAACATTTATATGCTACGTGGAAATTAATACCAAAGCATCCATCTCCACCTGCCTTAAATTCTAAAGCAGCGTCGTGTTTAATAGAGACACAATTTTTTGTGTTTCCAGTTTGTGCTGTAAATAAAATCTGCTTAATCACCCTAAGGAAGTGATTCCCTCCTTTCTCTTATATCTCCCATAAAGCTCTATCACCCTTATGCTGTGGCACACTGTCTGAAAGTGTTATATGCCTTCACTCCTCCAATACTACTTCGTAAATATATTCTGAAGCTAGCAGAAAAAATGTTTCATCAGATGGTCAGCTTGGTAAAATATTTTACTTCTAAGAGGGCTGAACATCAGGCTATGAAAGAAATACAGCTCTAATAAAAGACACAGGCAGTGAAAAGGCTGTGGTAAAATCAGCATAAATGTCACCCCTCCCCAACAGAATAAATTTTCTTTATAAATAAATACTGCGAGAATAACATTAATATCTTTAGCTGAGAGTGGGAAAGTGTAAGAACAGTAAAAAGTGCTCTTATATAAACATACTTTTCTCTTCTAGCACAGGAAATATGCGATGAGAGTTACAGTACTTATTAACTTCTAGCTTGTTCCATGGTGGTTTTTCAAACGAGGCAGAGGATGGCCACTCTTAACTCGGGTAAGACAAGGCCAAATCTTGATTGCCATTTAGCAGGGTTCCCACTGACCTGGTGCATGCTGCCATCTGGTTTTATGCACTCTTTAGACTCTCATTTGCCTCCTGACTCAGGCTTGTTTGTCGAGTGTTGGCAATTTAGGGCCTTAATTAAACCTTTGCACAGCACCCCTCCCACCAGCACTTCCAGGAGCTGCTACATCACAAATCAAAGTGAAGGGTATTTGTACTCTGCATTACACTTGGTGAATCTGAGACAACAGCAGAAAATTATCAATATTTTTTATGGGTTGGAGTTTTCTTTAAATTCATTTTTAAAGTTTTTTACAACTAACAAGCATGCCGTTAATAGAATGGGACAGAATCTTGATTAAGTGGGAAAGAGAATGAATATAAAGAAAGTTGATAAGGTGAAAAATTCAGCAGAAAAAGAAGCATCAGACAATGCATGTACCTACTAGCAAACAAAATTAAACCCTCAGCTCTAATAAGACTGGTGATGGTCTCAGATGGGAAGATATTTGTCCAACGTTGCTGAAGTAAAAAGAATCTGGTCCTTGCTGCTACTAAAAGATAAGAAAAGCTGAAAAGCTGGACAAAGAATCATGAAGAGAGTCTTGTTGTCCAGCCTGGTTGCTATATTAATTTCTTTGCTGGATAGGGAAGTTAGGGTATCATTTGAGACTGGGAGGACCTGCATTCTATTTCCTGATGAAATCTTAAACTCTCCTGCCACTCTGAAAAAATTAACTGAGTTCAGATCTTTAAATGTACCTCAGATTACCAACCAACACTGATTTTAAGAAAATATTGACTTGAAAATGCAGCTAAAAATAAAATTAAATTAAAGGTACTGAAGCAAAGAGAGTGGAATAACAATCAAATTAAAATGAACAACTACATACACAAAAAATAACCACAAGCAATTTTGCTTGCAGTGTTTGAAAGAGAGGGCAAAAAATGTAGGGAAGCACTTTTCTTCTCTAAAGGAAGAAAACAAGGACTAAGTATTACAGGATTATATACAGTTTTCACACTCTTTGCTGGCTTCTGAGCTTCTGTATTTTAGATGGACTTGCTGATTTGTTTAAATTTGTTTCCTCACTTGCACTGCAGGACCACAGACAAAATCCAATACCAGGATCCCAAAGGACATGGATGGGCTGATGGCAAAGGTACAAATCCCAGGTTCAGTGAAGCTGTTTATTGGATCCTGCTTGTGTTCCAGCCACACTAACTGAAAACTTCACACAGAAAAACCCTCTTCTGAAGAGTCCTGGCTTTTATTCTGAACCAGCTTCTCAGCACAGATCAGTGAGAATGGAAAGGAGGCAGAGGAGGAAAGGTATTACAGTAACAGAGGACACAAGGGTGAAGCCAAAATTAAAGAGAGATCTAGAAGCTTCTTTTAAGGAAATAATTCTTCTTATTGTATGATTCTTCCTCCTACTCCCCCAGAATCTTTTACTCACATAGTTTGTCTCACACAAAATAATCCTTCACATGAGAAAACTTTTTAAAAATTGTCTGCCAAAGCATGTCTGGTCTGCTAATTCCTCAGGTGCTTTGTGACCGCCCTTGCATTAGTGACTTCTCATTTGCATTTTAGTTTTGATCTACGTCTGTGTAAATCTGAGGATTTGCAGCTAATACTTAAGAAAAAAATACAAACAGTTCTTTCAAGATTATTATAATTTGGCTGAGGTTTTAGTATTTTTCTCCCTAAAACCAGAGTAGACTGGAAGACAATTCTGTCTTCCTGTAGAATTCCTAGAGGGTAAATTCATGCAGAAGATGCTGGTCTTGTTGCCTTCTTCAGCATGGGGAGGAGATTTCTGGTTTCTCCTTGCTGGGAAAAAAAACAACCATCTTTTTCCTCTTTACATATAATAAGAGTTATATTTCCCCTGATCATCCCCCCAAAAGCTCTAACAACTCTGCCTAAGGAAGACCATTTGGCCTCAAACTGGTCTATATATTTTATAGAGCAGATAGGAAGAACAGAATCTTACATGAGAAAGTTTTTAGCAAACAGCACTGTTGAAACATTCAGACAAGATTCACCCACAGCAAAGAGACAAAAATGTGACCCACACAAGTCAAAAGCAAGGAGTTTACACTGAATATTGTTTCACTGGCTGTTTTTTATTATTATTCCTTTTCTCTCAGCTAACAAAATAAGGGTAAAAAATCAGAAAGTGAAAGAAAAAAAAAAACCCAGGAACATCCAAGTCCTGCTCATGTTGTCAAATGTGTTTCCTTACAGTCACAGGACAGAAGCTGGATGTTCTGGGTGTATTCCTGAACATGGGACCATGCAGGAATCCTTTTATGGCATCTGCTTCTATGATCAATGCTGGAGAGAAAGCCAACAATGCAAGGTAAGATTCTGAGCTGTGTTTTAATGCCATACACAGCAAGGAGCAGCCAGATCCAGAACAGAACAGATGGGTGATCTCAAATAGTTTCAGAGGTAAAACAGGGGAAGTTCACCATGTGCTAATCACAGCATTAGTTTGTATTCCAGTGCATGGTTTAATGACTACAAATAGTCTCAATGTCTATTTTTCTCTATCTTCTCATATTAGTAACAATTATATTTACTTATCTATCCTTGTATATGTGCTTTGTCGGTAAAGGAAGCTGCTTGAAGTTCCCTGTGCTCATATAAGCCCACACTACACCTTCAGCTCTCCACATCACAAAATTTTGTCTTTGAGCAGTTCAGTCATCATTCCTGCCCTGGTTGATACACTCAAAGGCAAAGACACTGAGAGTTACTAATCCAGGAACACACAGCCCTAAACCATACTCCTGTTTCTGCCTGTGGCCACATGCCAGACACTAACTGTAAAATATTGAAAGAGTCAATAACTTTAAAATATTAACTTTTCCTGAATGTTTGTCTTAAAAATATTTTCATAACTAGTTACCTTAAAAAGATGAGAAAAGTATTTCCAGATGCTATTTTCCAAAGCAGTGCTGTTGTTTGCAAACAGATCCAATTTTCTGTAGAAGAGCCAGGACATGCAACAGACACATAGATCCTTTACCATAGAGAAAGAGATTTGTTTTGTGGGTTTTTTTCTTGGTTTTTTTGGGTTTTTTTCCAAATAATTGATATGAACTTCTGTTATTTTGTGCATACTCAGTATTTTTCAAGGATGCACACTTTGCTCATGCCTTCACAATATCCTTGGCATTTTTTACTCCATTTTCACTACTTTCTGCTGGGACAGAGCAGTTCCTCTGAGTTTGCCCAAGTTGTTGCACCTCCTTCAGGATGTCAACCAAGACCAAATATCCCAGCTCTGGTAGCTCATTTCCAAACACCCCAGGGGAAACACTGCAATGCCAGTTTGCACCAGTTTTCCTTAGAGCAATGGATTTTCCCCACCCTCTCTTCTCAAGCTGGTAACCTAAGGACACACTTTGAATCTAGCTGCAGCATAGAACAGAGCCAGTCTGGAAACACACTCATCTCTCTGCCAAACCCAGAATCACAGATGGGGACAACATCCCTGATGACCCCTGGAGAACTATCCCTCCTGACTCTCTTCACAGGGGAATATGACATCACCTGCCCACCCCGATCCAGAGATTTTTGTGGCTCAGTCATTCATTTCCTCTGCATCTCTTATTCCCAGAGGTGTACCCAGACAACACAAATATTGTACAGATTTGGGTAGCCATATCATCCAAGATTCTATTCACTTCTCTCCCTGTAACTCCCTGATAAGATTTGACTGGGAGGTGTCTGCTGCTCCAAAGCCAGCATAAATCAGTTGCTAAGCCACATCTTGCTTACAGCTATTGTGCCCAATTGAGCCCTGGTGTCAGCACACCCAGCTTGCAGCCATGGCTGGCTGTGATCCCCTGGGCCCAGAGAGGAACATTTGTTATACTCCCAGAGATCCTTTATACTGTTACCTAGTAAAGACTACAGGAGGTGTAAACCAGCACATTTTCATTGGTGTCAGTGGATCTATATTATCAGAATTATTTCTTCCTTTTTATCTCTGATCATATTTGTGTTTCTGATCCTGTGTTTCCTGCTTGGTTGCATTGCTGCTGCCTGTTGTCAGGCTTTCTATATCAGAACCAGACTATTTTTTGTAAAGGTTTCACACATAAGGTGAACAGAAGCACTCCACTGGGGTGGAGCTGAGCCCACCGAGTTCAGCCCCTCGGCTCCACCAGGGGTCTAGAGATAATTGAGAAATGTAATAATGAGAACATATTGAGAACAATCTTCTCCTCAGTGCAGTTTCCTGATTTATTATAATTAATGGTACAGAGACATCTGGAGTTGGAAATAACAACCTGGCTACTGTTAAAAGACATGCATTCATCTAAACCCTTTGGTGAACCTGTTCATATTTTTGATGCTATTAATTTTTTTCTTGTTTCTGTCAGTAAGAAACCTTGCACAGGTGGGCATGGACACTGGGTTTCTTTGCTTCACTCTTCACAAAGTGAAGCTTCATGAGATTCAAAATAGCCCTGATACTTTGAAATGAGTTCCAGAAAGGGGAGATAGAAGAAGTTAAAATGAATGAGGGGTTTATTGGTTTTTTTCCTCATACTTTTGCATTTAATTTACTGGAAGTAAATGAAAGTTGTTGGTGCATAGGGCTCTGTGGTACAAAGCTGATGGGAGTGTCATTTCCCCTTCACCACACTGGAACTGTTCCCCTCAAGGTGCCCATCCATGTGACAGCTGTTGAAGGCTTCTCTGCACCTTTGTTCCCCTGCAGAGAAGCTTCAAAAAGCAAGCCCAAAAATCAACAGAGCTTTTAGGTAGTTCTCTTTCATCAGCAGTAAGTAATAAGGAATTATAAGCCAGAAGGGACTATCTGTGAGACAAAGCTTCATTAAACCTGCTGAAAGGATTACTACATGCCAAGTGTCCACTGTTTTTCCAGCAGCAGCTGGCTCCAGGTGCATTCTCAGATGCTACACATTAATCCAGGTCCTTTCTGAACCTAAACCTTTTTGTCTTGCCCTGCCAGTTGTACGACAAGGTTTAGATCATAGTTTGCTTCTTGACCTGCACAGAAAAGTCTTTGGAAAATGACAGACATCAAAATGGTGTCACCTTACCAAGTATTCCAGTCCTGCAATTTATGTTTTTTCTGGTATGTGTTCATTAAATTGGCTCTCTGTGAAGTCAGGTTATGGTTTTAATGGCCTCCTTTGATATTCAAATTTTTACTGAACATTCACTCCCTCTTGCTTGGTTGGAAATCTGCTCTATTTCTTTATCCTCATCAGGGCCTTCTGGTGGCTCCCACACACGTTTGCAAATCCCTGGGTGGTCAAACTTTATTTTGTTCCTTTTTCATACGCAACTAACCTTTGAAAATAATTTCCAAGGGCTATTCTGAATAGCAGGATCCCAGTTGGAGCTTTCTAAGGTTGTGACATAAGATTTATCTTTAACACACATTCTGATTTTCTTTGCTTAGAATTTGTTTTTCTCTGGTGTTTTGCTTTGTAACACTGTGCTTTTTGTGACCACACACCATTTTCAAAGGCTTACAAGTAAATTATTGTAAGCAGTGCCTTGCTATTGTATGCAGTTATTCTTTGGTGAGGAAGGATGTAAGCCAGCTGATAAAAATGAGAAAAGAGAAGAACAGTTCAGCATCTAATCTGCCCTGTGGTGGAAATGAAAGCATGTTTTCCTGCAAAACACTAAATGTACACAATCATTGGGTGCAGGTGAATGTGGTGAGCAGTCACTGTATAGGACTCCAGAGCCAAAGGGCTTTTACCTGGGGATATGAAGCAGGACCTTGTTGTTCTGGCCCTAGGGAATCCCTTCTTTAAGCAACCCTTGAAAACAAAGCTTGGGGGGTTTATTGTGATACAGGGAATTATTTGGGGTTTTATCTGATACCACTGATGTCAGTGAAGGTTTCACCAGTCAGGTCATTTAAATGATATCCAAGTCTTTAATTACTGCAAATTATACTTATTCAGGGGTATAGGCAGAGAAGTAGAAGATAAAATGGACATTACCAGCTAGGTAGGAGTGGTATGATACCACATCAGGGATTGGAGTGAAAATGCTGATCTTGCTTAGCAGCTCACATATATAGTGGTAAGAAGGGCTGATCTATACATTTATTCACAGCCCTTTAATTATTATGTCCTCTCAAGTTAATGTATTGCCCCGGAAGGATTTTTCAACACTTATTTTCTTTTCAATTTTTTGATATCCCTTTTTATGGAGAGAAGACCTTGCAGCCTCTCTCAATTTAACAAGGACACAATGAGAGCCTCCTCAGCACTGCACAAAACAGCATCCACAAACCAAAAAAGCAGCTTTCAGCAACTGATGTAGAAGTAGAATCACACTTATTTCTGATTTTTCCTCACAACTGATTAGTGAAGATCAGACAGATTGTGTTGAATTCATGTAATTAATCATGAAGCACAGAATACAATTTCTAGTGGGGTGCAGCTGGTGTTGACTGGTCAGTTACTTTGTGGTGACAGGCTGTTATTTAAATACCAGCTTATTCATCTAGAAATTCAGCTCCTAAATTTTACCTCAAAAATAGAAACAAAAGTACTTAATATTCATAAGCTTGGCATTCCCATGAACCCAGGTCCATATAGATCTGAGTAGTAACACAGTTTTAGTTTAGTCTACTGTGAAAGTAATATCAACTGCACATGAGGTGTGGCCAACAGAAACAATCTCCAGAAAAAATATATTTAACTCACATCTGTAAAAGCACTCACTCCATCCTTAAATATATTGACCACATCTCTATGTAAAAGCTGATTCCTTTCTGCTGGCTTCAGCAGAGATCTACTAATCTACATTAGCAAAATATGAACACACCTTTAACTCCTGCCCTACCCTGCCATGTGAGGGACCATGTCTTTAACACTACTGCATAAAAAGTATTCCAGTTCTACTCTGTGTCAAACACAAAAGATAGGTTTTCAAAGAGACATACCAAGAAAAGAAGGACACACAAGAAGCAATTAATCTAGTAAAACATGAGATCAACAGAATCTAAACACAAAGAATGCATGACTGGAGACCTGCGGATTGTCTACCCACTTCCTAATGAAACAGCAAACAGATTTTTTTGTAGATAGAATTTGTGTGTCTTTGCATATGCACTGCCTTTGTGAGATCTTATGGGGAAAAACAATAATTTGTAGAAGAAAAATGATCTTGTGAGACCAGTCTGCCATTGCAGAGCTAACAAATTTCAGACACTATTGTAAAATTTCTACATATAATCATCATAAGTTAGCCCAGCATGAAGCTTATGTTCTACTGAGAGAGATTCTAGAGAACCAAGGCCAGCACAACCTGCTCACTGCTCTCAGTAGTAGGAAAACCCCAACACCATCCCCTCCCATCATAAAGTAAACAAAACAGAAAACCAAAACAACCCAGAAAAACTGAAACCACACAAAAAAAAATCATAGCAAAAGTCCTTGCTGACACTGATGGAGAGAGGGTCTGAATATCTTTCCTGCTGTAGTTTAACACCTTATCAGCTCCAGCTGCAAACTTCAGCTTGTGCATGCAGGTTAACATGGGGGAATTGGTGCTGATGGTTCTGTGGTTACACTTCAGTCTGGCATCTTATGCCTAATGCCCGGGGAGGTCAGGTTTGTGCTGTGGCTGTGAACTCTGAGGGATCCTGTTTCTCTTTTTCCCATGCTAGTGTGGATGGTAGCTGCCCAGGAAAACAGGCGAGGCAAGGGCATGACTTTTGGAGAGTGAGCCTGTTTTTCACTTGGTGTGGTCCAATAACAGAAAGACAGAACCATTTCATGGCCAAAACACCTATTTTCCATTCACAACCAGAGATGCAGCATTTGAAGATTGTCACTTCTCGTCACACTGACACCAGACACTGCTCAGCTCTTACAGGGCACTTTATGCTTTGCAGGATCAGAACCTCAATGCTCACAGCTTGGTCTGTCCAACAGAGTTGACCAAAACTTCACTCACAAAACAGCTCACAGGCACAGGGTCAGAGTCTAAGACAGAAGATGACAGTTCAAAACAGGAATGCTCTCTTTGGGGATAGATTTTACATTACAGCTCTCCTGTCTTCTGATTTCAGTAAGAGGTTACATAATCATTTCCTAATATCTTTCTTCACAGGCTTGCTTCAGAACATTTTGACAAGATGCTTTAGTTGCTAGTAATCAGAGAACAATTTTTGTGCACCGTGGCAGTTGGAAAATGAAAACGCTATCAGGATATTAACAGTGTGTGTCTAAACTCATATATAAATGTGCATAATGAGAAAAAAATTTACCTTGCATTAGGAATTACTATACCATCTCCGTCCCCACAATGCTTTACAGTCAAAGAAAAAAGAAATTAAATTTAAGTCAGTCAAACTCAGAAACAGAATACAATATTGTTCCTAATTTTTCTCATTAATAGTGTGTCAGACAAACTGATTTATCAGGAAATCTGCCTTCCTGCAAGCAGCATTGCAAGAGCACCTGTAGTTTTCTTTCTAATTCATTTAGCCATGGAACTCTGCTTCTGGTTCATCTCCAACAAGGGGGGGGGAAAAAAAAGAATAATCTATGATTGCATTGCAGTACCTATTAAAAGATTATTGCATTCTCAGAGGAAACATGAGGAAGTAACCAGACACGAGTTTCTTGGTGTCCTTTCCAGATAAATGATTATGACTCTTGTGATGTGCAAAACAATGGAATTCAGATCATTGCAAGCAAAAAAGACCCTCATCTTTCCTCTCTGCACAGACAGAGACACCAAAAGTGTCACACACTTCCATGCATTGGATGGGGATTTGGAGATCTTCCCTCTTCACTGAGAGCTGACTGCTCATTTCTTGGGTTTCAGTGTCTCAGAGGATACATGTAGCAACTGAGGGAGTATTCATGGGGTATTTTGGAGACACTCAGACCAGGAGTGGGATGTATGCACCAGAAGTGTTTATATGAAGAGCTAAGCAGAAAACTGGATTTGTGACCAATTCCTGACTGCCACCAATCTGTAGCGAGACCCAGAGCAATGCACTTTCTGCCCCTGCTTCAGTTCCCTCTCAGGGGAGTAAAGATCATGACTCTGTGCTTACCCAGCCTTTTCTAACTCTCTAAGAGGGAAACAGAAACAAGCTGGAAAGAATTCAGACAGTCAGTAAACCAGTAGATTTTTAGCCTCTAAGTGGGTCACGGCACCAATCGGTAGGTGACAGTAACACCTTCAGCTGCTGGGGCAGTAAAAAAGGAATGATAAATACAGGCATCCAGGTCAGGAGATGTTCTCTCACACTCAGGAAGCTGCTGAAATGAGAGTGTTCTTATTGCAGCCCATTTTTTCCATTGCACTTCTACTAGGCTTTTGTTTTCACTTGAAGGTTTTGCTCCCCCTCTCTCAAGATTGCATTATTTTGGAGGGAAGTAGTGTGAAAGTAGGTTCCTCTTGAGCATACATAGAATGGAAATTAGTCATTAATCAACTGAATCCCTACAGAACCACTAACTTAATGCAGTAAAATGAATGATGGAAGGAAAAATAAATGCATCTGAATTAAACAAAGCAGAAATATTATATCAACCAAAACACAACACACAGAGGCTATTCTTGTAAGGGAGGGAGTTGAGGAGCCCTTTTTAGATTTATTATTTGGATTATTAATACTGATGGTTTGGGGAGAAGCAGGGAGAAAATCAGTCTTCCATCCTGTGGTGCAGAAACCAAATATCATGCAGTCTAGAATTAAATGATACAGATGCTGCTGTGTCTGGACTGAAGTTGTACCAAAGAGCATTTTTTTTTCACTTTTCAAACCTAAATAGGAATCTCTGCAGAAGTCCACCATCACAAAAAGACATTGGGCACTTTTGAGATCTGCAAGATGGATCCTTATAAAAGGAAACACATCCTAACAGTTCTCTGTATAAAACCAACCTGCTCAGTTAAGGTAAGAGAGGGACAGAGGGAAATGCGCTCTTCAGGAAGAGCTGCTGTGTCTCTCTCACTGAGAAAGCTTTTGCTCTAATGACACTGGTCCCAAACAGGACCAAAGGATCAGATGCAATCTATCAGCTCCCAAACTGGAAGCATCTCCAGAGCCAGGGGCATGAGAAAGCAAGCCTGTGCTCTGGAAAAATGGGAATCAGTACATGAAGCTTGGCATGTCCTGCCTCTGGTGTGCAAAGGCACTGTCTGGAGCCCAAAACCCCAGCCCATCCCTCTGGGTGCAGCAGCAGCAGCTCAAAGCTGACAAAAGCTCCCTGCTTCCCCACAGCCCCATCCTGCTGGGAATGTCACATCCTCGGTGCATTATGAGAAGAAATAACCTCCAGCAGCATGAGAGCAGAAGGGGGAATTGAGGACTGAACCACCTCAGGCCTTCAGGCAGGTCCCACTTACACTCTTTATGGCTTATAGGTTGGGCCCAGGAAAATTAGTCTCAAATTAAAGCGGGCTACTGTGAGCTTCATTAGCAGTAAACAATCCATGGTTCATTAACGGGTGATGGCTAAAAGCTCTCCTAGGAAGAAGTTACAATAAACCAGCAACTGGATATTAAAGGTATAAAATAGGTATTGCCACAATGGGAGGAAAAAAATCAGAGTAAAGAGGTGCAAATTCTTACAACTTTTATTAAAAATTTAGCTTGCAGCTCATACAAATCTTGGACACTAATGAGAGAGCAGATCAGGATTTCAAAAAGCACTTAGAAATTTGGGATTACTATTTCTGACTGGATCTGGACACAGCCTTCAGATGTAACTGCTCAGTGAAGTCTGGAACACTTTGAGCATCCTTGCATGCACTTTTTTGCCTTTAGAGCAGGTTTTTCTAAGTCCTTTTATTTGGTTATGTCTGAGATTTCCCATATGCTCTCTTCATCATACAAACAATTCAGTTTACACTTTCCTGGCAGAGTTAAAGAGATTGCCCCAAGAACAAGTCAACATGTAAGCAAATACAATTCACACCGAAGAAACACTGCTGTAAAGGGCATCCCCTACCCCTGTGCCAAGCAGCAAGGAAATTGGCTGTAAGCCCTTTCTGATGCTTTATTGAAATGTGTTATTTTCTGGCCCAGAGGTGCCCTCTGGTTTGCACAGCGTGGCGCAGGCTGGCGGCTCTGCACACACGAGCTGTGGCTCATCAAAAGCAGCGAGCACCAGGAATGTTTGCCCTATGCAAACAGTGCTACCTGGTATTGATTGCCTCAGCCCGTGTTAGCATAAATCTGACATTAGCACAGGCTCACCCACCACTCCTCTCATGGAGAGCACACTGATTCATTCACAGGCTGTGCTGTGCTCAGACAAACAACTCCTGGTCCTGCCTGCACCATGATGAGGCTTCATTTGCCATTCCCATCAGATTCCTTGACTGAGCACATCTTTTTTTTTTTTTTTTGTTTCTCTCTATTTGTGGAGGCTCCACCACTCTACTGGTCTGTTTTTCTGCATTCTGCTGTAACACATTACTGCTATGCCAGGCAGGAGAAAGACTCAATCTATTTTTCCTCCCTAGGATCCCAGCAGGGGTGACTGCAAGGAATCATTCAGGAGACAAGTTGTCATGCCTTTAATTTATTGGATGTCATATAACAACTCAACCCTCATTTAGGTACTTTAAAAACCACTTGTCTTTGGCTTCTCAAATGGAAAATTCAACAAGTATATTTACAGTTCATTTGACATGTTTCCTCTTCAGTTAAAAACAGGTCCCTCTCTTCTATTCTGTATTATTACTTCAACCATTTTTAAACAAAATTATTTAATGCTCTTCAAAAGAGGTGTTTTTGCAATTTCTAACAAGACTTCTCTTTTTAGCCTTTCCTTTCAGGCGGAAAAATGTACACTAGTCTTATTAATGTTTTGCACAGGTTTCAATTTCTTCAGGTTCTGAAACCAGGGTGGCACTAATCCCATTGTATGATCATGGATGCTTCACACTTCTACTTTAACAAGGAAAACAAAAAAAAATACAACAAATCATTCTTTATCCCATCTGTTAAAATGTCTCATCCTGGGAAGTGACTTTTACTATATAGTTCAAAAAAACCAATTTTCTGAATATAATCCAACAGAAAATTAGCAGCTATGAGAACATTTGAAAAAAGCAGACATAGAGGCAAGCAGTGTCAGAAAAACAAGCAACAAATTAGAAACCTGGAGAGTCATTGCCGATATTATGACAAGCTGCCTCTTTAAAACCTATTAAAAATAAACAGATTCATAGGAGTAATCAGTGGGGTACAAGAAAAATGTAAGGAAAAGAAGCAGATATTCTTGAAAATACTGAAATTGCAAGGCTCTTGGCCTCCATTAGGGTAAATGCTACAATTTAAGCACTCTGTATGTCAGCTCATGAAGCTGCAGTAACACAAGTCTCAAAACAGGGTTCTTTTTTTCCCTGCCTAGTGAGTAATAGCTTGTAATCAGTCAAAAAACAGAAATCCCCCCTGTTTGCAGAAAGGTACAGTTGTGCTATTGGCTTCCACAAGGTGGCCTCTGCCAGTCATTTTACCCTGCGGTGACACCCCTGCAAAAGCTGTGTGTCCCACAGGCTCAGATTTATTCCTGCTTTTCACCCCAAGCCCTCTTCCTCCCCTACAGGACTGGGAAGCACACAAAAAAGACTTTAGGAGCAAGAAAAGGCATAAAGAGATAAAAATATGTGTGGAAAAACCATAGAAACACCCCTGATTTTTCTTGACCATATAACCCTAAACTATTCTTGCTGAAAGGAGAAGATGCCTCCTTTGTCTCAACAAGCAACCACTATTCAGACCATATTAATCTGCTGAGGCTCTGTACTTACAGTGAGGTTTTACTCTGGCTGTTACTCATACAAATTCATGGACAGTGAGTGAGCTCTCCTCACATTCCATGGAGGAGCTTGCACAACAAACAGTTCCCTACTTTTTAAGGGCTTAACACTTTTCATCTTAAGTGAAGCTGGTGTGGCCTTATCAGAGCTGAAATGCTGAAGTCAAGTGTCAGGCATTAGCACAAATGTCAAGTGACTGCAAACTTCTGGATGTAGAGATATTCCAATGATTGCAAGGCTGGCCTCAGATTTGGAAAGCCTGGTTAAATCTCATCATTTGTGTTCAGCTACTGAGTGACCTTGAACAAGCTCTGAGCTTCCCAGCAATTACAAATGAGTGATTTTTCTTGACTCCCCCTCTGTGTCCTCTCCTCTCTTTGGCCTGTTTCTTTCTTCAGCACAGAAAGTATAACTTATTATTTACAACATTGCATACAGTGTGATTCAGTTTCTGTAACTTTATTCAGTTTGACTGTAATAGAATAAACAAAAAAGAGAGGATCTATACAAAGAAAAATATTTCTAATTTAAGCCCACGTTATTTACTTAAAAGTAACAACAGTTCACAGAACAAGGTCACCAGTAACTTCAGTCCAAGGATGTAAATCTGTCCTATCTTTGCTATCTGCTTGAAAGAGACCTCAAATTCTTTTATTTGCAATATACAAATTTTACAAGGAAAAAAGATACATACTATGACCTACCCAGAAAGAAAAGCCTGCCCGTAAAATCTGGAATCTTCACATTTCTATTTGTGCAGTTTCCACAATGAACATAAAAGGTTGATACCAGTTCAAAATAGAAAGTCCTTTGTGCAAAGCTGCATGCTTTATTCAAAGTACAAAATATCTTCTGGACAAAAACATGTTCTGCTGAAATAAACAAACACGGATCAGAGAAAAGATAAACTTAAAAGAACCCTCTGGGTTTCAGCAGATAGCAGCCTACAAGTGACCGTGTATTTTCTCCCCCATGCAGTCTCTGTCTGTCCATCAGTGCTTTGCTCTCTTGTAAACTCACGCCTCAAAAGCTTCAAATCTACTGCAGTATTTTTATACATTAACACTGAGGACTCCTTATGAACTTGCTTTGTGTGCCTGAATTAATTCCTGGCAGTCGAGGATTAGTTTGGAGGCAACAATGTTCCCTGCAGGGGCAAATCAGAAGGGGGAAAAAGCTAATTTATAATAAAAAATATATAAACACAATAATATATAAATCTAATTTATAATTAGATTATAAATTGGGGTGCCAGAGCTACAGTGAGGCTGAAGGACTGTCTACATGCACAAAATTCTGCCCCTTTATGGAATGAGTTGAAAAAGATAGAAGACAGAGATATGAGCTACTGCAGGGGACTGGATAATTCTAGAAATGGGATTCTACATTTTTTGGATAGAAAAGCTGTATCACATGCCTTCAGCACACAGGAGGACAGCAAAAACGTGACAGAAAGCACGAGGACATAGCAGAGACCCCATGCCATCCCCTGACAAGACTGCCTGAAGAGAAAGTGGTAAAAAAATTATCAAAACAGAAAGCAAAGGTCAGAGTTTTCCTATCACAAAGTCAGCTTGAGAGAGGAAGGTAAAGAGATAGGTCAGGATCAATTTCACATGGCCTCTGGTTTTGTTAACACCTTTCTCAGGATGATGGGAGAAGATTTCTGGAGATCATTCTTGTCCCTCAGGGGACCTGGATAAGTTGACTAAATTCAGCCTGGCAAGATGAATCCCTTGTCAAACAGTCTGAAATGCTGTCCACTGACACCTTCCTCCAGTCTCAGTTCTAATTTTTTAATGTTCCTCCTGGGTCTCTCCACAAGTGCCCCACCCAACCTGAGCAGCCTAACAGGGAACAGGCATTCCCAAACAAATATCCCAGGATGATATGAATCCTCAATATCTGCTACAGGAAACAAATTTCTTGAAACTGCCTTTCAGAAGCAGTTTTTAGAGAACAGCTTACAAGATGGACTTGAGAAAATTAAGCAGCTTCTGTTCTCTATTGGTTCATGTTCTAAATATTTTATTAGTCAACTTTTTCAGTTTTGTGAGAAAAGAGGAGTTAAATCAAGTACAACTACCCAAAATTTGTTCAAATTTAAATTAATAATAAAGGAAAATTCAGAACTTTCTAAGTCTTGCCTTTTATTTCTTCTGTCACATTTCCAAAATAAACAGAAGCAAACATTAAGATATCAATTCAGTTGTGTACACATGGGCAGATTTAGTGCTGCTGCAGACCCTGTGAGGTGCTCAGGTGAGAATAGCAGGTGTGGCACAGGATCTAGAGAGGAACTTTCCCCTTCTGCAGGCTGAGGAGCCTGGTTATGCCCCCTTCCTCTGTATTTTTGCTCTCCCAGCTGAATTGGAGCCAAATGATCATGGATGCATGGAAAACAGCAAAGGCAAAAAATGGCCTAAGACACACAAAAGCTGATGTGAGGTCTTAAAAGGAAAACCAAGGGAATTTAAAATGTTTAATCTGATTTCTAAAGCTGGCTGAAATGTGGTTCTGGAACAGTCAGAGATTTGTATAACTGAAAATCTCACTAATAATGTCTCCAGTCTCTGTTACATTCCTCATGTGAACCATTAGGAACCTGCACAGTTCTTAACACAAACCTGCATCCTCAGCAGTGGAAACAGGACTGGAGTCCTCTCCTTTGTCAGCCACATTTACTGCTGTTATCTGAACACAAGGTTAAAAAAGAAGGGACTGCTAGCAAAAACAAACAAACAAACAAAAAACAACAAACAACGACCAAAAAAATCAAAAAAGAGAAAACAGAAGAACATTGAAAAACAAACGTCTTATAAACTTTATGCCTTGAAGAATGATGAGTGCTTTTATATTATCACTTCACCTGAGGGTTTTATTCATATATTGGTAGAGACAGTGAAGAGTTATCCAGTCATTGAACTGCTCTTTGGGTTAGATCATGGATGTCAAAACACTTCATGAAACAAACCTGAACAGAAAACCTGTTTTGTGGGCTGCTTCACTAAAAAAATAAGAGCAGAGTGTATGTAGAAGTATCTAGAACAAAAAGCAACCTCTCTGGCATTATGAAACAGTTCAGGATGTATTTCCATGTCTCCCAGACTCCTACAGCCACAAAATCACCCAGAAAGAGGGGCAGTTTATCTGCAGTGTGATTTGGTGCCAGATCCTTGTGGCATTCCTAAAATGGAGCTAACTCAGGCTCCATTCAAACAGGCTTTAACAAGTGAATTTGGTAATTAATTCCTGTTGAATTCGTAATTGTCAGTGCTCTGACCCCTCCAGAATGAGAGCAGCCCGTTGAGCTCAGTCACAGCCCAGAGCTGCCTTCAAGGCAGGATTTCAGGATATCAACACTTCTGGAGGACATCTGTGCCCAAACTGGATTTCAAGCTGTTTTTTAAGTCACTCAGACCTGCTCCTTGCAGGGATGGGTTTCCCAGGCCCCCTGGATGCTTTGAACACTCTGCCCAGGTGACCACACACTGTCTGTGAGCGTGCCCCTCTCTGGCAGTGTAGGAAAACCTGGAGCTCTGCAGAGGCCCTCAGATCTCAGCTATTTCCCAAAGCTGGGAATTACATCTGTGCTTCCTCCTATGCTTCCCAGATATCCAAAAGAAATCAGGTTCTGCCTAAATATTCAAGCGGGGCATAAATTACAGCTTGGAAGGAAAGGCCTTCCACAGGAAATTGCTTCCAGTCTCAAGGCAGACCAACACAAATTTATTTATTTTTCCCTTCCAAGCAGCACAGCCCAAAATCTTTATTCTTGTGCTCTGTTTTTGCTTGAATGCAGGCCTATGACTAGTCATAGATGAGTGGTATTGTTTTTGTCAGGGTGGTGATTGGTAGGATGAATTGCCAGAATTGTGAAGCTATTTTAGGTTTGTCATATTTCTTTTCGTTCCAATACCTGAAAAAAAAAAACAACACATACTCCAACCCCAAATAACCACAGCACACTCTGTATTTTCATTCCTGATCACAGGATGAAAAACTTGTGTTCATTTTCAGCCCTAGAAATGACTACCAACATCTCAATTTCAGAGTTCCTCACAGGGACAAATTTCAAAGTATTTTCAAGCACCCATTTCCTGAAAAGTGAAGACATTTATGCAGGCACAAGAAGGAGACACCCCATCTCAAAATTCAGTGCATACAAGGAGACACTATTAAAGTGTGCAGGGAAGCAGCTACCCCTGTTGTCACAGTGTGTTTAACCAGCCAAGTGACAACAGAACTGCTTTTTCCTCTCCATCACCAGAAGAAATATTGCTTAATCTTCTATATTCACATCTTTTTTGTCATTCTTTTCTTAAGCTACTTTTGTTTGCTCAGTGTATTTAGCAGACATTTATCTCACTCTATCAGCAAAGATTAAAGACTCATACTACCTAGTAATCCAATTACCCTGCATGAGAAAAGCAAATGTATCTTTGGTCAGTGCCCACAGAGCTCCAGGAATCCATCACAATATAAAATGAAATCTAATTAATTGTGTGCTTTGGTTGAGCTTCATCCACATCATTATTTCATTTGTTTCTAATGGATATGTTAGCAGAGATTTAATAGTTTTAAATGCACAGAGCCAAAGGGTCAGCTTACTCTAAGGTCAGTGTTCAGATAATTACATTTTTAAAGAATTGTATCTGAAAAAAGTTACTTGTGGTGGGAGACACAAAGGAGAGTTACAGAGCCTTGGGATAAAACAGCACTTATGCAGAAGTCTGAGTGTTTTACAATTCCACTAATCCTCGCTTTACATTTCGAGAGAAGGGAGCTCTCAGCAAATCTTTTTTGCTTCTTCAAACACAGAGTTTCCCACAACCTACTAAAGCATTTGGGGGAAGTAGCACAACACTTATCCAAATCCCAGAGGCAACCAGTCATCTGAGTAAGGTTTGGTGAAAAAAAAAACAACAACAAGCCAACAGTATAATGCTTCAGATAAATGGGTTGGTGTGATATAATGAAAATACACTGGGGAGTACAAAAAAGTAGGGAGTAGTCCTGCTAGGAGTTATTTGGGAACCACCCTGTTCACAGGCTGGGACAGTCACGGGAGGGCTGTGAGAGCCAGAGGATGAACCAACACTTCTGTAAAACTGCAGTGAAGCAGCACAAACAAAGACAGACTCTCAGTATCATTTAACCAATACAGTGTAATAAAGCAACTTGCCCACAACTAACAAGTCAAGTTTTTTAGATAGTGAAAAACAATGGCTGAAAACTTAAAGCAGACAAAAAAATAATCATTACAGTAAAGTTACAAAACAATCTGTTAACAGCAAAGTGATTAGCTACTAGGAAAAATTACTTATAGATGTGGTAAAGTCTTAAATATCTGTGACAGTTGAATGAAGGCTAAAAGCTGTCTAAAATGTATGTCATAATGTAAATAGAAGTTATAGGGGAAAAAATCCCCACAGAATGCATTAAACCAGAGATCAAATTAGTCAGGAATAAAGTTTCTCCCCCAACCTTGAAAGCAGTTGAAAATAACATTATTTTCTTGAATATACTGAGATAAGACATAAATATTTTACTGAGTCTGAATAGTTTGTCTGTAGGAAAAGAAAATGTTTTATCCTTAAGTGGTTATGATCTTGTTTAATCAGTGCTTCCACTCTGTGATATACCAGAGCTCTAGGAAAGTAACTGGGGAAGAACAGCAAAGTCTGTCTCACCAAATAAACAATCTCTTATGAATATCAACATCCATATTTTCCTAAAGCATATATGAAATTTACTTCCATAACTCTACTCCTTTTTAAAAAGCAAAAGCACCATCCAGGAAACCAATAGGACTTTCAGAACGGAATGCACGCTGTTGCCTCGTGGTTCCTCAGTCTTTTCCTTGCTATCCTGCAGTGTAAGTTGGCAGGATGTAAAGCCAGCTTCCCTCAGCCTTGCTGTGGTGAGCAGCCAGGTTAGCAGGGAGGTGTTCCCTGGGCACAGCCCTCAGACTTGTGCCCAATGCTCCAGGGCATCAGCTCACGGGCACAGGGAACTGCAGCGGTGCCACCGACCTCAACAGATTTCACCTGTCCCAACCCAAAGCCTCCTCCAGAGAAAAGCTACAAAACACCTGACAGGCAAATCCCGTCACTTTTACAGAGTTACTGAGCTGCCAGGCTGCTGCATCCACAGGGTCCTTGTTGAGAAGCCACAGGAAACTGCTGAGTCCATGGCTGTGATCAGAACAGCGGGGCTGCCACACAAACTCCTGCTGTGTTTGTGTGTGCACACATTTGTACTTTGAACAAAGAGATGTGGCATACACTTCCAACCTCCAGTCTGGGCTCCAGAGCAAGGCAAAGCCAGGAAAAGGCAGCCAGGCTGAGCCCACCAACACCAGCAGCTGCCCCAGTGTCTCACCCATCCTCAGGGCAAAGCAGCACCCCACCAGCTGCAGCTTACAGTCAAACCACGGAGGGAAGAGTGAGTTAAACCAGACACAAAACACTGACTGTTTCACTTCTGTTTCACTTGTTTGGAGGGTGATACTCCTAGGTCTTGGCACTTCTTAAAAAAAAAAAAAAAGGCATATTTATAAGAAAATAAAAGCAACCTGTCCTCCAAACAAATCTGCACATACAGACTCGGGCGAATCTGGGGAGTTGTACAACAAAGTAGTGTTAATTTGACATTGAGCTTTGCTCCCTCTTGGTTAATTGTCAAATATAAATGAAATTGTGTTCACGTTGCAAACTACACACAGGTCATTTTAACTCGAAGTTGAAGAATATGAAAGGCCTGAGACAGAAGAGAGAATCAAGGGGAAGGAAAAAAACAAAACAAAACAAAACAAAAAAACCAACAAGAAAAAAAAAAAACCTAAAGGAGGCAAGGACATGATGACAGTTCAAAGAAAATATAACACAAAGATGATTCTATCTGCTTGAAGCTCGTGCACTGCTCCTGAAGTTTCCTACTTTATGAGGCCAGTCTTAAAGACAGGTACAAAGGGAAAGTTAGTCAAAAAATCAATTCTATTCTCCAAGTTCCCAGCAGTTCCCCTGCATCCATCAATAAAATAACCGATGCAGTATTTTTTGTTCTGTGCAGTGTGGCCTTAAAACAAATAGAAGAAAGTATTAGAAGAAAACACACACGGAGTCATGCAGGGCCATTGTAAAATTGAAATTACTTGGAGAATTTAATGAATGAAGCTAGAAGATGACTCATGCAATCCTCCTTTGTCCCACAGGGAAGTTTAAATGGGTATCTTAAACAGGTATTTCACAACCATGACTTTTTCTGTGAATGAAAGGCAAAGCCCCACTGAGAGGCTTGCAAAATGTCCAGAAGTACAACAATCTATATTTTCTTCAAGAACACTACTTGCATCTTTCCAAAAGACAAAAATGGATATAAAAACACAGGACTTACTTAACAAGGTACAAATGAATTCGATTTGAAGTGAATGCAGTCTACCAACTGGTCAACATAGCCACATAAAGCAATTTCTAAAGAACCAAGCAGTCCTTTCCTCTTTAAGTAAAATATTTCTAACAAAGTAGAACTTGAAGCCTTCTGAGCCATTTTCTCTACTTGCTCTTAGAGAAAGAGCAGCTCCCTGCACACAGACTGCAAAGTTTTACAAATCCCTACCTGTCTGTAGTGCACTGAGGCAAAAGGAGGTAGAGATCATTACTGACACCTCTGGAAGCCACACAGCCTGCCTTCCACTGGGCTCCTCAAGGCCTTCATGTGGCTCCTTCTTGAGCAAAGGTGGTTCTTACCTCTTTAATCATAAACTCATTATCTCAGTTTGATGACTGCTTGCTAATCTCCTGCTGATGCTGTGATCTAAACTTAGCACTCAGATTTTGAGAGTGCTACACTGGCTACAGCCCTCTGTAGGTATGAGGCATGGCAATCTCTTTGTGATGCAGCTTTTTATTTAAAAGTTATGCACTATTCTTCTGAACAATTTAAAAAAGGTACTCTTTGGCATAAATGCTAGAGAGGCAAAAACACCAAAAGTTTCATCAAATCAAAAAATAAAAGAGCAGAAAAAAACCTGCACAGGCTTTGGAAAACAACTGTAGTAGTCACTGGAGTGCAACAGTTAATTAGTCCCATTTTATTTCCAGTGCAGAAATGGAGTTCGACTTTCTACAATATATAACCAATCTCCCTAAAATAGACATTGCAAGGTAGTTGTGACTCTTAATTGCTTTTGTTATTATTCACTGCAGTCAATCCCTTCAAAGAGCTGAGCTACAGCTTGGCAGCTGCACCTTCCACAACTTCAGTGGGATTTGCAGGTGTTCAGCCTGCCTGGATGTGGTTGTTTGCTTTTTTGACAGCTCTGCTATGCACATCTTTCTCACATAATAGAATAACACCTTGGGAAGCAACAACATAGGTAAGATGAAAACACTTGTTTGAGTGTTTCTCTCTTTCTTGTGGATGAAAATATGTTGGAAACCAGAGCTAATTTTCACATTTGACTTAGTAAGTACTTGTGTGGCATACCAGCCCTCACTGGTTTGCCCTCATATAATTCTAGGCACATGTGTTTCACTTGCAGTTGTTTCATTCCATCTCCAATGTGATTTACATTTTTCATGTTTACATTCAGTTGTGGGTACTAATGAAAACCAGCAGGCTCTGAAGGACCTCACAAAGAAGTTCCTTAAGCAGCCAAGGAAATAATTGTAAAGAAATTGAGTCCAGCCAGGCAATGCTGGGCGAGCCAGAGCACACCAGGGATGATTCAAGAGCCTTTGGGTGCCGTGCTGGAGCAGTTCTACCCTTTACCAAGATTTGCTCACCTGTCCTTGATGTTTAGAGATTTCAGTGATGTTGCCTCGGGGGTCCTGAGGCTCTCTGTGTGCAAAGACACTGCCCTGAAACCAACAAGAAACCAGCACAAGGTGTGGAATCCTGCTCCAGTGTCAGCCCAGCCACAGCACAGCATCCCTCATGTGCCCTCCTTAAGCAGTGGCACCGAGGGTGAGCTTTGAGCAAAGGAGCCAACACAGGCTATGGAATCACTCTGCAGACCTGAGTTATGAGAGGCTGTCAGCACCTTTCATCAACATGCATCATATTGCTTAGTTAATGGACCCTGAAAAGGATCTACTATTTTTCAATATTTTTTTCCATTATTGTAAATAGATGAGATTCTGCTCCAGGCCACATAAGAAAGATGAAAAATTAAGAGGAAGAGACATGAATAAATGCAGAGAATGTGAAGAAAGAATGTGATTGCTCTTTTTTTTTTTTTTTTCCTCCAGCAAGGCATATTCTTCCACTTGAAAAAACTAGCAGTTACCCCAAGAAAAAGCCAGCTGAAGTTATCTGGAATTCTAGATAGGCCAGGCATTCAAAAGAAGCAATACTTTCAGGAAAAAAGTATTTACTACACAGTTCCAACATTGTATCAGAATTTCTTTTTCCTAATTGGCAATTTTAAATCTCTTTTTAAATTAAGAAAACCACAGATTTGGTCAATGGCACAAATATGAAATCTAAGCATAAAAATAGCCAAGTTTTTACATGGTGTTACACAGATTTTGTTGAAACAGCTCATTTATCTGTAAACAGTGGTTCTTCTGAAATAATAAAGGTACCTACATAAGCTGTCTGGTCTGAAAAATGACCTCTGTGAATCCTAAGAAGTTAACCAAACCCACATTCTCAAAAACCCTATTTTTAATGCTACTTTTAAGCCAAATTTTAGCAATCCATCTGCACATTTCAAAGAGTTACTGAATTTATCACCATTTAAACCTGTGTAAACACAGACAAAGTCATGGCAGTCCATGAAAACAGAATCTCGACAGAGGCAGTTTGCTACCATTTGCAGGCTGAGATGAAGGTGATGGGTCTCTTCTCAAATTAGTTCCACCTTTTCTTTTCTGAATAAAACAGGTTCAGCTTTCAGAGTCTCTCAGCTGATATGTTTATTATATGCATATGTTTTTTGCTATTCATTTGGTAAGGAAAACCAAAGCAAATTTAAGAACAGATGAACTCTGCGATTTGCAATCCTGACACTGAGCACTGTGAGAAATTCTAAGTATGCTTGCTCTGGAGACTTAACTCGAAAGTTAAAGGAAAGAAGTAGACTGATAACCCTGCCTCCACAGTACTTCCACAAATATAATTTGGATTCCCTTCTCCCTGGCATTTATTGGTGGGGGTGTCTTTTGGATTTTGTGGGGTTTGTTTGTTTACTGAACAATTTAGATAGATGCATGAACAAAAAATGAGCAAAGAGAACTTGAAATCTTGTAACTAGCATATTCCTGACTTCTCTGAATCTTCAGAGCAGCGTTTAATATTCAGAGGCACAAAAAACCAGATAATGCCAGGACTGGGCTGTGCCACAAACCAACAGATGCTGGGCAATTCAAAGTTAAGGATGACATTTCATTACCACTGTTCTTAACAAGGGAAAGCAAAAGCATGTAAATTAACGAAGTAATTTTAGCCTTTCAAATGAATTCTGCAGGATTTATGTGTTACATAAACACCTGTGTTACAGGTGTGTTACAACAGTAATGTTATTTTAAGCACAGTTTTCTGTATGTTAAATGCCAGAGACCTTTTCTGTATTCAGGCAATAATAAGTATCAGAAACTGTAAGAAAAGTGATAAAACAGAAGAGTCAGATTCCCAGTGAACTGCTAAATAAATCCCTGTAAAAATCCTACCATACTGTTGGGAGAGGAGTGGGAAAAAGACTGTGGTGGTGTGAACTTCCAACGTCATGCCAAATGCAAATACAGAAGGTAAAACTTAGCAAAAACTGGAAAAGAATGTTGCTGAACTTTTATTCACACATGGAACACAACACATTGTGGAATTATTTCATCTGGCATAGATGGCTCTGTCTAAAGTCTCAGTTTATAATTCTTTTTTTGTGATTTAAATACACAGCAGTAAGAGTCAGCATCAAACTTCTATACACAGAGCTGGGTCTGAGACAATGAGTCCTGGTGATAGTTATTTTAAAGGATAAATTTAAAGGAACTGTTATTTTCCATGTGCAGTGACTAATTAAATGCCTGAAAATAATTAGAGTTAATATAAGTGATACAATAAACAAGAAGCTAAATGGTTCAAATACTGAACTTCTCCAGTATGGGGCTACAATCACATTTTTGATGTGATCACTCTTGTACTTTTTGCAGCTCATTACAGGTATACAATTTATTAACCTGTGAGAAGCCCATGTCACACTCTCAAATATTTTTCATAGGGAAGAAAACTGAGATCATTTCTTAGTCATACTTGATCTTATTTTAGAAAAGAGAAACAACTAAAAGAAAATCTATCTGAAAATTAGAACATTTGTTATTACAGGTTCAGATTTTCAGGCTCCTCATTAGTTGAGTCCCACCCATGACACAGGATTTTATATATAATCTTAAATATATATACAAGCTTAAAAAAATAGAGAGTTAAAGAGACTTCAGCAATAAGAAGCATGAAATTCTGTGAATCTGAATTAAAGAGAGAGACAGGAAATGGAAAAAGAAAGAGAAACATCTCATTTAGTGAAGACTGAAGGGACAGTACCATGAATATAGGATTGCATAGTATAAAACATATCTTCAAAGCAACTGAAGCCTAAAAATTCAGAGGATGTCTTTGAAAGCATATACAACCACATAGAAAACTGTCTGAAACCTGCCTGTCCAGACAAGCAATTCAACTGTATATCTGAAGGATTGTTTTACAGCTCCAACATACATTTTCCTGAATTTGTGCCTTCTATTTCAATGCCTTGTTTAAAGAAGCCATACTACACATGATACTCAAGTAGTTTTTTTAATGCTAAAACCAAAAAGGTTGTCTCACCCACAGGGAAAGATTCAGGCTTCTTATGCAATATGAACACTGGTATACTTCTGAATAAGCAGTTACTTATTTCACCCCATAACAAACTCAGCTGGATTTTTGCATATTCTGGGACAACATGGTCAGAACCACCAAAGTACCATGAATTAAAAAAGCAAGAAACAAAACCCACAAACAAACACCAAAAAACAATACTAAAACACCACAAAAACCAACACTAACCAAATCTGAACTGAAAAAAAAGGCCCATAAAATGAAATAGAATACTCACTAGGTAGAAGCAGGCAAACCAGAACAGGTCACTGTGCTACAGCTGCAAACCCAAAACCCACACCTGTAAACCTTCACCAATTTAAAGGCAGCTCCACTCAGGTGTGCACCAGGGGTTAAGGGGAAAAAAACAACCAAAAAAAAAGTTTCAGAAGAACACAAATGTATATGAATGACGTTTCCAGAAAAGGCAGTGTTCCTACCTGGCTATATTGGTTCAGAAATAATATGTAACATAAAACAGTTGAAGTTCACAGCAGCGGCAAATGTGTTCAAATTCGTATGAAGAAAAAAAAATTGAAAGAAATGTGCCTTTTTTTAGATCCACTGAATTCTCCTAATGAAATACTTCAAATCAGCAAGTGCAAAGGATGAGTGAAGATAGCCTAAGCTTCCTTGATTCTAGAGGATATAAGCATCACACTGTCGAAAGTTAGCATATGAACGTGATAAGTCACAGAGAAAATTATTCATCAAAAAATCTAACCTCAATCGTTTCAAAATCCCCTTAAAGGAAATATACTTACAACCTACCAATACTGTATTATTTTTATTTCATGAAGTATAACACAGAATTTGCTTTTCCTCTTTTATTTTGTATTTTTAAATACTTGCAGCTCAATATTTTTCCTTCTACTACTTTCAGCTCCAAATTCTCCTGTGTGAATGACTCTCAAACCTGTTTTTTCTCTCTTCTTTTGTATTTAATATTCCTCACATTTAAAGCCTCTGAAACCACTAGCTGTATAGTCTGAGACAAAGATGATGTAAAAATACATATTCAGAAAAATCAAGATGCATCTTAGACCACTTTGGCAACTAAAAATAAAATTACTTTGCCTTACCTTTTAACAAGTCAAGGCAGATGAACAGTGGGGAAAAGAGCTGAATCCCATGGTGACAACTTTTCCTGTTGTGCTCAATAGCAAAAACTGTTAAATTAGTTAACATTTTAAATTATAGTTAAAAATTAAAAGAAGAAAAATCCTAGAGAACAAACATAAATCACAGAGAACAAACATATTTCCTAATGGGACTTGTTTGTATGTATTTCCTAAGCCCTTCTCTCCAAAGTGATTGTAGAAATACAAACAGCACTGAAACTTCTAATCAGAGATTTTCTAAATCTCTTGTGTTTCTTGCACTAAGAGAACCCCTATTTTTTCTTCTCCCTATGGAGCATCAGACCCTATAGCTGAATTTTAAACCTTGCAGTTAAAATGGAGGGGGACACTGGTCCTCAGAGTGAGCCCACATGTGGCAGAATTCACCAGCTCCAACTACTCCATCTGCAGCAATTCCACAGGATGGGTTTCCAGGCCAAGAACCCAGTCCTGGAGAGCTGCAGGAGCCACAAATGTGCCAGCAGGACCTGCCCTTTGGGCAAGGGGAGAATTTCCACTCTGCAGCTTCCTCCGACTGAGGCAGCGCGCCAAGAGATGCTTCCAGCCTGGCGAAACGTCCCGTGATATCCTGAAGTTGATGCAGAGGGTGTTTTCTCACCCTGAAGCAATTTACTGACACATTCATGGGGACTGCTGTGGGTTTTGTTTTGTTTATCGTCTTGCTAATGAAGTGTTTGTTTGTGTGAGTGCAAGTGCTCCGGGAAGAAACCTCCAATTTATCATGCTTGTGTTGACATTGCTTCATCGGCAGCCTAAACACAAGCAGAGGCTGCACAGAAATCTTATGGGTGGTTAAGTGTTTAATACCGTGTCTAGCACACCAAGAGGAGCTGGCAAGAAACCCCGTGGATTAGGTGGCACTCGTCTCTCCAAATGAGCAGCTGATTAGGGCAGTGGTATGACAGTCAGAACAATGCTCTGAGTCCTACAGCTTGGTGAAGAATAGAAAGGAAAATGGAAAATGTTCCAGTAACTTATACAACATAGTGCAGATCGCCCTGAAAATTCAGTTCTATTTTAAAGAGGCAGATTATTCAATATATATATGTACCCACAGCAGGCTCAAACCCTTTGGAAAATTTGCCCCTGTATATGAGAAGGAGGAAATGTACTGATGAGCAGAACTGCTGCTGCCAAGCAGGAGAAATAAAGTGCAAAGGAATAGGAAAAAGAAATCAATTTCCCTTATCGCTCTCCAGCTGCACATTGTGTTTCTGTCTGTCATGCTTATATAGGCAAATCATTGCATTATCTTTCCTCCTGTGGACAGTTCCATGGAAGCATTTGTGAAATGCAGGATGTGTATGACTCGTCAAAGGCTGTGACCCCGATGATAAATCTGTACACCTCCCTGGAGAAGAGTCTGCTGTGCTCCTCTGGTATAGATCTGCTCCAAATCATGCAGGTTCAGAGTCCACCCTATATTATTATCTGGAAGAATTTCTTCTTCTATTAGAATTCAGCTAGGGACAAAGCAGACTTTTAAAATGGTCACCATATCCCTGAGAGCTAAGGTTCAACCTAGGTCTGCTAGATTCAACCTGCTAAATAGGCTGCTAAGAAAGGGAAGACACTGCTACTCTGGCCAGGAGTCACTGTGACACCTGCCAGCTTTAAACAGAATGTGTTTACTTGTGAGGGCTGCCAGCTGAAAGGAAAAAAAGAAAAACAACCCACAGCAAACATCTTTTACATTAAGAAGTGGAACCTAGAGGTTCTGGTACCCTGAATTCTGGTGCACCCTCCTGCTGCCCTGCAAGTTCTTCCAAGCAGAGGCGTTTTACATCACTTTGCCCAGTAAGCCACCACCAAAACTATATATTTTTAGTGAGCCATTTTCATAATAAAAAGCATATTTTATTGCTAATAGTGAGGGTCCTGCCAACAAAAGCAGACTGCCTGCTTGGTAAAGAGGCCCAAGCAACATGAGAGTTTTGACAGCTTGCTGCAGCTCAGGATCCTTCCCCACCTTCTCCCCCAGCCCCCAAATCTCCAGTCATTCAATTAAGTGCCTTGGGATTTGGGACTGCAAGGTGCTAGGAGGATGTCAGTCATCATTACGATAATTATCTGACTTAGACATTATGCATTATTTATTCCAAATATTTATTCATTATTGTGTCCCAGATTAATGCAAGCTAATTGAGGCAAATCTATTTCTTATGGAAGTATTAGTGAGAGAAATTCTGAAGCAGAAAAAAACAAGCTACCAGCCAAAAATATAAACCTTGCCAAGCTCCTTCAAGGAGTGATAGAGAGAGAAGAAAAAGAGAGAGAAGAAAGTTTTAATGAGATGATTGATCCTGAAGCTGTCAGGTTATATTATTGACAGTATGCAAGCCTCTTGTGGGAGCACAGATTTTGATCTAATATATTTGGTCCATGATCTAATTTAATATGGTAGATGTCCTTTTGGTAGACTGTAAATTTTCTTTCAGTTCTTTGGGGGAAAAAAATGAGAAAAAAACCTCATAGTTGCAAAAACTGTGTACTTAAGATTTTTCCAGCAAGTTTAAATATTATGTAAGGTAAACTGGAACAGCTTTTTGGACTTCATAGCATTATTCTGTCTGTCAAAATCCAGTTTAGTATGAGTAGCCCACAAGGTGGGATTGTAGTTTACAAAAATTTCATCTTAGCTTTGCTACCAGTTGCTCTTAATAGGGTTTATTATTTTTCTTAGCACTACAATGACAGCAAAGGACTGGGGCACAGGCACCCTACAGGCTGCACAGACATGTGGCATAGCAGGAGGTGGATGAGATACACTTTGACCAAGAGGTAAATACCAGAATTATCAGCAATAGACCACTTCTGCAAGCTGAAATGAGGGCAAAAGAAGCTAAGAGATTTGCTCAGCCTTCTAGGTTCATCAGTAGTGGAATTAGCAGAGCCCTCTGAGGTTTTTTGAGCTGATGTGGCAATTTTATATTAAAAAAAAAAGAAAAAGGATCTTGAAAATTAGTTTTTCCTCAGTGTTCATATATTTTTAGAGAAAACTGCTTTACAAAAGACTGAGTAACAAAAAATATATGGGTGTGTGAAGATGTTGTAATGCTAAGTTCTTTAACCTGCTACTCAATTTTGACATGCTTTTCCTCTCACTGAATTTGTCCATATAGTCTGTTCTTATATTCACATGGGAGGGCTTCAGAAAAAAAGGCAGCTTTCCTATTCCTGGGTTTCAATTCACCTGAACCCAGGAAATAATGTTGTACAAAACCCTAGTAATTTGACAGTAATTTTAAATTTTTAATTTTAAACTGAAATCTTACATTTTTGGGTGTATTTCCTTTTTTAAACTCTTTTGTCTCTTTATACTTTAAAAAAATCAGAAGGCACCAGAAACAGAGGAATAAGAAAACAGATTCATATAGGTCCATGATTCCTCATTATAAAGGCCAGCCTTGATGTGCTTTTGCTCTTCTGCTCCTTTTCTTCAGTCTAAACATTGGATCTAAAAAGAGAATATCTGTCCATATCCAACACTCCTTCCACACCACTGGATAGGAAACATGGGATTTTGATCTTTCAGAGCTACTTACTTGGCATCTAACCATAACATGTCACTTGTACTAGAAATCAAAACTTTTACAGCTCCAGACCTGCAGCAAGCCCCTGCCAGGAGATGCATTTTAAAGCAAAATCACTGTGCTCCTGCCATTGCACTGAAAGCTTCTTTAATCCACAGATACAGAGCAGCAACTGGGCAACATCAGCCCAGCTGTGTATTGATCACAGAATCCTGCCCCAGCAGCAAACAGCAAAGGCCAAGTATAAAGTTAAGACAATCCTATCGTGCTATTTTGTGCAATACTCTCCCAGCTTATGGTGACCTTCAAGCAAGGTCTTTTTTAAAATAATAGTGAACTCAAGAGTTGAGTATCACCAAAAATCTGTATGCATCTTGATATGTGACAAGGAAGAAAGAAAAATTGTTATGTTGCCATGACATGAATACTGGAAAGTTTCCTTCTGATAGTCCATAGAGGAGAAGGTGAGCAGCAGGTTAATTGCATTCTAATGGCAGGTTTTATATGTAAGTTTCCTATCTCTGGTTCTCTCTTTCCTTAATGTTGCCACAACATTTTCACGTTAGCTTAATGCAAAGATTTAAACAATGAGTATTTATACTCTTGCTGGTACGGTTCCATCACAGTTACAGACAAGGAACCAGCAATCTACCACCAGCTAGAGGCAGAAGGGGCAGGGAGAGAAGGGAGTTTCTGTTTTACAGAAAATGAAACATAGAAACATCTTTGAAGAATTTTAAATGAGAGCCAGACCAGCACTTGCATGTAAATGACCACAGTGTTTATCAGAGCAGGAGTGGTGAATTTGAAAACACCAATCCACCACAAATGGGTCCCTGGGACGCTGCTTGAAGCCTTCTCCTGTCCTAAGCCAGTGTGAAGCAGAAATGTCCTGCCTGACTTCTTTCAACCCAGACCATTTAAAAACCAAGAGCAAGGAAGAAAGAGGTTTTGAGTGAAGGAAGTAAAGAAGTGGTACTCACAGATTCTTAATGAATTTTATAGTTCTGCAAACTGAGACACGGTGAGAATAATGGCAGACCAATACAGTTCTAAGGATACAGTTAATGAGCTTTTCTATCACTTTCCTGTCCTCACTCTCATTGTGTGCAGAGGCTGAGCCTCTCCAAATATAAAAAAATAAAAATATATTAATATATTATATATATANGTACTGATCAGTTTGATTAAAAAAATAATGTTGTATGGAAGAGAATGGTCTAAGTGAAGCTCTAAAACAGTTGGGAAGATTCAATGAATTCTCTGCATCATACCCAAAGAAATCACTACATGTATGGAACAGGGAACAAAGAGAGAAAAATCTGAAACTAGAGATCAGGCCATTTCTCACAAGAAAAATGTGATGTCCACTGAAAACCATTTAAGGTTATCAGCAGTAACACCCAATAAAATGGTATAAAAAGGGCTATAAATATCAGAGCAACTTCAATAGTTATTCAGTGGCATAAAACACACCACTCCAATTAAAATAGAGATGACAATGTAATATATCTTGATTCTTATGTCTCAGAAATTAGACTTGCCCCAAGACTTTCAGACATACATTGGATTTTTCTATATCTAACTTTCTTGGTTTATTTGGGCTGCTAAGTCAGCAAAACCATTGTAATATGTCACTTGCTATGTTTTAATTCTGCTGAAAAAACTATTCAGTTCTCCTTTAAGAATTCGAGAATCTCCTGCAGGAATCTGTCATCAGCAAAAAGCATTGCTATTCAAAAGAAAAACACAGCATGTCTCTCTGATAAATATCAGAAAAGTCCCTTGGTGACAGTGATGTACTTCATTCATTTATTTATTTATCACACAAATGCATTCAAAAAAGCTCATATCATTAAAAAAACATGGGAACAATCTATGGATATTCCCCTTGCTGGCCATTCCTCCCACCACTTGGGTCTGATGCCCTGTAAAACTGTCATTTCCAAGTCAGTTCATACCTCAAAAATGCAAGCCCTTGCAGCAGGTAAGGTCTGCCCATGCTTCTCATCTTCGTAAAATTTAGATTTCAGCTGTCAGCTCAATGGCAAACTTCTCATTGAAATGTCATTTCACACTTTACTAAGTTTTCTCCTCTTCCCCGCCCTCTCCCTTTCACAGGCAGAGCTCTTTTGGATCTGGCTGGTTCTGAGCTCTGTGGCAAAAGGGTAACAGGACACAACTACAGTTTTATTTCATCAGCTGCACCAGTGACTTTCAGGTAGACAAATGCTGGATCTTATCTGGAACCCAGATTGTTTCTCTGAATTATGGGGGCACACATTTTCAACAGCAGGTGTAGCTCCACGGGCTGCAGGATAGCCACTCACAAGCTTGGACTAATCCAGAACTTCTATTTTAGGGAAAGTGTTGCCACAGAGCAAAAATCCATCCCATGTGGATCAAAATAAGCATCTAGGAAGAAAGTACCTGACCATGAGTCTGTAGCTGGGAAACCCCGGCATGATCCCATGTAGGATCTGCTAGATTTTAGGTAAACTCTTAGATGTACCTCTCATTTGTCTGACCACAGAATGGTACACAGGTTCTTAACCCAGTCTTAAAAGACTAAATTTACAGTGGATTAGTTTGGGTTAAAGCAGCCTAGCTTTGTGAAGCAGATCACTGAAGTTTGTAAACCATACTTGATCAAGCTCAAGTAGATTTAGGAGTTTTTCTTCGGCTACTATTGCTGTCATTGAAATACCCATACATGGAAGTCTAGAGTTGTTTCCAGTGCCCTTAGACAATTCCAAGCAGCATTTCCTGCTTGTTCTGCACAAACAGAAGCACTCATTAAAAACAGCAGTTGAGACCTGGTGAGGTCCCCATGATGCTTATGTTTAGGCACCTTAATCCTGCTCAAAGTACATGGAAAATGAGTCTGTCACAACCCTGTTTATCTGATCATGTTGCAGCATCCCTGATGTGAGTGTGCCTTTTCAAGGCTCTTTCTTGCCCAGGCTAAATGAGAGCTCAGCACTTAAAAGCTGGCCACATGCTGGACCTGGTTAGGCTCTGGAAGCCTGGCCTGAGTGTCACTATTGCATTATTATTCCTCAGGGCTTGCAGATGTCTGTAAGCAAAATTTGAGCTCTACATAGAAGCTTGTCCTGTCCAAATAGGCCTGCCTTGTTAGCATGGCAAGCACCAACAGGAATTGTGAAGAGGTGTCTTGGTTCTGGGGTGAGAAGCCACAAGCTGGTCAGTGCCACTGTTCAGTACAGTTCCACTCTGACACCTCAGGCTGCAGGAACTAATAATCAGTATGTTCAATTTAACTGCATTGGGATCTGGACTCTCACATCCAACTAGCTTAGTTGTTGCTGTATTGCTGAGGTAGTAGCATTTGTGAGTCAGAAATTAAATCCTGTTTCCTCTATTGTATTCTTCATGTAATGATATTATAGAGGGAAAATAAATATGTAAACTCCAGGCTTTGTACTTCCACAAGAACACCAAGGTTTCTTTGATGTGAATAGTAATTAACCAGGGGAATGGGAACTGAGAGCTTTAGTGTTACTGGCATGTTAAAGTTAAGACAGGTTTACATGAGTTTTACTCAAAGAGATAACAAAGTTTAAAGATAAATTCAATCGAGAAATCCTACAGGAGCAGGAAACAGTCGCTGACAAGCAGAGTCTCTGCAGATCCACAAACATGTGAAGCTCCCTGGCTTTGGGCCATTCTCATATGACTTGCCCGAGGCCACACAGGGGATGTGTGACAAGCAGCCAACATCCCCCAGAGACAGCTCAGTGCTGGTGCTTGCCAGCCCCTGATCCCAGGTTGCTACAAGAGCAGCTCCTCTCTGTTTTGACAGAAAGACTCATCACGGCAGATGCCAAAGTTTGTATTCAGGAATGCATCTCCAGTAGGGAGATCAGTAAGACTCATACACATTGAAAATGTCCCCCAGGAACTCTCATAGCACACGACATCCATTTTCAAAAAAATAAAATAACAGGATTCAAAGGACCCTTAAATCACATCTAGTTCAATCCCCTTAGAGTGTGCAGACACATCTTCAACTGGATCAGGTGACTCAGAGTCCTGCTCCATCTGACTTTGAATGTTCCAGGGATGGAACATCTCCCCTCTCTCTGAACAACCTGTTCTATTGTTTCACTGACAGTAAATGTAAATAGTAAGAGTGAAGAGGGGCTGTTAAACCCTTGACAGTTACATGTGGGGTTGTAGTGAGTAGTACATGGAGCAGAGTGTGAAGGAAAGATGTGCCATTGGAACAACTAAATTTAGGACTGGAGAATTTAGATGCTCTTCTGGAAGTAAATAGCTCCAAGCTTGGAAATAGCATTGATTAACATTCTGAGCAGCTCCTGCTTCTGAGAATGAGATAATCTCACCTTGAGCCCTGAGTATTGTTGTTTTTATGATTATTCTTCCACAGGTTCAGAAGGAATTGGCAATGTTACAGCGCTGTTAGATTTTCGGTCATTAAGAGGCAAATCAGAAGCTATGTGTCTCTTTAGCCTCTACAATTAAAAACAGACTTACTATGCTATGTAATGTAAGAAAACCCTAACCAAAAGAATCCATTCATTATCCTTTGCTAGATAATGGATTTATTACATGTTTGTGAATATCCGTTTTATGCTTACTTATCAACCTGCTATTTGAAGAAATTACAGAAGAGCAAGAATCACAATCCAATTTCCTATTTGTGTTCCCAAGCTGGGCGTACAAGAAATGAAATGAAAAGAAATGAAATGAAAGAAATGAAAAGTGTGTCACACTACCTGGCACCATGAAATTATGGCTTTGGGTGTTCCTTTCCCTCTTGTATGGAAGACTTCAGTTTACCAAACCTAATGGTATAAGGAAATCAGTCATCTGAAACCTATCTAATCCATGTTAGTCACATCAGCTTCCACTAGAGCCAACAGAGAATGATTATCACCTGAGATGATTAATCTCAGCCTGAGAGAAGTGTCTGAAACTGGAGGGACTCATTAACCTCTCCACCAGGTACAGAGGGAGCGTGGACAAGGCAGTCAGATCAGAGCTGTATCGTGTAGATAGCCAAGGTCAGCGAGATGAATGTTTGCCCACTCTCTCTACAGCCACGGACTCTCATTAGCTGCTCCTGCTGCACTTGGAGCAGTGCAGCTCTATCTCTGCTGCTGCACAGACAGCAAACATTGGTGGTATTAATCAGAAACATCCCCTGCCCCTTATCTCAGATGTGTATCTGGGTAACCTCGAAATACAATGTGCAGTACAACCAGCACCATTTCACCTCTCTCTGAAACACAATGACTCCCCCAGAGGAACACTGCAGCCATGAAACCACGGATAGAAACTGCTGGTGAAAGAGCAAGTCACAAGTCTTACTTGCCTGGTCCTGAAAAGGGGAATAGATGGGGGACTGAAAAGATGCGAGAAGAGGGTGGCCCACACTATAATTTCACCTTGAAAGTTATCTGAGCAGCCCCTTTATTTAGTCAGAACTTGTTTGGAATGAGATTTGCTACTGCTACAAGAAGAGGTAAAACAGCAATGCAATTCCATAAGGTTGTCATCTATAATACAGCTGTTGGACCTTACACACGTACCAAATGAAGGCTGACATTTTTATAACACGTTTTTGTTCCATTAATTTATGGGGCTCCTCCTGAGAAATACAGTGCTTATATTTATGCAAGCTTTGTGTGTTTAAAAACTGAGGAGCTGCTGGTGAGGGTAAAAGAGGCAAGATGAAATTAGAAGTGTCAAGCTACTCCGCAGAAATCCTTGAGATCTGCAGCACCATGCCTCTTTGCTCTCTCAGGCAGGAAAATGCCGTTCATACAATGATGCTGGAGCTGACATCCTGCTCCTGAGCAGAGCCCGAGCGAGAGCATATGGATAATCCCCTGTTCAGTCCTTAAGGATGTCCTTCCTCCACCTTCTCCTCGCTGGACATGGTCACACAGCATTCCACAGAGCATCAGCTGGGGAGTCTGAGCAGCAGCTGTTCAGTTTGGTGAAATCCTGATTGTGAAAGATACTGGGATACTGGGACTCCAGCGTGGCCTGGCACTGAGACTTCTAGATGTCCAACAATAAAAAAAAAAAAAAAAAAAAAAAAAAAAGAAAAACAAAAATCCAAAACCAAACCAAAAAACTAACAAAAAACCCAAACAAACAAAACCACAAACAAACCAACCAAACAAAACAAAACAAACAAAAAACAACAACCAAACAAACCACAAAAACCCACCAAAAAAAACCAACCAGAAAACAAGTGACTGAAAACACGAGTGCATTTATGATCTGGGGCCTGCTGCAAGGACAGTCACAAGGTACTTTGTCCAACCTGGCCACTTTAAGCTCTGTCCTTCCAAATCTCTTCTACATTGTAGGAATTTGTTTCAGTAGCTCCTAGACTGGCTGTGAATGTTTCCAAAAAAAAAAAAAAAAAAAAAAAAAAAAAGAAGCAGAATAGCAGAATGTTTCCAATAAATTATGCTGGTGGGAATCAAAAGCAGTTTTGAGCAAATCATACCCCAGACTCTTCTGGGTCCCCCTCAGGTGTGGGTTTGAGTATGAGACAGTCTGAAAGCCATATGGAAATGATAACCAGCTCCCACAGGCACAGGGAACTTGAAATTCCTGTCAGTTCTTTCCCTGCTTAATGTTGAAGCAAGAATATCAATGTCTTTAATTGGTTTCCATGTCCTGGGAGCCCCTGGTATGCAAGACATGCCTTGAGGACATGAGTACTGATCTATTACAAAAGGTAAGCAACAAACAAAAATGAAATATTAGGAACTGAAGTGCACTGAGTGGTTTGCAGCCATCTTCAGTGCTGATACCAGGTTATGGCTTTTAGTAACATTCTGCATTTCATAAGGCTTCTAACACACATATCCATTGTCCTGCAACAAGCTGGGTTTCCTGCCTACCTGTTTATTACGTCTGTCAATCATGTGTGAAAACTGATGCCAGAAAGTAAACTGAAAATGCTGTTATATCCAACAGCAGTGATAAGGAGGAATTCTAAGGCTCAAAGGACTTTGGTGCCAGCAAACCATTCACAGCTTGGATCACAGCACTTTCTGTCAGGCTATCTTTCATTAAATTTTTACCAGCAAAAGAAAATGAGAAAACCCAAACAAAACAGAAAGAAACTAATATTAAAATGTGAGCTTCTGACAAGAGCTAAAACAACTCTCTACTTGCACGAAAGATTCTTTTATAGCCTTGAAGGAAGAGAGGAATGGGGAGGAATTTAAGCAGAAGAAGTTCTCTGCTATCTATGCTCTCTTGACTCCTGTTCATATTCCCAGAAAAACAAGATGGTTTTGTACCTACATGAAGAGTTTTGTGTGCAGAGCATTGACCCATGCAGGTGCCTTTTCAAATCTCCTGTCAGACTGGAAAAACTGTGCCTTGGTGGAAAGGGAATTTTAGAAAAAGCCTTTGATCAGGTGAGGGAAAGGAATGGCTTTACAGAATGAAAGAATCAATTGGGTTGGAAAAGATCTCTGAGATGACCCAGTCCAACCTATGACCAATCACCATCATGTCAACCACTGAGTGCCACGTCCAGTCTCCTTAAACACCCCAGGGATGGTGACTGCCCACCTCCCTGGGCAGCCATTCCAGTGTCTAATCACCTTTTCTGTGAAGAAATTCTTCCTAATGTCCAACCTAAACCTCTCCCTGTGCCACTTGAGGCTGTGTTCTCTCATCCTGTCCCTGGGTGCCTGGAAGCGCCCAGCCTCTACTGGCTGCAGTCTCCTTTCATGTGGTTGTACAGAGTGATGAGGTCACCCCGGAGCCTCCTTCTCTCCAAAGGACGCCAAACACCCCCAGCTCCCCTTGCTGGTACAGGCCAGGATGCCACTGGCCTCCGTGGACACTTTGTGTAGGCCTGTCCCTATGTTTACTTATATCTGAGCCAATGTGAACAACTTGATACCACAGGAAAAAAAGTAGAAAAGGTTTGCATGTTCTAACTGCTTCCACCTAACTACCATCATAATGCCTTTCATCAGCTAAACATCTAAATCATCTAAACAAATGGAAGACCATTCCATCTAGAAAAAAACCTATCAAACTTACCCTGTGCAGGGACAATGACTGGACTTGTTGATCCTTGTATAAAATATCCCTCCTGTAGCCCCCCCCAAAAGTTCCTATGCTAGTTCAGATCCTAGAAGGCTTTGGAGGAATATTTCAGGGACAGGGCAAAGGATTCCAAAAGAGGCTCTAACTCCCAGATGTAGTCCAAGATGTTCCAGATGGTTTCCAGGGACGAAAGAGAAAGGTCGAGGAAAAAGAGGGCCATATCTAGGCTCCCCCTAAGGAGAGCTAATTTGAACTCAGACAATAGGGTCAGAAAGGGGAGAAAGGGTTAAACTACATGGGTACAGGCTCCAGAGGTCTCTGGCAAGGGAGAAACCACTTCCCAGAGAAATACAGTAGGTGCTTCTTCCTCAGCATATTCTATGATACTATGAACAGTGCTAAAATCAGTGGAGTCATTCCTGATTTAAACCTGTGGAGAATTTCACAATAAAATTCCTCCCCTACCTCATGAGGAAAGTGGAGAGATGGGGAAGAGAGCCCAGGGCCCTCTGGGATGCTGAGCACTGCAGTGGCCTGGTGCATGTTCAGGTTTCACTCTGCTCCATGCTGGAGGCCAGGGCTGCAGCTGTGCCCAGACCAGCAGGGTGGGAGTGATGTGCAGATGCATCCTGCTGACAGATGGATTGGTCTTGTTGCTTTAGTCTCCCCAAATTCAGAGTAATGCATCCTTCCAGTCATCAGATTTCCTGTGCTATGGAAAGAAGAGAAGCATCTGAATTTTCCCCATCCTTCTAATACCCCTGCACATCCAGGCTCTGTGATGCCAGCTTGGAGGCTGGGACACTCTGGTTAAGCAGGACTGACTGCAGCACTTCTCTGCAAGGTGACACAGGCTTTACACTCACTTTTATTTCTAATGTCCTCCCAGTTCCATGCAATTAGAATTAAATTATTACATTAAATTTATACAGAAATTTCTTTTCCCCCACCACTTTCACCCTAAGGAAGAGAATTGGTTAAAAGGGTGGCCAGAAATTGTTTCAGCACAGATACACTGTAATTCTGACAGCAGTTTCAGCACCAGCAATTGGTTTTAGAGGGTTTTTTTTTTCTCTAATGGGTTACTATATTGTCATCTTGCATTGGTTTACGAAATTTTCTGGAGAGGAAAAGGCAGGAGAAAAGCTTTCATTTGAAAAAAAAGAAAAATGAAAAATCCCAAATAATGGGTTTGTAGGCACCGACACTATACACCTAAATTTTAATTAATATTGGATATGTGTCCCTAGAAATTCTGCATGAAAAATTTTAAACACATACATATAAATAAGTATATTTTTTCTTACCTAAGGGCAAAGCTCTCATTTACCCAAATCAATGCCTATTGATTTATGGATGATGTTTGTGTCTTTACACATTACATCAGCTTGGACAGATCCCTTGGCTTTTCTTACTAGGTTCACTGCTTTTCCTTGGGAAGTAAATACTTTGTTAAAATACGTGCCAAAGGCAACAGCAACACTGTTTAAACATACACACCGTTTGCTCTTCCCATTCCCATGGGTATTTAAAACACCTCTGCTTTAGATGCTCATGCAATTTAAATCTGACACACAGGTAAGTTCAGAAATGCTGCTCTGGATGGAAGGATGCATCACATGGAAAATCCAAGCATGTTTCTAACCCAGACAAAGGTTTGGCCTTGGATTGCATGAAAATGTTAGCAGAATGTCAGCCTGTCACATCTAATTAACCATAATAATAACTCACACTTCTGAATGCAAATTCCATCTGCATGTCCTAAAGGTCTCAGCAAAGATTAACACACCAGCCCTAGAAAGACAAACCATGATGCTTTCTTTGAGCATGGGGAGAAACTGAGGCAGGAGGAGCAGCAAGGATGGGGAAGGACTCCAGACAGTGCCCAGAGGAGGGAGCAGACAGGTGAGAAAAGGGAGATATTACACGGGCAGCCTTGGGGTAGAGAAGGCAGCATCAAGTGTGATTGGGGAAGGATGACTTGCTATTCTTATGGGATTTATTTTTAAATCAGAACCAGATCTCGTGTAAGGCAATACTAAATTAAATGGCACTACACTGATATGCACAGTTTAGCCCAGTTGTCCACTAAATATCAGCAGAGATTGGCAGAGTTGGGTTTTGATCTGCTTCATTCTTTCCAAATGCTCCAGATGGCCTTTACTTAAAAAAAAAAAAAAANAAAAGCAAATCCAGCAATAACTTTCACTAACTTGACTCTAATTGAACTGTCGTGTGTGTAACCATTCTAGAGAAATGGTGATTCCTGCAATCAGCTGAAAAGAAAGAGGCTGCAGGAAAAATAAGCCAGAGACACAGATAAGAAGATTTTATTCAGCTTTATTTGACAAGTTTTATTACACTGAGAAAACATAACGTATCTAATCTCTTTGCAGCTGTTGCAGCCCTTCAGCCTTTATTACTTAAATCCTATTAGATATAAAATTGTTTCTATTTGTCAATGGCATGATATCTTCTTTTATTATTACTATTATCATCAGAGTCTTGCAAATATGGCCATGAACATAATTTCTGGCCTATCTTCTTACCAATAGTTAAGGTTACCCTGGGATATTTGCCTGTTTAAATGGCCTACTTTTTCAAAAGTCCTGGAGAGCTGTGTGTATTGTTAGAATACACACGGTGGCACTAAATAAAGCTCAGCAAATAATGAAAACCTGTGCAAATGAACCAGTATAGCTAATTATTTCTATTGTGGATGCTGAAATTCCAGTCAGGCTGGGCTCAGCTGTATGCTTACCCATATGAAGACCTTGAAGCAAAGGCTTTCATCACTCTACACAGATTTCCCAGTCTGTCACTCGTAAAACTTGAATTCTTAATTTTTCACAGAAGGTGAAAGACATTCTTTTCCTTACAGGAATTCCCATTATGGCAAATAAATATTACCCACAGTGCTTTCTCTCCCTGTCCTTAGGGTAACCCCTTCTATGATTCACCATTTAGGAGAGGGCAAGGGACATTCCCTCCAAGATGTCCCACAGAAGGCTGGTGGCTCATGGATGGCCATGGCAGGACATCACCTGGCTGCACTTCCCATGGGAATGCAGATGTCATTTCCACAGGGACACCATTTCGCCTTTGAGGCAAAAGATTTTACTTGCTGGAAAAGAGGTTTTTTTAGCCTGACAATGAAAATTGTAATATTTTGACAAAAAAATTATTTTACAGCTGTTTTTAACAGGTGGGTTTTGACCAGATGCTCTTGCAGCATCAGCAGGTTAGGGTACACCAGAGTGAAAGAAAAAATAAGGCAAAGGTGTTTTGTCCAGAAACTTCCAGCAAAGTAGAATATACCATTAGCATCACTCAGATGCCTGCTCTTGTTTGCACTGGAAGCATCATATTCATCCCACTAAAAAGGGCATTTTCATGCTGAAGAAAATTAGTATTTGAGACTGCCAGTGCCATAAAAGTTTAACAAATGAGTAAGACACTGATTCTGAATGCATAACAATAAGGAGGGGGAGTTGTTTTCCCTTTTGCCAATTGTTTTTTATTGTTATTGTAATCTCTCTCTCTTTTTATTAGTTTAATTTTCTTTTGTGTAATTTTGTTTTTATGGAGCAGATTCATCCCTGCTGTATCTCTGGTGGAATTTCAGGAGAGACAAAGACATACTTTTCTGTTGTTAAAAAATAAAGAAAATGTTAATTTATTTCTCAAAGCTGCCATATTTAGAGACTATGGGCAATTTTTCTGTAGTTTCTCTCTGTCTATCTAATGATAATAATGATGGCCAAAAAGTGGCTCACAAACAGCTCATGATCTGCTTGCTTATCAAATGTGCTGCTTTTCTAACTGCGTATTTTAGCATGCTGAAATGTGAAAGGCATTAATTTTGGACAGCAATATGTATGGAAATGAACTGCAAAGTTCAAGAGCTGGGAGTTGCTGCCTCAAGCAGGAACAAGGCACGGCATGGCAGCTGATCTTTGGGAGGTAAAACTCCTGTTTCTTGCAGTTTTCTACTGCATAAAGGGCAGCATCTTGCAAAGGACCTCTGTCGAGCTAGTGACCAAATGACTAGAAAGCTGGACAGCAGAGAACTGGGAGCTGGATGAGACCACAGACAGCAGACTGAAATAATCCAGAACCAATCATATCAAGAGGTTAAAAAAAAGATAGAGCCAAGGGTAGTTAGGCATATGTTTTGGAGAAGTGAAGGTGGATAACAGAAAGTGAGAAAGAAAAATGCTGTGGTAGCTCCTTTTTGGAAAGATGTCTGTACACAATAATGGATTTAATAGTTTGGGCTGCTGGTTTTTGGGGATGAAGGTGTTGAAAGCGTGTTGTGAGCTAGTCTTGTACAAGGAGAGATTTCCTTAAATGAAGGGTTGTGAAGTATTCCTCTACATAAGATTTTTATCTCAGAAAATGTAGTAAATATAGGACAAATATATCTCACACCTGAAGACTCTTATTTTAAGGATGTCTTGTAGTGACAAATTGGATCACTGTCTGCAGGCTGAAAAAAAAACCTGAAATTCATCTGTGATTCAGCTTTGACAACAGGGAATCCTAGGACCAACTACAGAAAGCCATGAAAATGCAGAAACAACTTGAACTGAACTGTTGAAGGACACAAATCTCTTCAAAACCATAGATCAGGTCTAATGAATAAAACTTGTTCATCTAAAACTGGACTTGAAGGATGTCTTATTTTCTAAGTCCTACATTATAGTGTAATACTAGTTATTAATCCAGTTTAGCAGCATCTGATCTCATCAGGAATTTGTATTTTTGATCCAAAAGTTCCTAGGAGTGGTTTTTAATAAGCCATGACCACAAAGGCTGTTTGTTTGCTTTCCAGTCTGAGTGCAAGGAAAGCCTAGGCTATCCCTAAAGTACAAGGTGAGACACATCTTTACCACAAAGCCACCTGCCACAGCAAGACCCTTCCCCTGGGGTGTCCCAGCACTGTGAGGGAAGGAGAGGAATTCATCCAGCACCCAGGGACAAACTCGGCAGTATGAGATCCTTCAGTGGACTGAAGGAAGAACACCACTGTCCAGTGCCACAGTCAGAGCACTACACCTAGGAGGGTACATCAAAGGCAACTGAGTTGTACGGGAAATTTTTCAATTGTTTTTGTTTATTCGTATCTCTTTTATAAATCAGCAAATATGAATGTGAAGTAGATTCACAATTTCTAGATCACTGAGACATGCTCCTGCTTGCTTTGCTTTACATCCATTTGCGTCTGGGCTGTTTGGTGTTGGGCTTAGAGACCCCAGCAAGTGAAATCACATAAATGTGACCCTCTCAGAATCACAGTGCTCTTTACAAGTGGCTGCCACAACCAGTGTGTGTGGTGTTTGGGCCCGAAGCCCTCTGCTAGTTAGAAAAAGCAGAGGAACTTTCTTCTACCAGCACTTTTAGTGACTCAGTCTCACTATTTTTTGTGCTCAGCTGCACAGACTGAAACTAGTTTCCAATTAAGAAGTGATGAGCTTTTATTAGACTCCTCAACAGTGCACTCATGTTTTTGAGCACACCTGAAATTTGATCATATAAATAGCTCTATCCTCTAAAGGTGAGTGCTGCAATAAAACCATGCCACAATCTAGGCCGTAGGAAGGAGAAAATAGCTAAGAGTCTTCTTGAGACTAAAAACAAGTACAGTAAGATTTTTTTTGTCAATTTTGTATAAAATGATAGAAACAATTGTGTATTAGGAGCAAACAGAAAAAAAAATGCATTGGAGTATTATTCTTAGCATTATTAAAAAACACCACATTTGTTCTTTGATGTTTGAAACATTGCACTCATTCATGTTTGCAATTTATCGCTCAGACTTAGTCTTGAAAAATAAAATAAGTGAGCAATACTCCAAGGACACAACACAGTGTCAACCATCTGTGGCTGGGACATCAAATAATTATATGGTATTTAGCACAGATAATATGCAGTAACAACAAATCTTTGTAGCACTTCTTTAGGACAGAAACTCTATCCCCACTTTGCAGATATAACATTAAAAAGAAAGCAAAATCTTTATTGTTCTATAACAACTATGACCAAATGATTATGTTGTGAGTCATTCATTCCAGTTTCCTTACACAAAGCAAAATACAGGAATTAGAAATGGTTTATGCTAAAAACAAAACTTAAAAAAACTTCTCTTCTGAACAGAAAACTGCTTTTTGCCCAGTGCTGGATTTAGGCTGGAAAAATCTGAATTACAGGAACATGTGTTGTCAAAGATTATGCACTCAGAATGGTGATGTGGTTTGCAGAAACTGGAGTGCTGCTTCTCAAATGAACCAAATGTAGCCCATCAAAATAACCTGATTAATTTAGTAAGATTTAATAGCAAATAATTTCACTCATCTCTAGAGGATTTGCAAAGCTAGCAGGTGAGATAATTATACTGAACCAAGACTGGTAGGAAAGGACCAGAGCCATCTCTATCTTGGGCATCTTAAACTGTTCATGAAGTATTTCTGAGCTCTGGTTCCTATTAATGCTCCATCTAACACTGATCATTTTTATACAGACACTACCAAAGTGGGTAATTTATGATTAAAATGAGTTTTGGATAACTGAGGATTCTTCAAACCTATGCAGCAGGATATATTACACCTTTCCCATTTATGTTATGACAACGTATTCAAGACTGGCACAAACCTCTCCAGATTTTTATTTTAAGTTTGTTTTTAGCCAGAGCAGCTCCTTGGCCTGACTCATCAGTGACCTTCAGCAGGTTTGGTGTGGCAAAAAGCAAACAAGGAAACTGATAGCCTGGGATGGAAGGAGAAGCAGCAGCATCCTACTCGAGAATAGTTTAGATTTTAACTCTGTTAAATCCGATGAAAATCTCAATTATTGTATCTGTCCACCAAATAAACAACAACAACAGAGAAAAAGGTTTCAGGAGAATAAAACTGGCCAACAGTAAAATATCAGTTCACTGATAGCTAAGAAAAGAAAATTATATCTCTCAGCTCTATAATTCAGTCCTAATGAGCAGACTCTCTGAAGAAACTGGATATCAGATGATATTTGATTACTCATCAATTAGTCAAAAGCATGGGCAGTTTTACTAATTTTCCAGTCAAAATGGGTTGTAGAGCTGTTACCATAAACACATGGTTATGTTATTCTCTGATTCAGCAAAAGGGGTTTCAGTGAATTTGGTGGGGAATGGTTTGGCTGAGGCTCAAAATTATTGTTTTGTGGTTTAGAAATCTGCCAAACAAAAAAGAAATTTCTGGAAAGCCACTGTGGTATTTAATCTTTATCACTTCAGCAAATGCCTAGGAATTTTTTCTCACTCAGTTTGACAATCACACCAACCCAATTCTCCTTCTGTTTAGACGTATAGCTATATATGCACCCTCACCTGCATGTATGTATATACACCTATGCATAATATATATCTAATATATATATAATATATATATAATTGGACCTTTTCATTTTCAATTTCAATTTTTTTAAAAAAAAATTTAATGTCTTACAGATAAAAACACAAAAGAAAAGCTTCCTTTTTATATTGGTCAGACTTGTTTTGCAGTGGATGGTGTCTGAATTCAGCCAGCTTTGTCAACTGCTGTGCTCTTAATTAGACTCTTCATCTGAGTACAGTTTCATCAAAATATCAGCAAGGGATTTCAACACTGAGAATGGCAGAATAAATTACTGATCCCTCAAATAACTTGCTTTCTGGTACACTAGCTATAAATGGAAAACCAGGAAAAGTATAACAGACACAGATTATCCTGCCAATTTTCAATGCTGAGAATGACACCGGTCATCTATTCAGTCTGGCTTTGTTCTCATCTGAGATCCTTGATATGGCACGCTGTGGAAGCTTTAGGCATACACCTTCCTAACTCCTTTTACAGGTAGAAGACAGGCCTGGAGAGAACAAAGGCATTTGAAATCCAACTCGAGTACAAAGTGGTTTCTTTCACTGGTTATCACACCCAAACGCTATAAAGGACTGTGTTTTCACAGGTTGGACACCAAAGCCAGGAGTAAACACATCACCTTATGCTGCTCTTGAGGCTGGGCTTACATCAACATGTATAAAATGAAGCATTCAAAACATGTTGGGCACAGGTTTTGTGCCTGCTCCAACAGAGAGGCAGAGGCAGGGCAGGGTGGCTCTGAGCACAGAAGGGCAGCTCTGCACCAGTTTGTTTCCCTGCACAGAAACCAGAGCTGCAAGGACCACACTTTTGATGACCAAGATGGTCCAGCTTTATGCAAAGTTATATTTGCATTTTTAAGCCTAGTTTGACTCTGGACTTATCATGACAGCATAGGTAGCTACCTTGGCCTGGTTTGTAAGCACACTGAGACCTCATGAAAATTTGGTGTCTATTAGATCATGCATTGAGCAGTGTTCACTGAGAACACTGTCCCCTGATTTTAACCATACAAACAAATTATTACTCATCCTACTGGATTTTTCACAAAAAAAGAAGCAATACTTTCTTTATTATTCTCCCCAAACATCTTATTATTCTCCCTAATCATCTATTTTCTTATAGAAAATGTGGATTTTATGACAAAGCTTTGATTTCTGGCTGAAGGCAACCTCTTTCTCAGCTGTGCAACACAAACAGAGAAACAAAAACTAAATACCTTTTCCCAGATTATTCGTTTTTGAGGGAATTTTCACAAGCATACTTTACTCACGAAAGATAATATGAAGTAGTAAATGCAAAAATGAAATATTTTGCCATTCAATAAACTGTCTGTAAAACTTGCAGTACAAGCCTAGTTAATTTGCTTTATTTCATTAATATTGACCCAACTGTAGCTGAACTTATGGGACAAGCAGAAAGGGATGACTGTCAAACTGAAGCCTTCATCCCTTCTTTTCACACACATATGGTTTTAGAAAACCTTCCCTGGAAAAAGAATTAGAAGATGAATTAAAATTAGCCATGCCAGCAAGCTGGAAGAGAAAATAAATCCATGATGTGAGCTATGCACAAACACACACTGGCAGAGAGTTGTAAAAATTATTTCTTTCAACGTGAGAAGCAATTATGGAGGGAGAATGAAAACTGGTGGGGTACTGACTGACCTTTGTGTGTGGTGAAGAGGAGGCTGCCAGCAAGGAGCTCGCTGCTGAGACTCAGTGCAATGTAGTGGGGTTGGGGAGGGAATTTTATTCCCCACTGCAGACACACCTGTCTGTACTTTGCCAATATTCAAACTAGCAACAGAGCCTCCTGGCAAGAACATGTTAAGGAACCCATCACCTCTACAGAAATTTCACTGACAAAAGTGCACTACCCAGCAGAAAGCATCAGCTTCTTCCATTACACAATATAGCATTTTAACAGCAAGGCTGTTATCAGTTTAAGCTCCATAAGGAAAATACATTATATACACTTAACATTTCAGGAGGAACTGGTGTAATCAGATGATGACTGCTCAGATTTCAGCCTTTCCTCTTCTGAAATTTTCAAAACAGCAACAATTCAGCAATCCCCAAATGACTCTCTCTCTCAGAAAGCATGAGGCAGAATTATGATAAGGCCTCAAGTAAGCCCTTCCCTTTGAAAGGGTTTGTCACTGACATAAGAAATACTTTGCCATTTTCTATCACAGTTATTTGCACTTTAGATATGTTTGGGTACAATTTCACTTCAGACCCTGCAGCAGGTGTCAAGCAAATAGAATGTATTGTCTGTGAAAACTTCCTTTATGTTCACCTCTCTCCGCATTAGCATTTAAAAAATTTCATCCCCTCACTGGGTTTGATGGGAGCTTTCTGACTAATGCCCAACATCTGAAAGCTTTCCCACGAGGTGAAGGGAGTTCCAATTACAAATACATTATTGAATATCCTTATATATAGCTAAGTACATTACCTAAGGATGAAGTCCTGTAAAAAAGGAGCCAGGTCAGTAACAGTGATCATCCAGTGACATTGGTTCAGCTCTGAAATTCTCATGTCACCTCCTGGGGGTAGCTGGATTTGTCTTAGAAGTTTCTCCAGTTAAATATGTCTCAGTCCTTATCCTGGTTGATTTGCAGAGTCTGATATCATAATTTAGGTAGCATGTCTTCAGGCTTGTTGTGGTTCCAAAAAGCCCTCAGGGAGGAGGTGAACTGGAAAAGAGGTCATTTACTGAACATCTTTGCTAGGTTCTTCTCAAGAGAAATTTGAAAACAAGTTTTATTTGAGTGTTGCTGTTAATAGGAAACGTGACTAACTAGCACCATGAAGTTTGGGTTACATAAAGATGAAAACTCATCTAGTTAGCAACATTTTGCTCTTTTTTTTTGGCTGTATAATGGAAGTCTTTCAAAGGCTGGTAAATGGAGACTGCTCAGAGCATCCCTTTCCAAACTGTGTTTAATTTCTAAACTACATATTTTCGGAGTTGAAAGAGATACTTTTTTATGAATTTGTCCAGTTCTCCATTTCAGTGCAGGAGCTGGACACTTGGCAAGAGAAACTCAGACAGGAAAGAAGCAGCTGTTTTGGAAAACCAGTACAGAAGAGATAAATGGCAGATACTTCCATCTTCCATTATACAAGCACGGGCTGGTGTCCCAGTCTTTCAGCTTGCTGGGCATAAAACACCCTCTTTTGCAGCACTGAGAGTACGACACTTCTTGTGGCTCCTGGGACACTTCACATCACAGATATGTCTTTCCTTGGGAGCCAGAGTGTATCTGTCATTCTCCCTTTACTGCAGATGGAGGCCAGGGTGAGCTGAGCATTTGTCATGTCCAGTGTGGACCAGTGCAGCTCACTGTCTGGCTCCAGTGAGCTCAAACACATGGCTTTGTCTCTTCCATATTTAAGAGCTTTGTTATCAGCTCAGTCCCAACCTCCTTCCACGATTTAAGGCCTTGGTACCGTGCTGCAAAGCAACGAAAGGATCTGATCTCTACTGATTTATTTACAACTGGGTGTAGTGAAGGCTGCCAGGGTCCTTTGGGAGGAAATGAATGAGGAAACCTGGCACCCTGTTCGAGTGAGTTACAAGTGATGGATACCCAGGCTGAGGGATCTGAGCACTGTGAAACTTATGGAAAAAGGGGGAAGGAGACAGCCTTTGTTCCCTTTCAGGAAACATTGAAAAGCTTTTCTTGTACAATAAATCCCTTACTTCCTGGCACTGGTATTAAATAAAAGCTCAAGATGACCATCCACCCTTTCACTTATTCCTAGATTTCATTCTAATTGGAGGAAAACAAAGAAACAAACAAACAAACAAAACAAGACCTAAAACCAGAAGGCAGCGCTGCTGTTACAATTTACCTTGACAATATCTCATTACGTCTGTGACAGGGATTGACCAGGTACAAAAATAAAATGAATGTAAATCTGGCAGAAGAATCTGTCCCTAATTAATTGAACTGATTGCATGAGAATAACAATCCTCACCAGTACTTCCACACGGGTCCTGGCTTTCCAGCAGCGATGTCTGAGAGCAGCACTGCCCTCTCCTGGATGCTCGCTGCTCTTCAGAGCTTTCCTAAAGCAGCTGAGCCTGGACTATCAGGGGAAAAGGGAAAATTCACACAAATATAAATTCAGATTTCTCAGGAGATGTCATGGTATGGTCTGTACAAACTCCTCCTATACCTTTCCTATTCCCATGCTTGTCAGCATCCCCAGAGGTGCCTCAAAAGCTCAGGAAAGGACAATTTCTGTAGGCTCTGTGCTCCCAGTGGGATAGCCCGGCTGCCTTTGCACCTCCTGGCACCAGTGCTGGAACTTTCCTTTTCTGGGCTGAATTTTCTCGAGGCCCATGCATGCTCCTAAGAGAACCTTGCTTCACCTTAATGTGAAGGGGCACAGGGGAACTGCCTGGCAACTCGAACAACACATCCTGCAAACACCCCCTCACCCAGGCAGCCCCAGCACCACGACCGGCATTCAGGGAACTGGGGACCACCTCAGACCAAACCAAACCAAACCAAACCAAACCAAACCAACCTCCCCCAAGTGAGGGATTCCAGATAAGAGTGAGAGGTAGGGAATTTAGGATCCCCAAATGATTCCTGGTAAATGGCCTTCTTCTTGGAAATGATCATCTGTTTGTTTTGAATGTATCCTCTCATGATTACTGCACTCCAGCCTCGCTCCCCAGATTTCTAGAGGTGAGGATATCCCCAGGTATCTTTAGGTAAAGCAAGATATTTTCAGAAACATTTTACTACCTTCTGTACTGGTCTGCTACCACATTACTCTTTGCTTTAATATCTCTGAGTTGAGAGACGAGAAGTTCAAGAAGGATAAGAGATATCGCCGATGGTCTGAAAAACAACTCGGCAGCTGTTCAGCCAGTGTGCACTGTATACAAATGCTGGGGTTATTTCTATTTTCTTCCAAAGCCTTAGTTTTCATCTGGTTTTACTGTCGAATGACAAACAGCAAAGAACAGCCACAACACCCTACCTCCAGCTGTGATAATTAATAACCTGTCAAGGCATGGATCTTGCCGTCTTAGGAAATCTAATGTCTGGCTAGAGGTGGTGAAAAATACTGAGAAACCAGAAAGAGGGGAGAAAATGCATGATTGGGAAGTTATGTTTGGTGGGAGGAAAGAAAAACCTTTTAAAATAATATTTTTCTGTATGTATGCATATTTAAATGAAGTTAAAACTTGTTCAAGGAGTCAATTTTCAAAGAACAAAATCCTTAGGGGAAGAGTTCTTTATAAATACAAACCTTTTCTGTGATTTTCTTTTCACTTATAAAGGCTGCTCAGATGTTTTTATTCTTGCAAAATTAATTCTTTTCACTTACAACTGAAGCTCTCTGAAGATTGTGGAAAGTCTTGCACTGATTTTGGCAGGCTTTGGATTTTGAATGAAATAGATTCTGTTCACTTGAATATTCATTTTATAAGGTAAATAGAGTTAATTCTGAAGGGCCCTTATGTCTCAAGTGAAGAGTAGATCCATCCCTTCAGGTTTGTGGGACATAAATCACATGAAAAGTCACACTGATGACTCTACCCACTGATGTGTGTAGCAATAGATGCTCAATGATCTACTTTACAAATACCAGGACAACAAAATATCCTGGTTTACCTGGAGAAAAAACAACTTGTCCTCTATCCATATCTTCAGACCTGGAATCCCCATTTTATCTCCTGTCATCACATGCCCATCAGAAGCTACTGAATCTAAAGTCTTCCTGCTGTAGAAGCTCAGTTCTTTACCTGAGAGTTCTTGACCTCAGTTCTTCATCACTGGTGGAATATTCAGACTCAGCCTGGGTGACAAGCTGAGTTAGCCTGTGGGGCTATCGGTTGTACAACCAGAAAGCTGGAAAATATACAACCAGATTTTTGAACAAAAAACAATGAGCTAAGTTTTCACCCAGGAATGTTCCAAAAGAAGAGCAAACCCACTACTTTACTCACAGACAGGCTAAGTTTGTAGGTAGCCATTCAAGAAAAACATAGATACATACTTATACAGAGAGAGAGAAATCGAGAAACCTTTCCTGCACACAAAAATGAAGTTGAAATAGATCTGCTTTTTAAATTTGTCTCACTTGAGAGTTAAAGGCAGGCACACATGGGGAGAAGGAGCTTTTCAATTTTATACTGCAAAACACCTAGCCCTCCAAGGAAATATGAGGACAACATAGCAACTAATTGAAACTATCAGGCAGTTTTGATAAAGTAGGATGTGATTAGCAAGCTGGAATTTAGCCAGAGCATCCTGGTCCACATTTTCACTCCTCTCAGCCTTCCTTCTTTTAAAGTGCCTGACTGTAATCTACCCCTATACAGCTGTAGTGTTTAACTCAGCTTTGCATTCCACTGAAAATAATTACATATGGAGAACACCTGTTAATTGACTGTGCTAATTTAAAAGGGGGGAAAAAATCCAATTTAACTCTGCAACGTGTTCCCATTAAGATGATATTACAAGTTTTAATTAATATCTTGATTAGATACTGTTATTCATAGTTCTATTGCAGTCACTAAGATCAGAGCTTCATTGTGCTATTGCTATTTTGACACAGAGAAAATATGACTTGTGAGGTATGGTACTTCTCTAAGACTGATGTGTTTCAGATTTTGAATAACTGAAACCACTGGCATGAATAAACTGGTGGGAAAGGCAGTCATTGTTTGCAGTTAGTAGGGTGCAAATTTATCTTGATGACAAGTGCAAATAACATGTCCAAGAGAGTTTACAAACAGAACTAAATGCAAACAATTAACAGCATTATTTATTCAGGCAGTGATACCTGCAGTATGAACTTCATTCGGCAGTGACTCATCTGCAGCACTTGGCTTAGAAATCCAAATATAAATTTTTATCAAAGTCTTTTGACTGTAATTTATATTTTTGTGACAGAGACACTATTCCTGATTCAGCACCACTATAGACATGCAGATCCAGGATCCTTTTCTTCCCAAACAGCTTCTCTTGCATAAACAGCATCCTTGATTTCCAAGGAAGCCCCTGAAAAGTCAGTGATGGAAGCAAGGACTGAAACAAGGACTGTTTTTAAAGCCCTAACCTTATTGCCTTCACATATGGCAATACCTCATTTCTCATCCCCTAGAGACCAGACAGAGCCTTGCTGGTGTTTCCCACATTGCCAGTGTTGGGCCAGAGAAATAATTCATAGACAGGACCAGAGGCTGTCCTGGAAGAGCTCCCTTGTTCCTGGATCTCTATGAATAATCACCCACTCTGGAAAGCACCAAAAGAGATGCACGGTAAGGTATGGAAAGAGCATTTAGGACACTCTTCCAGGCAAAGCCCAAGCAGAGTGGAAGCCTCCCCCTGCCCCTGAGGTGAGTATTTAAGAGGGGCTGGGTGCCCTGCACTGCTGCAGTGTCTGTTCCCGGGGTGCTGCAGCAGCAGCCTCTCCTCACTGTGCTCTTCCCAGGCACGCTCCATTTCCCGGTGTGCCACAGTGCCCGCTGCCACAGGGGCATTAGACCAGCAGAAAAGACTCAATTTCCTTCTGTCAGGGCTTTCCATGTTGCTGACAAACAGCAGTTGACTGACATTTAAGTGGGAAAAGCTTGGCTTTGAAGCCTCAGATGATCCGTGCCCTATTGCTTCTTGCTCGCTGGCTTTGTTCACATAAACCAGGCTGAAATGTGCTGCCAATCATAACAGAGGGGAAAAAATCCTCTGCAGCCTTAAGCCAGCTGGAGATGCTTATCCTGACCTGCTCTCAGAGGACACGAGCACTGAATCCATCCCTGCCAGAAGAGAGAGGATGTTGACTCCTGGTTTTGTTCCTGTGATTTCAAGAAGCTTAAATATAGTCTTCAGAACACCAGAAAAGGCTTCTTAAAAAAAAAAAAAAAATTAAAATGTAGTCTTATCAGCCAAACGTAATACAAAACAAAACAACAAAATGAAAATTACGCATTAAAAAGTGTTCTCAGTCTGAGAACTGTACTGTCCATGCAATTAAGCAGACTAAACAACTTGCCTGGTTTCATTATTCTATTCTAAAAAAAAAAGTAAGGAAGAAGCGGAAGAATTCCCTAATTTACCTAGGTCACTCTGAAAATGGAGGGAATGAAAAGTGTTGGTTCAGGAGTCAGCACCGAAATACTCCAGAAAGGCAAATTTTGCTGGATTTGTTACTGGAGCTTAGGGTGGATCCCAAAGGGGCATAATCAGCACACGAAGTCCACCTACTGAAAATTAAAATCCAGGACACCCCTAATCCTAAGAACTTCAGTCCTTTCCTGTCTGAAGTTTTGTCACCTCTCTTGGTCACAGGAGTTACGTCCTTGGGTAAATCCCCCTTGGTGCAGCCAAAGGCAGTGAAAGCTTTCAGTGATCACAGCAGAGTAGTCTCAAACCACTAAGGGCACCCAGAAATTCCTCAGCCTTGGATTTCATCTGTGTAGGTGAGGCGTGCTCTGGTCAGATCTCATCACCTCATTATCTCAGCAAGTTCAATGCACACCAACAGGACCAGGACCTCGTGAAATTTAACATAAGGGCTTGAAAAGCATCAGTTGGACTTCAAATGCTATAAAATATATTTACTGTTCTTTTTACATCTTCAGGATTTGTGTTTTCTAGCACAACTCCACAATGCAGTGCTCACAAGAAAAGTCTTCTTAGATGAGAAAGCTGTGGGAAGCAGCCATGAATTTGAATGAGGATTTCTTTATGGGTTTGTAAGGCAGATCCAATAGATCCAGTCTCAGAATGGCTGCTATGGTCATAGATATGCCCAACAGAAAAATGGCTGTTTCCTGTTCATCACTTCCTCAGCTGGGAGGAAAGACCCAAACAAACTTTGGCTCAGACCAATTTCTACTCTGCAGCCTTCAAATGGGTACAAAGGACATAATGGAAGTCTCTGTACACAGGACACTGAACTCTGTATCCTTTTCCCAGCAACACTGAAAATTAGTTTGAGATAAGCATTTACCACACCTGGGAAAAGATATTTTGTTGGGTCTTGGGTTTTTCTTTCAAGAGTAAGGAGAATCTCTACCTGTCTTTATACTTTTCTTTTGCTAATTGTTTCATTCTGAGTCCCTTAAATTAACTCAGCCTGTCAACTTTTCACAAATTGTTTCCATGCCAAATAATAGCTTCTTTGGGAGGACCCTGGAAATATGAATGTTCAGTCATCATCAACTTATATATATTTTTTTCTTCATTTATTTAAACTTCTGCGTATTGTCAAATTTTCTCTTTTCTTACTTTACTTAACACATTCAGCCAATTGTTGTTTGATTTTATTTCCCTTTGGATCAGACTTCAAGAGGTCCCAGATTTCATTTCATTAATCCTGTATCTTAGAATGGAAAGCACTTCATTTATATAATTAACCCTCTTGCAGAGGCAAATGCTTCTTTTTTCTGTAGAAAAAAAGAAAAGATGGTGAAGATGAATGTTAGAAGAACAGTCAGCTTCCCAAACATGAAGACTTTTCCTATTTGTTTCATGTCTCAGTTCCTTGTTGGACTTTCTCAGATGAAATACATAAGGTTCTCATTACAATGTTGAGATGTCAGCTCTGAGAAAAAGGCTCTTGGGCTTCATAAAATTTCCCAGTGTCTAAACAGAGGGACTGGTCCACAAAAGTATCCCAGGACCTGATTTGTGGTGATGTTCACAGATGCATGGAAGGAGACAGGAATCAGGAGACAGACCTGGGTGATTTTCCCCAGAGCAAGTTCTCTAAATATTGAGCTTTGCCCACTGTTCAAAGCCTGCGTGACTCCTTCCATCTGTGATTAATAATCATAGATCTTCCTTGAGAGTACATAGCCCTTAATTAAAAATCAAACAGGGTCTGAGAACAAAATTGTTCCTTTCTTTCTAACCTGAACAAGCCGAGGAGGAAGAATAGTATTGGGAATTGCATTGGAACTACCAGTGTCAAAGCTCCTGAGAAGAGGAGTGCTGCATTTCATTCCCTCCCACACCCTGATGAAATGTTAAGCTGTGCTGTGCAGCTGGTCAGACTGGGCAATATCCATCAGTTTCTGCTCCCTCCTTGCTTCCAAAGCCTGATTTTTATTTTCATGACAGCTGAAGGAACCAAACTAAACCCATCAGTTTAGCCTTTCCACATTTAGAAAGGATGTATTTGTGTCAAAATCTAAGGGTTAGGAAAATACTGAGAAAAGCTGAAGCACAAATATTAACAACCTTCTATTTGTCAAGCAGCTCTAGAATTATGAAGCAAAAGAGGTTTTATTTTCAAAAACTCAGGATTTTTTTTTCTTAAAATGCTTCCAATTTTACTTTATTCTCGCTGTAATATTCTTTCAACTGCTATTACTTTCCATTAAGTATTTGCAGAAATATTTGAGGAAAAACCCATTTTGCTACTCTTACAAATATACCTTTCCCTAGAGTATACTCTTTCACACATTTGAATTTTTCTATCTTCCCTTCTCCATTTTCATTTGTCCTGTCTTGACATTATAACTTCTTTTTACATTTATGACTGCTGTATAATGAGGAAGGCGAGCACAGATTTGTGACAGTGAATGATTCAAACCTTCGTACATAAGAATCAAAAGTGGCTGCATAAAACACAGAAATTTGTATTTTAAAAACCATTTCATACAAACTGTGTATGGAGTCTGTCTGTGTGCTTTCATAGAGCCTCAAAGCAGCACAGAAAGCAAGGGAATAATGTAGGCGATGTTAGAGGGATTATTTTGCTGTTGCAGAGAGAAGTAGAAGACAACTTCATTTGTGCAAAATGAGCTAGTACACAGAGCTAATAGAAAAATAAATAGAAAAATAAAACATAAATTATTTCTTTTTCTCTTTATAGCCAAAATATACTGTGGCTGAACAAACATATGGATCTGCTCTGTCAAATAATAAGATGCCATTCTTTCCTGCAATAATTTTCATGCTAATTATTTCAGCTTGAATACCCAACCCACAAACTTGTTAACCTAATTAGCATTTATGCCTATTCCACAAAAGAAACATTTAGCTTTTGACCTTGAAATAATAGTCTCCAAATGCTAAGATATGTTTAGCAACCAATAGATATCAAAATTAAAAAAAAAGAAAATAAAAATTCATACCTTAACAAAGGAATAGAAATATTTTTATTTCCACAGACCACCTCAGAAAACACTTTTTTTTTTCTGAGCTCTGAGCAAGCTCAGAAACAAATAAAGCAACCTCAAAATAACTTACTGAAATATTTCTTATGATTCTACAAGTATATCGACAAAGAGCAGAAATAATAACAATTAATAGCAACAATAGCAATAGCAACAATGCTGTCCTTTCTATTGTGGACCCTATATTCCTTGACATAATTTATAGAGCCAAACAAATAATCCAAAAAAGTGTGATTATTGTACATTTTAGGAAGTGTTTTTTCTTTCTATTTGATGTCTCACTTAGAACTAAAAATCTGCTAGTACCACTACCTGGAATGTTGAAGTAGTTTCATATTATTAGTTTCACTGCTGACCATCAAAATATTTTGTTACACAGAAAGATATAAAATTTCTTTTCCTCTTCTATTGGAGCATTGTAGATAAGTGAAAATATTTTAGATTAGAGACATACTATCTGTACACTAGAGACTCTTGGAAGTATTTGTCTGACAAATTAATTTCTGTATTTGCAGAGAACCAGAAAATAAATCCAAGGTGATTTCTTCACTATAGTCTGCTGACTGCAGGAAAATATAACAACACAGAAATAGTAATATCATTTATCATTTGCATTTATTTTCAATACTAGTTTCATTTTCTGTTTGAAGCAGGTTGACCTTGCAATCTCCATTTTGGGGAATGACATGACTGGGAAGGTTTCTCAGCTCTGTAAAGGAATATTGCTCACACAGCTCAATCAAGAACCTTTGTGACAAAATGACATTAATATTCAGACTATGCATTCTCTTCTGAGGGATAGCACATTGTCTCAGGGGAGCTATTGGGCAGACTCAGAGCACATCTCTTTGCAGGAGGGCCTCAGAAGTGTTGTGAAACCATTCCTCTCCTTTTCCCCAATCCCAATCCATGCCAAAATTTGGGGCACTTTTGCTGAATGTAAAGCTGGAGAGCTTGGTGTAGCTACATTTGGACCTTGGACCAGATGTGCTCCAGACATCCCTTCCAACCTTGTGCATTGAGTGGTACTTTCAGCTTGCCCCAAACCCAGAATAATGTCCTATGCCCACTGATTTTCCTCCCAGCAGCAATGATCTGTTATGAAAAGAGTTCACAGCCATATAAATATCTTTTATCTGCAGGAATGTGAAGGACAGTAACCTCCTGTCTCCTGAGCAGCCCTGGCCTAGCATGGCTTTTCATCAGGAACCTTTTCATCATGGCTTTTCATCAGTCATCAGGAACCAAAATCATAATTACTAATGTAGGTAGATTTCCAGTGCTTCCTGGTAAGTGTAGGTCAGCCTGGAGTTCGCTTTTTCCATAATTAAAGGAAAAGCTGAATAATATATATTTATGTGCTGGCTGAGAATTTTTATGCACCATCTTTTATCTGCCACAGTTACATATAGAGAAATGCATCAAGAACACACTGCCCTCTGAGCTCTATGTTCAGGATTCAAATTTAATAGTAATTTGCATTCCTATAGTGCCGAAGAGTTCAACTAGTTTTAGGAGCATGATTAAATCCAGGCTTGCAATCCCTTCTGAGCCTGGGACATTAACTGAAACAAGCATGTGAGAGCATTCACCGTGGCTGAAATCCTCTTGTACCATATGGTTGCAGAAAATTAATACTGGTTAGTGCAGGTCTGGATTTTATGCCTTCTTTTACTCAAACACTATTTGAGTAAAATTATATTGGTGGAATCCTCAGTGTGGCAAACACTTGATTGCACTTGCACACTGGTAAAGGGCCATGTCTTTGAACAGCTTCTTTTGTTCACTTTTACTACTGGGGTTGGTGGGGGAAAGAAGATGGAGAGAAGATCCTGCTCTGTTTTTCACTGGCAGTATTTTGGTAAAGGATGTAATTAATGAACCCTTTCACAGATGGGAGACAAATACACATTGCCAAATTTCCAGGCTGGAGCATAGAGAAATGGAAACAAAGGAAGAGCTGTAGGTCTGATTCTCCTCCTTTTGAACACCATGCTTCCTACCACTTAGTTGCCAATGGATACCTAAGAAAAGGTGCATGAATCCACAATTATTTGATTGTCCACATTGATCAAATACCATCTGATCCTTCCTGACAGGAAGGATCCATTAACTATCATCCAAGTCTCCTTTTTGCTACATGTTTTTGAATTTGTTTTCCTGCATCAAATGGGAATTTGTTCTTGCTCAGTTTGTGTAGTGTGCTCAGATGGTTTCAGATAAATCCTCTAATAATTTGATCAAGTAGATGCATAAACACATTGCAGGACCTGCAGGAATTTGCTTCAGGAGGTCATAATTTCCCCATCTTCCCCAGGCAACACAGAATTGCCAACCAGGAGCTGCAGCATAGTGCCTTGAGAGAGAGAAAGAGCCCTCACACTTCTGAGATAATCAGAGAGGGGAAAGTGTCTTCATGCAGCTGATGGTTTCCTTACTTAGCCACCCCTCTCATGTCTGAAGATTCTGATTAACGTGACAACCACAGGAGATTTTCCACTGCAGCTGTGTGAACCATACTGGGTGGCACCTCTGGGAACAAGGATGTGTGTTCTGACACCACTGAGGGATTGAGGAGCATTCCTGTGTCTGCCCAGCCCATCTTTTCTGCAAAAGTAGAAGCAAAGGTAGCACATACTGCTGCCATGAGCATGGCAGAAAAGGCTGCAGGGAATCAAATCAAAGCTCTTGTATCTCAGTGCATCTTACATGCTTCCTGTCAGGCAAGAGCTTTCCTGTCTCACAAACATTAAATTGACTGAATCCTGGCAACACTTCTATGCAATATGGGGCTGTTATTCTACTATTACGAGCAAATACCATGTAAGGCTCACAGAATATCAAGTCTAGAGTCATATCTGAAATTAGACACCCAGTTGTTGTTTATTTAGGTTGAAGTAAATGGAAATTGGAATTCAACTCAATTGTTTGGAGTCTAAAGCCACTGCCTAGCAGATCACCTTTTTAACATTTGTTTTACCTCAAACACACACAACTCACATCTGTAGCTCTCCCCAGAACTAAATAACTGACACCAAAACAGAACACACTGGTACACATTGTTATAGACATGTCATTTCTGATATCCTGAAAACAAATTACTATCATAGGGAACTTTTCCTTTCACAGGGGAACAATTTCATCTTCCATTTGTGTATGAATCATGAAAGCAGCATAAGTGATGCAGGCACATTTGGAGACTTGCACACCTTTATGTCACTTCTTTATCATTGCTGTCTCTATGATGCAATTGTAAATTATTCTCTCTCTCCTTTCCCTATTTGTAATTAGAAGGCAGAACAGATGGTAGTAGCTTACTTTAAAGTGATATCTTCATTAAAACACTTCTCAGTATGCTGCCTAAAAATCATGCACAACAGCAAAGAAATTACCCTTGTTATGGGCAAATCTCACAAGGTTTTGAGGTTCACAGTAGAGAGACACCAACAACTCAGGAACCATGAGACCAACAGAAAATTCCAGAAATTACAAACTGGGCTAAATAGTGTCTGAGGAACATCACCTCCGTATGAAGACTTTGGACACACTGTTGCCAGTGTTGTGCCTATAAAAATCAGGAATCAGAATCTCCTCCTTATGAGCTTCTTGCTTCCAAACTAGGTAAGGGTTTAAGGCTTACACCTGAGCAGAGGCAAAAAGGGCATCATTCTCACTATTTTGTGCTTTTTAGCTAGGTGACAGCTGGTAAGCTTTTTACACAGGTCAGTAAGCTTTTTACACAAGGAGGAGAATCAAACCACAAATACCCAAATACTTCTCCCTTTTCATATCATTATTTTTGCAACGAAGTTTCTAAGAAAAGCCTATGGTTGTCTTGGATTATGTAGAACATAAGTTTCATTATCTTTATGAACAAATAAGCGTCACTGCAGACATGAGAAAAAGCTTACAAGATCGAGGTCTTTTCACGAAAAGGGAGAAGAATGAATTCTCCAGAGGTTCTCATCTCTGAAATGTGCCTTTCCTCATAGATCTGTCTGTGAGTGGACTGTTTTTAGATTTCTGTACTTGATACAGCCCCTCCTTAACTCAGATCTGTGAAGGAGAGAGAATTTCAAGGAGAATGGAAGAGTAGGGTAGAATGATATTTTATGCCACAATCTGATAGTATTTGGGGGATCAGTAGACACTGGCGTCCTAATTTCAGTTATTACTGAGTATTTTTCATTTCTCAGCATACCTGAATTCTGCACTGGATGAGTTTTCTTATGTATTTTTTAGAGTTCAGACTGACCACCTAAATCAGCTAATAATCAGCCACGAACAAAAGCTGCAAATTCTCAGACCTGTTAAACATGTTAATTCATTAAAAAACCCAAACCAACAAACAAAACCAAAAAACCCCACAAAACCCAACAAATAATAAAATTGATCATATTTATGTATGAAGATTTATTATACATTTTTTCTGTACTTTCCACTGTGTTTTTTTAGCTAGGAAATTGTATTATCAGGCTATGATTACAAGGGTTAAAAAATCATCACCCTGAATATAAGGTCCAAGAATTTCAGTAAGATGAATCCCAAGGGCTTGCTTAGACTTCAGATTTTCATATAAAAATTTCAGGGTTATCTTCATCACCACCTCCCAGGTAAGCATTATTTTAATAAAAGAAAAAAGCAGAAGATATGAAGATATCCTCATTTTCAGGACTTTGCAAAAAAAGCTTGCCTCATTATTTCAATTTGCTGCTTTTCCTCAATTGATCAAACAGTCTTTTGTTCCCTTTTCTCTTGCTATTTTTTTTAAATTTATTTTTAAGCAGTCCTCTTTTCCTTGCTGTCACCTACTATTAGCTCACGAGTCAGGATTCACGTTACTATCATGCAGTTTGCAAATGTGTTCAAGCTGGTGTAGCACAAGAGAAGAAAGTGAGCAGTTCCATTGTTTATAGAATTTCAGTGTTAATGGCTGTGCTTGGCTCTCAGTCCTTTGGGATGCTAAACACCTAGCAGATGCTAATCTTACTGAAAAAACCCCAAACAGAATGAACGTTTCCTACCAGCACAACAGAACACACCTGTAGCTGCATTAGCCCTGTGCTGTGATAAGGAGGTGGTCTAATCACCCAAACAGAGTGGGAGAATTGGGTGCCAAAAAAAGCAACAACCAGAAGTGCTCAGTAAATATTTAAGTGCTTTCTTGGAAGAGAGTCAAAGAACTCTACAGGTGGAACTCTGCAATGGAAATCTGTATGAGTAACCATGGAGAATGTAAAAATGAGCATTTTCAAAGTCTGGCATAATGTTATGTGGAAGTGTTGCCTGGGTTTTGTTTTTTCAGTATTCAGTGAGCAAGCAGGAACTTTTTTTACTGTCCTTTTTTTTAACTTCACACTAGAGACAATTCATAAGTAGACTAATTATGTCATTATAGTGTGATTTTAGAAAATCAATACAAATAATCCTTTTATCACTGTGGATATAATCCATTTTAGAAGCTATCTAGCTGGACTGCAATGCAAAAGAACAGGTAGGGATAAGAAAATAACAAACCTCCCTACTCCTCAAAAAGGTTTGAACAAGAAAGGTCTTTTATTGATCAGATTTTTTCTTCCCCCACTGCTTTGCTTTCTTGCATAAAGCAGTATGAGAAACCTGAACTGCACACATTAACTGAAAGATGTTTCTACCTATTCAACTCAGTGGAAGAAATCAGTCCACATTCCCAACTTGGAAATCATAAGAATTTCCTCTATCCAAACACTAAATGGCAATATATAATGCTAGTGATAAATATTGCTTTGCATTTTCAAACCATTCAGGATAAATATGAAATAACTAATTAAAGAGTATCAGATTTTCAGATTTTATCGGCAGTATTGTTCAAATAAAGAATTTCACTACATCTGTTTATTATGGAGAGATTCTTTCACACAGAAGCCTAAGAGAGTACTCCTTTGTATTGGAAACTGAAGTTTAATCAGTGTGTGACAAGAATCTAGTCATCTCTTGTATTTAATAGGACAGGTTTCATCCTAAGTGACAGAAGAGGGATGGAGAGGCTTGCAGGAGGCAGGTGCCAGGAAGGACAGATGGATAAATTGTTCTCTCAGCCTGGGGGTTTTCTGCATGCTTACTAGAAACAGAAATCACTCAGGAAGAAATGACAAAACAAGACACCCTTATGTAGCCAAGAGAAACATGTCTCACTCTCCAATTTATTACAAAATAATATAGCTTCAAGGTACAAAATCTATGGTGTGACCAAGGAGGCAGCAGAAGAGTTAATTGCCATCCTCTCTTGGCCTTGTCATAGTCCATCAGATAATTTCACTTGGTGACCTGTTCAGGTGGGAGCCTGAGAGGAAGTTCTATGTAAAGCTGGAAGGTGAACCCCACTGTCCTGAGCTTCATCATTTCAGCACAGAAGCATTTATCTTCAATGAAATAGATTTGTAGCCTAGGCTAAGTTTTGAAGAAGAAACAAGCTTCTAATCTTTTCCCATGGCTCCAGTCACGAGACCAGTGAAATTTACGTTAATGCTTTATGTCATTGTGTATGTTTTATCTCTAATTGCATTTTTGAACTGCTTTATGCATTCCAAAGTGCTTAAAAGACTGGAAATACCAATAAAACATAAGAGAGCAAACCAGGATAAATAATTACTGAAATATAGTATACAAAAACTTTAAAAAATCAATGTAGAGAAACTGTTGAAATAGAAGATGCAAAGATGCATCCCTTGTACGTTGTTAGGCTCAGTCATCAGAGACTGAGTAAATTGGGGAAACTGCAAAAAATTTGTAACTTGTTTCATCATATTAGAAATAATAAGACAGAATTTATCAATTCATTGCTGCAATACAGACACAGGTTTAAGCACAATAAAGCTAGGAATAGTGACTCATACATTTGGCCTACTAAACTACATAAAATGAGAGGAATATCACTGCACTAAACAGGCTGAAAGCTGCTGAAAACTAGGAGTTGAGAAATATAGAACAAAGAAGGCTGGGAGAAAATACCACTAAGGAAGGCAAGAAAGGATGCATTTAGTCCTGTATGTAATGAAGACCGACCTGACATTTGAGGTAATAAAAAATGACAGCATGAAGTACTGCACATATTCATTTTATTTGCAGCCTGCAACATTATCCTCATGACTTTTGCCATATTATGTTTACAAAGTAAGGTCAAACATGTCTGAGCACGTGGAGGACAGAAAACCTGGGAACATCAGGTTATGCTGACAGAGGGAGCAGGCTGCAGTGCTCTGCCCTCCAGGACTGCAGTGAGCCAATCTCTCACAGCAACGGTGCTATTGGAGGGGGTGAACTTCTAGGTACAGATGAAAGAAGCAGCCTGGATCTTAAATCCTCTAAGGTTTTCTCAGCTGGATATATCCATACTGTGGCAAATTTTCCCTCCTGCTTGGATCTGTGCAATTGACTGAAAGAAATGTAAGCTACCCAATACATATTTTCTTCCTCTGCCTCAAAGTTTGGAGTTTCACTCCATCTTCAGTTGCTCTAAAATGCACATCCCACATCCCTGACATGTCTGAGGGTCAGCAGTGTAGGTGAAATTGTGAAATACTGATTTATAGCAAAGCTACAAATACCTTTTCCATCCCTAAATTTAAACAATCCCATTTTGGGAAGGGGCATGGAGGGGCAGACAGGAGCAGCAGGAGGGAAGTGACTGCCAGGAGCAGGCTGTGGGATCCCCCACTCCTCACAACCCACTGCTTTTGCCCACACACTGTGCATGGACCAGCAGCAAGAGTCAAGGAAAAGAAACATGCAAATATCTGACAGGAGAAACTGTGATGCTGCTGAACCATACCTCCAGATATAACATGTGAGATGTTAAATACTTTTCAAAAAAAGAAACACGAGTAAAGTATTTTTCATTCAAAACGTGAGACTAGATTTTTCCAATCTTTTTAGATGATGAATTTTACTTTAATACATTTAAATTTAAATCAAAGTGGAAATACTGTAGTATTATATAGACAGCCCTTAAACCAATTATCATGAGTCTTTATATGCATAAAACAAAACAAAAAAAAAAAGTGTTTTCTTTAAAAGCTAACAAGGGTGACTTATTACTAGAGTAAATTAAGACTTCTTTTCCTAAACACTTTATCCTGGGAGGTGCTTAGCACCTTTAATTCTTACAAGCATCAAAGAGAAAACTAACCTCTTCCCAATGGACTAAATGTCTTACAGCATTGCTGTAAAACCACCAGAATGCTTTCTGATCAGCCTGAACCACAGTGCAATATACCCTTTTTTAGTGTGATCACTATTTCATCTTGTCCCTGCTTACCACAAATCTCTACAATTTGAGACTTTCAAGAGGGAATTTGCATTGACATCACCAGGATGATTACAAACCTTCAGGACAGAGCAGCAGAGTAATGAAATAAATGGTAGATCCTTTATCAGAGAAAGCAGATGCCTTACAGCTAGGCTTCTTAGAAGAAAGATTATAGGTCTTAAAATGGAAGTGGAAGATATTTTCAGGTCAAGAGGCCACTACCAACTCCTCAAAGAAGAATTTTAGAAAAGAGAGAAGCATTTTTCAAGATGAACAGGAACTCCACAATCCATGCCTCCCCTGAGGAGCTTACAGTGGTGAAATGCCACAGATGTCTCTAAACTTTGAGACTGAGGGAAGATTTGAGATTTAACCACAGATTTTTAAGGCCTCTGCAAAGTGCATGTACAAAATGCCTTCCAGTCCTGAAGCATTCCATAGTCACTTTTGCCCTGGCACTGAGAATTGCAGGAGGCAAAAGGCAAAGGAGAATCAAACCCAGTGTTTGCCATTAAACAGAAGAGCTCATTCCTTGAGATATTCAAAACTTAGGTGGACAAAGCCCTGACTTGGCCAAGTTAGTTGGATCTGTTTGAGCTGAAGCACAGTGACCAACATAACCTCCACTGGCATATCCCTACCTAAATTACTCCATTGCAATTTAATTACCATTAAATTACCATTGCCATGCTAATTTAATTAAGCATCTGCATTTTAGCATGTATGTTATTAATGTAGAGTCAAAGCACCTGCATTTCCAGCAATCTACTTTTTCAAAGGACTTACATGAGGAATATCATGAATAAAATAGAATATGTCTTTAATTTTTTCCCATTAAATGCATACCATGTGTTCTGATTTCTTCATGGAAACAGGTTTCCTAGGTTTTGCCTCAGAGCAAAACCAACAGTTGGAGACAAAACATTTCTGGTGAGAGTCAGAAGCTGTGGAAAAGTTGAATTAATTTCAGTCATTTTTCTGTGGATAAAACTCAAGCCTGATAAATATCCTCAAACCTGACTAAAGGAAGGAAAGCAGGGTGTCAGGGCATCAGAGACACCCAAGTGGTTAGTTATGACTGTTCTCTCTCTGATTGATTAAAAATGAAAAGGAGTTTTGTTTGACTGGAAACAATACCACTGATAAAAATGATGCAGCAGTTGCCACATATATACAAAATCCTTTTCTAAGGCCATATCTAAGCACTTAGTTTAAGAAGGAGGAAAATAAAACCTCTGTATAAACTGCATTAATAATTTTTTCTGTTTCATCCATGAAATGCTTCCAGTGGCAGTGTCTTCAGTGTTAAGCTATCTCCAAAAGGTTTGCACCAGCCTCAGCTATCATCCAGTTTTATGAATATGCCTGTATTAAACTGAAAAAGCTAATTCAATTTTCACTAATATGTCAGAAATTCTTCTCAATAAAATAAAAGGTCAAATTACCACTTTTCCCATATCAATGACATTATATTAAAGGTGCTCTAGATATGCCCAAATAGACTCACAATCAGAAGAGAAACAGGTCCCTGAGAATATTGCAAGTCATCGACAAATGAACTGTGGTCTTTTAGGCTCAGTTGTATCTAGAGTTTTCCAGAAATTACTGTCTTAAATAAAGACCCTAAATCTCTCTTTGCAGGAAATCTTGAAGCATCTTCAGACACTGATACTTATTTTGGGCTGAATTTGAAACCAGCACTTTTCAATTCCTTTAAATAACATCTGACTGATTACAACCTAGAACTTCACCTCTCTTATTTATAGAGACTACACTCTCTCAAACAGCAAAACAAAATTGCAAAGGTTAGTAACATAAATATCAAGGAAACTTCCTCTTGGAAGATCTATACATTTCAAGTCTGAATTGTTTTGCTGCAAACACCTAATGCATAAAGTTTGTGCTAATGTGTTGTTTGGCAAAGGACCAACAGCTTTGATTTTGTAAGAGCTAAAACCATAACCTAAAGATTGCAGTGATGGCTGGTCTTATCTCTCTCTGGAAGACTGTAAATTCTGCTTGATGAAATTTTCAGAGGTAGGCACTAGCACCAGGGAGTACAACAATCTTGCAGACATCAACTGGTATCACTTGAAAAGAGAAAAAGACAGGTTAAGCTGGAGAGATCCTTTCAACTGGGTAACTTAGTAGGACAGATAGTACCTTTCACTTCTGCCTGCTATTCTGACCAAAATAACATTGCTCTTTTTGTTATATATTATACAATACTAGCTCGTGAATAGATCAAATGAAAAAGAGGAGTTACATGGAGACAAATATGCAGGTAGGCTTCAAAAGATATCACTAGGTGTTTGGATCTCCTTTTATTGGCTAATTTTTTGGCATTATTCTTGGTTGAGGTAAAAATTAACTACTGGATTAGTGAGGTGGTTGTTTTACAAAATAAACAAAGAAAACTAACAGCAACAAAAACCACTCCAAACCAAACAAAATAAACCTTGGTATCATTTCCAAGCCTGAGAGACAAGAAAGAAAGGAGTTTGAACAAGTATGAAAGATTCTGAAAAGCTTTAGCACAAAACCTGTTGATGAAATGGCTGCTAATGACCTGAGCTGGAACAGAGTACACCCCACATGGATACAGTTCACCCCAGAATTTAGGACAGGAAAAGAACCTGTAAAAGCAAAAGGCTGCAGGTTCTGACATACATGATGGTCTGTACTTCAAATAACTGGTGCCCTAAAATTTAATTTTTCTATGAAATCACCTTCTCCAATGTTTCATTTAAATACTTATTCCATATATAGGTTGGAGGAGCTCTATAAAATCACCCACTAGGAAAAGCTCAGAGAACCTTCCCATCTGAAGCACAATTTAGTGTAGATACATACAGAGAATTCTTTCTGGTGGAAGATCATGTAAGGCCCTTTCCATCAGTAGCAGTGGTCTCATTGCATTTGTGATTTATGGCAGACTATAATCATGAATTGCTGGGTTTCTTTGTGCAGGATATTTGTTAGAGTTTGAATGCTCTTAAAAAAATTAAGACAGGATGAGCTATGAAATAGTTCTTTGGAAGTAGTGCCTGCTCTGAATTTCCTGGATAGAAATATGAGCTACACACTTAAATAAACACAGTGATCTTTAGAAAGATCAGATTGATTACACCTACATTAATCAATAGAAGAGTTCCCATGAAGGCAAATCTCCCACTCTTTCATGAATTGTCACTCTTACACAAAACTGCTTTGCATATGCTTGGAGAACTGTCAGGATCCAACAGAAGTACTGGGGGAGACGATGCACTGATAGGTGTGCAGGTGCTTTGGACAAATATCTAAAGCTTGGGTGAATTTTCAAAGCAGAAAATAAAGAATTAGAATAATGAATCTCAGATCTCTCTTCTTCAAACCCATGCTGTAAACTTCAAATCCTGATCTTGCCACTTTCTTCCTCTGCACAAAAATCCTCCTGGCCTGTTTCGTCAGCCTCTGAAATTTGCACTACAGAGTGCTGGAGAGACCATTCTTCACCCAGTGTGCCCAAGCTCATGTTCACCATGGTCTCAGCGTCCCTGGGGGCTGCAGCTCCTGCACTCCATGGACTGGAACACATTTTCTTTGTGGGATTTATTTGCTAAAGATCTAAGGAATTGTGGAACATATGTAAACCAATATCACAGAGAGTTCTAACAGCACATCCCTGGTTTTGCTTCAAAGCACAGGCACATCAATATATTTTCAGCAGCAGAATGCAACTACTTCTTTTAACGTGGGCCAACGGATTTCTTCCACTCTTGTGCATCAATTGAACACACATAATTTAATGCTGAAAATTATACTGCTTTCACCATTCCCTTCTGCAATACCTCCTTTTCTTCATCCTCAAAAAAGTAAATCATAAGTGTGTACTGACTATAATTTTTGATCTATCACTTAAAGCAAGTAAAATTTTTCATACCTGTAGCCCTTCTCCCATTCTTTAACCCATTTAGCCATGCTTTTACTCAAGATGATACATGGGCTCTGGCAAATGGAACAAAGTGCCTGTACTGGTAAAAGCACATCTGGTTTTGTATCCAAAATGGTTCAACACCATCCTTCAGATGCAATCTCCTGGATTTAACATTTGGGTTGTCACTGCTTTTATGATTAGGCCAATGTTAATGTTTTTTTTTTTTACTCTCTAGAGACCTCTGTTATTGTAACAACAATGTAAGTTTTACTAGTAAACTGTGTGTATGAGTGAAAGGCATTTGGAAATGCAGTAAGTTCTTAGGTCATATGGAAAACCAAATAGCCCTTACTCAAACACCAGAGGTTACAAACAGATATTAAGCAGGCACACATTCAGCAGGAGAAGACCAGAGTTAATACTATGATCTAATATATCAAACTACTAAGGTAAAGCAAAGTAATAATGACCCCACAGAACAAGTTGTAATAGTTTTAAAAAAGGGAAAGGAAAAAAAAAGTAAAAAAAAAATCAAAAGCCATGCTCAGTCTAAATTCCAGAAAACATTTTACCAATGCATATCTTTTTTTTTCCAACTAAATGGGTTTTTAGTGATTTCAGGATTTGTACACAAAATGGAATTGGTTTACAAATTTTACAAAATGGAATCTCCCACTGACATAGAGAGCTTTGTTACCACTGTGAAGGGTTGAAGGCATAAGCAGAAATCACTGTCTTGGCTTTTATCTTCTGTCATTCCACAAGACATGTCTGGCACATGGTCGATAATTTATCTTAGCTAAAATCAGATCTAGAGAAGGCAAAGGACTCCTGAGGTGTTCAAATTTCACCCCTTCCTCAATAATTTCCTTTGATTTTGGGAGAGTAAAGACTGTAGGATAATTGACAAGATTGTCTCTGACACATTGCTTTCCTAGCAAAGCTATCACACCCTTGCAGCTCTTGCACTGGAATGCACAAGCTACTTTTCAAGGATGAATGAAGCTTACCAATCATCCATCCTAAATTTATAACCAAAATAAAGAATGCCATAAGCTACATGGAATCAGAGCAGGAACTGCATAATTTTTTTTTTCTATAGGAATATATTTCCAGTTAGGTATAATGGAAATAATGAACACAATTAGTCCAAGAAAGTTATTATTCATGACAGATCAAAAACTCCTCAGAACAGGGAAGTTCTTGAAACTCTTAGGGGCCTTGGTCAGGGAAGCATAAACATAAACCAAAAAGACAAAACTTGAGCCTCCTTGAATGAACAACATTCTCAGGAATGGACTTTACTCAAAAAGGGTGTTCACTTGCATAGAATAGGTGCTAAGCAAATATGGTGAATATTGCAGTCATTGATAACAAAATCAAAAAGTAGGTAAAAGTTTGTTGTGATGCTGATGTTAATAACGTTCCCTCAGAGACCAGATTATTTTACTTAGTGGATGCTGATTTCAGGTGGAAGGTAACAAAACAGGATGTCAATGCTAAAGGAGTCTTGAAGTCTCAAACAGATTCTACAATGCTATGAGCAAACATTATCCCACTGAATTATAGTGACTTCCATCATGGGAACCTTTGATTCCTACAGGGTACCAGTTTAATTTTCAGAAAGTGCAATTTCTTAAATAAGATACATTTATTTGTGTTGCCTTCATTGATCTTTCATTAGGTCCATAGAAGTGACACAGATCATTCAACACAAAAAATTAAATTCTATACTGTTTTGCTATCACACATATTCACTCACATATTTTTTGGGTTACAAACATCATCTCCTCTCCTGACACCATCTGTCTTCCATCAGCACAGGCTGACTCTGTCTTGCCTACTTTAATCTCTGGTCTTTCTTTACTGTTGCAAGTCATTAATCAGGCGCTTCCATCACTGTAACCAATGGCGACCCTATCTATAATCATCTCAGACTGCTCGTGGAGAGCTTGCTATCCACCAGTGCCAGTGCTTCCCAGACAGGTTATAAAAATGTGCCATCCCAAATCCCACACATGCATTAATCACTTGACAAGCTTTTGCTGTTACAGTTTCCCGAATTCTAGTTGCAGCTATGCAATTTTTACAAAGAACAGTCTTAATTGTAATTATAGTAAGACACTGCTGCAAAAAACTTTGGGATAAAACAAATTAAAAGATAAGTAAGATTGTAATTCTATAATGCTTTTTCTTCAGCAGTTCAAACACAATATTCCCCTTGCTGTTCTCGCTGTGCAAGAGAAAAGGAGAGCAAACAAACATTTAATCTTGATAAGTCAAGCCAGTAATAGATTCATAGATTTGAGGCTAGAAGGGATCATTAGTTCATCAAGTTTTCCTTCCCATCTAACATGCCAGACAATGTTACCTTTTACTGTGTTACCTTCAGTGAGCTTCAACAGGAAAAAAAATTATGTTTAACTAAATGATGTTTAACTAAAACTCATTTTTTACCAACAGGCACCCAGGCTTGAAGAAAATTTGCTAGCTGTGTTAAGAAACAAAAAAACCAACACAGTGAAAAATTAAATTTCAGTGTGTGCCACACAGTACTGCAGCCTCTGTATGAGTGCCAGGCTCTTTCCCTGCTCAGTTTCTAGAGGCACACATGCAGCAACTCTTCCCCCAGGCAGCCCCTTCTCTGCAGCTCCCCCTCCTCTCCCCCACCCCTCTCAGTTTCTGTCTGGCATTTATACCCTCCTCTGCCTCCACCCCAGTAATTTTCTGTCCAGGAAATTTGTGGATAGAGGCTGGGGCATTGCCTTGGCTGGTAAATAATTTACAAAGAGCATTCCTTCTTGTTGCCTGATTACTTGCTTGCTACTGCCAAGGTGATTTTGATTGCACCTGATGTGTTCCTTTCCAAAACTTTCTACTTGCAGAACAACATGAAATTCAATTATTTCAAAACAATAAGGGCTTATAGGACAGATCATCAAAAACCCTGCTAACAAACATTGTCTGCAGACTCAAAATCTACAAAATCTGCAATTTCCTCTGGTAGTTTCCTCCAATAGCTAAAACTCTGTCATTGTGACTTATTTATTTATCCATATCTGTTTGAATTAGAATGGAATTAACTCCCTGCTGTTCTTATTATTTCGAGGCTTTTCTCTCCTAGAATAAATATCAAACTTCAACACTATTAGCATTTTTTTTGTAGCTTCTAAAAAATTGCTTTGGGAAAAGGAGTCCCTTCACCACTCATAATCTTAGTATCTTCCTGCTCCCTTTTTGTTTTTTTTTTTTTTTTCCTGAGGAGAGAAAAGCTGAGGGGAAATGAAAAAAAATAAATTAAAAAAAAATTGAGCTCTGGTATTACCATTTGAAACCAACTTCAAAGTTCCAGAAGAAAATATAGGGGATTATACCTATATATAAATATGCACACATACATATATATATATGTATATACACATACACTTCAAAAATTATTCTTTCTACAAAAAAAAGTTCAAAAATACTTTGGTTTTAGGTCTGAAATCCTGTGAAATTTCTACTGCCATTTCAGAGGGGTTGGTGGTGCATCCATCCCTCATTCACTCGTCCTATCACTGCATCTCCCCCAGCCGCCCTCAATACACGACTCCCCAGCTATTTATCCTGGCCAGGAAGAACATTCACAGCTCTGCTGCTTCTCATCCATCTCTGTCTGTTATCCATCACCCTTAGAGCAGGCTGGGACCCCACTTGCCATCCTCTGCTGTCACATACATTCCATTTCCATCTCCCCTTTCATACAGAGCATCTGCACTTAACTACTTTGCCAGCGTTCAGGCTGTTTTCAGAGCAGGGAGCACGTGTCATGGAAAGCTGCTTTCACTGATTTATTAGGTGAATTTGAGGGAGTACCTAAGCCAAATGATCTCACAATGTATGGGAAGAGTTATGTATGCAGTTGTCACCCAAGCACACAGCTAAAGGAAAGCTTTACAGTCTTGCTGGGAAGGTCACCTCCCTCCGTGTGTTTTCCATAGCTGGAGCCACAGGTGAAGAAAATGGAACAGCAATGTGGGCAGGGAGCTCCTTCCTGGGAAGATCAGACAGGGACAACAAAGGATCCTGGCCTTCAGCACCCCAGCTCTGCATTTTGCTTTGCCCATTTAAATCAGGGAATATCTAACAGCCTTTGTCACTGGAGATCTGCTCTGGACAGGTCCATCCAGATTCAATAAATAAAGAAGTCTGAGTTCAACAAAATTTAATTCAGTTGTCTTCCAAAGTGAATTATGTTAAACCAATTTAAAATGGCTTTAATTCTTTTTGATAGTATTGTTTCACAATCTTAATTCAGGTTAGTAATACACTTTAAAATGAATAGGCTTACTTGTTCTCAAAGACCCATCCCTCAGTATTGATTCACAGACAAGCCCTCATTACTTTACAGATAATATTAGTCCAGCGAAACATTAATAACAACACAAGTGATACCAGTTGCTGAATCCAATTTTTTCAGGAAACGTTATTTTCTCTGAAGAGCTCAGATTTAGTAAGAATCAGTTTTTCTGATTAAATTAGCACAAGAGAAGATACTATATAAGAGTATTTCTAAATAATTATTCATCTTAAATAGGATGCCACACTCATAAAACATATGAGAACAACTAATTTCAACAAGAAAGGGAAAAATATGTCGTTATTACAAAAACATAAAATGAAAATATTGAAATAATATTGACTATTAAAACATATTTCAAAACTATGAGAAGGATGTATCTTAACTGCCTACTGCTATGAAGGCATGCAGCATAAAAATAATGACTGGTCTGAAGCATTCAGGTTTAAATGCAGTTGTTGCCTTAGCCCTTTTTTTCCAGCCTGAATGTCTGTGGGGTTTGAACCCAGAAAGCAATCAGCTGACACTAATAATCCAGCAAGAGTAAAGTGTTTTCATTAAATCAATAGCTGGACCAACATTTAACACCAGACAATAGTGTTGTGCCACGTGTTTATGAATTTATGATTCAGTAATACATTAAAGACTTTTTCCATTTAATTTTGGGACAGATGCTCAGACTCAGGGGAAATCAGGCTGGTACTTGTAGCCATCCATGAAAGAGAGGGAGCTGAGGAAACCTGAGCTCAGGAAGTTCTGGAAAGGCCACTTACTCATTGCTGCTATGGGTTCAATAGGGGCATCCTCTGTGCCCAACAGGAGCTGGTCTTGGAGAGAAGAATGAATAAGGATCATTCTCACAAGAAACAGCAGCCACCCAGTACCTGAACACAAGATTTAAACAGTGTAAAACTCTTAAATTAACAGTTATGTGATTATTTTCACGCTGAGAACCAAACCGGATTTGTAAGATTACAAAGCTTTGCAGAAAGATCAGAGGATTAAAAAACAAAATATAACCAAACCCTGCCTTCTCCTGAAAATCTCAATGTTTCAAACTTTTATTTTTGTGTCAAATTGCCAAGAACAAAAATAACATCTCAGGAACTTGTGGGAAAACCTAGCTTGTTAAAAGTCAGCCGCTAATATGTGACATTTCAAAAAGGAACTAATTTAAAAATACTTCCTATATAAAATTATTTTTCCATTTATTTCATAACATGTACCACTGACATACAATTTCAAGACATGATACAGCAAGAGATGTTTAATAACTGCAATAGTTGAAGCCCTCTATTATTGTATATAAAACTATCAGAGGAAGATACTGTGTAGAACAGAATGAAATATCTTTTTCTAATTTAGAGATCAAAATAAGTCATTTATGCAGAAACAAAATAAATTATTTTTTTAAATTTGTGATAATGGAGATTTTTGAAAATATATATTATGAAGATCTCATTTTATTGGAAAATAATTTGAAAAAATGTATCTAACCAAGGTCCCTTGCAAACTCCTTTTCTGTCAAAACAAAAGTCCTGAATGAAAACTTTTAAGCTAATTTTAGGAAGGTTTGTAGAATTAATCATATATCAGCCTGGTTTTAGAAAGATAAAAAAGTTATTTCTCTGTGGACTCCATTTACATCACCATAGGATTTAACAGTATGAAATATCCTAAAAAGAGTATACACCACCTCCTATCAGTTGACTTTCTGGTCCTCAAGGTCAAATTTAATTGGTATAGAAACATACTTCCTATTAACTCTATTACTGTTTGTGTTTATGCCAAAGTGAAGATGCCTGTGTGGAATTTATTAAAGTCATTGATATCAGAATTTTCATCTTAGAGAAATTGAAAGACATTAGATTTAGAGTAGACTTTATGTTAATTTATTAAGTGATTGAATAACTTGCATGTCTACTTATTTTGAATAACTGCATAAAATTTCACGCTAATTAATGGAATAAATTAATCCTATGTCGTCTAAACAACCTTTATTTTTCTATTAACATTTTGTCTCATAATAATATATGCCTAATCATATTGCAGAGAAATAGAGTTGAAAATGTTTTAAAGGAGAGGAGCAACAGACAAGTCTGAATGATGATAAAAGGAAGCCTTTTGCATAGATGTAGTGGAGTGCATTTTTATAGTAAAACACAAGATACTCCAAGACTGCCACTTCCCAGGTGCTACATGGATCTCAGAAAAGAAGGAAATTTCTTTTAGATAGAAGCAACCTAAGCCATAAAGATCTTCAAATCATGTCTCGGAGTATTTACTCCTCAATTTTAGAGGAGTATCAGCGTGAAGGTTATATCACCAGAAAAGCTGAAAATACTTATTTTTCAGGGAAATAAATCTTTTCCCTATGAAAGGTGGGAGATGCCATAACATGGCAAGACCCAAGGCTGGATTATGAATTACAGCTACACAAGATGACATAATGTATGGAAATCTGAAAACAAAATATCAAGGTTTGGCCATGTTGAGAATAAAAGGCAATCTTGGACCTAATCAGGGACCATGTGAATCTGAATATCACAAAACAGGATAATTAAAGGACCCTTTTCTTCCATTTGATGTGGGTTTTTTTGTTTATTTTGTGTTGTGTTGGGGTGGTTTTTTCAGAATAGAAAAATATATCACAGGGAGTTCAGATCTGCAATGGTTCCCAAAAGGGATTGCGTCTTCTGCTATTATTCTGACTCCAAATTTAAATTAGAATTATTTTTTCCACCAATTGTTAAAATCATTTAGATCTTCTATGATTTAACTATAGAAATACCAGGGCATTGTAGCATAAGAACAAAAATCACTTCTCTTGAAAGAATCTCCAGTAACCTTCTATTGATGACCACATCCATTCAACCTTGGGCAGAGAAAACAGCTTTATGCCATTCCACACATTCACTTTCTAATCATTTTTTTCTCATGAAAAATGCACAGATTTTTAAACAAACAAAAAAACCCACTTCAAACCCACACAGTGGTCAGGCTCCCTCACCTTGAACACATTATCAGCATTGCTACTGCTGCTGTTCAAAACACGCTGCACATTCCTGAAACAGAGACACACAAGCTCACTTTTAGTGAGAATGAGAAAGGACCATTTTATATGAAACACCAGTTTTTGTCTGAACACCTATTCCATTTGCAAATCGGAAAAATTATCTTGTTCCTCTGCCCCATGTAAAGGGCTTTGAACAGTCTCAGTATCTTGCTTGTCAACCCAACCGAGATCAGAACTAAACGGTGTAGAAATGTGCATTAAAATGCTCTGCATCAAGACAATTGCTTTTCTTTTCTCTTTAAACCAGTCCTGCAGTGAGCAGCATCATCCTTGGCTCTGTAGATTTAAAAGCCTTTTAAATAAACATAAAAATAAAATTCCTACCTTTCATGTAGGATTTCTCTATGACCTGGATTTGTGAGGTTCTCCTGATCAATTCTTTTGCAATTTTTGATTTTGCAATTGTTTGGTCCTTTATTTTTAATTTTTTTAAATAATTGCATTTAAGATCTGAACTTCATTTCTCCTGGTTTCTAATGACAAAAAAAAAACCTAATTTAATTTCATTCTCAAGTTGTTTTCATATTTATAATAATTTCCATTTAAAATTCAAAGAGTGAATCAAACTCAGAGCACCTATTTTTTATTTCTAAGCAAGCTGTATTTTAAAATCATGATAATTGTCTACCACACACTCTTCAATCCATAAATATGATGCAGCATTTCCCTTCTGAATTTCAATTAAACATTGTGATTGAAAATAAAGTAAAAAAGAACCCATTTTCAGGAGGACACTAATTACTAGAAAATTAGAATATGAATATATCAGCGTAGGAACTGGTATTTTGGCATCACAGCAAGAACAGCAGCTAAGAATCAGAATGAATTACTGGTTTGAGATTAACCTGAAATGCAGAAACCTGCCATTTCCCCGAGCTGGTCAGGCTTGTTACATTATTTATTCCAGTGAAACCACAATGTCTGCTTTTGATTGTGAGCCAGAAAAGATCACAGAAACTGCCAAGCAGAAAACTTGCATTAAGTGCCCCTAGCAATAACTTCCCACTTGCACTTGAACCTGATTTATATAGGCGGTAGAATTGGACCCCTAAATGCTGACTTTACATCACGCAGGCCCAATGTAAAAAATATTTATTATCTTAAAACATCCAAACATACTGGGTTACACTGATGGTTTACTTGAGTAGTTTCCAATTTGCAGCCATATTGGTGAAGATTTCAATGCCTAGACACATTCCCTTCCCCTGGCTTTTTCTTTCATGAGTGCTGCACAGAAGAAATCTCAGCTGCTCATACAGTAGATGAGCACTGACTGGACTTACTCAAAGTGCCAAAAATCTTCCTTTTGAGCAAGATTAAAGTATTAGACATCCTGTCTTCAGTCAGTACTAGTGCATCAGTAGCTGGGTTTCTGAAACCTTCCCTGTCCTTCTCCCAACAAATATTTAAGCAACAACCAACCCATTCTTTAGGTAGAATTTAAGGAGCAGTATTAGAAATTTCCAGGATCTCCTAAACTAATTTCAAATTGGTTTTTTTGCAGTTTCAAAGCCATGCCTGTTGCTGGTAATTGAACCCATGTTTCTTTGATTTATGTTGCTCTTCAAAATGACTAACACTCATTACAAAAGGAGGTGTAACCTAAGTAGCTGGTACAGGAAAAACACAGGACCCTCACCATCTGACAGAAGCCAAGAGAACAGAAGTTTCTGGGTTGCTAACAATAGAGTTGCTATTGATTAGTACTTACAGTAAAGAACTGCAGAGCACTGAGGTCCTTTTGTGACTGATAATCACCTTCTGCCTCAGGAGAAGTAGATCATCCATAGTGGAATGAATCTGCATTCAGCACAGGCCTCCAGACTGGGATTCTCAGCAAACCAAAATTGATTTTTCCCCCTGACCCCAAAGGGCAGCTGACTTGGGACTGCACCCAAACAAAACAGCTTGAGATCTGGCTCTTTGAACTCTACATTTCTGAGATTTTGTCTTCTCTCTAAACATGCATCCAGTGTCTTCAGCATTAGGTTATAACCAGTCCCCCTGAGAGTTCAGATTATTATTCAGAAGCATAGATTTCATTAGATAATATACAGATATTCCACATGATCTTAGTTAGAAGGCCATGCAATTACTGATGAGTTAGTTAATTAATGGTGGATGTTGCAGCAGGTGGCAGTTCTACTCCAGCTGGTTCAGCCACCTGCTATCAGTGTTAGCCTGGCTGCCCTGTACCTAGCACTTGAAAAGTGTTATCTCAAACTGCAATTAAAGATATGTCCTTTATCTGCAGTCCCTTTCTGGGAGAGAGGGGCATGACTCACCACTCCAGATTCCAAAATGCTTCTTTTTACAGAAACACGTTGTGAATTTTGTATTAGCGCTTCAATAAGGAAAAAATTATCCTCTACCAGCCTGTTGCATTTATTTCAATAAATGTGTCATTTTGACATTGGAGTTTCCTCTTATAAAAGTACATACATATACTTATGGTGGTACTACATATATCAGGGACAAAAAGAACTGAAAAAAATTCTTTTCTGCCCAACATATGAAGCCATTAAGTGTAGGTGGCCTATGTCACCAGCAATAGTTTCTCTTATTTGTCTGGTGGATCAGTTTACCTATCAAAAGTCAAAGGTAAAGATCATGGGTTCATTCATACATAGATACACCTCTTATAGGAAGTAATCTCTAAATTTACCATGAAAATTATTGGCCTGAAAATTCTTCACTACACCCATGACTCTCCCTTCTGTCACGGACTGTGGATCACAGTCAGTGGGCAATTTCTGTAAGCGCAAAAGGCTTGACCAGATCTCTAGACACAAAAGAGGGAGAGACAAACTCAGATAACTCATTTTGTACATATAAAGCAATCCTTCAAACAGTCACTGTCAACTGAAGGAATGGCATGTGAAACAAGAAAAAAAATGCAGCAAAATACCACTGATAAAACCCATCCTCTCTATTAACCCTTCCATCCAAAATGCTATTTCAACAAAAATCCTGAACTAGAGGTAGTAAAGGCCATCTATTTTCCTCATCAAATGGTGTGTGACTATTTAGTGAATTTTCACCTTTTCCTCTGACATGCTTTAGATATAATTGAACATTTATAACTTCTCTTTGAAGTCGCTGGACTAGGTACTTAAGAGGTCCCAATCAGCCACCCACCACAAGTTTAGGATTAGTTTGTGCTGGTTCATTATGAAAATAATACAATATAAAACAGTTACAGATTGGATGTTCTGTTTTGTTTTCCTTGCCCATCTCTAAATGAACATTTATTTTAAATGTCATCACCTCTTTGGCTTTTCCTCTTCCAAAAAGATTTTTTTTTTTGTTGAAGACATGTTCTCTATCTCCTTCTCAGCAGGCAAAAAGGATCAAAAAGAGATAGGATTAAAAATATTAAAAATATAGACATATCATACTGCAGCTAGAGTTTCACCTCACTGCCTCTTCATTTTGTCCAAAAATGAAAGCTTTGAGAATCAGTAGAACATATATTCATCAGCTAGGAAATGAGAAAACAGTTATTGTTATCACTTATTTTTTAATCTACTGAACAGAACAGAGGATATCACTTAAAAAAAAATCAAGAAGAGGCTCATATTTTTCCATGAATTTAAAATGTATACTTTAAAAAGTCATCAACTTTTATATATAAAGATTCCAGGTAGCATAGATCTCACTGCATTTTTAGATATGCTTTTCCAATAGACAGCTATCCTTCATAGCACACCCTATTTCTAGTAAGTCTGTCTCTGCCTTTTCTTGCAGCTATTGGATTTCATTATGCCTTTTTTCTGATAAATTGAAAATCCTTCTGACACCATCATTTCATTTTTCATTGCTGAGGAATCCCTTTCGATCTTACGTGCTCTTTAGCTGGAAAGTATTGCATAGATGGGAGGGAGGAAACTGCAATATCCACTTACTGCACTGCATGACAGCTCACCCTGGCCAAATTTAAATGGCCAGCTACCAGAAAAGCACATTAATAAAAAGACAGACCTTGAAAGGGCAGCCATTTCAGTAATGATATGGTGATTATTAAGCTAAGCACTTGTAGGGAGGAAGTAGTATCCAAATTTTATGAAAGCATGAGACCTTGTCAGATTCCCCTAAATTTAGAAGTTAGAGCATGCTACTTGAAATGACTGTGGACTGATGAGACTGCATTTCTGGATATCTGTGAGTATATGTATTTATTGAAATTTCTTTTTATCATCACAATAGCATAGAATCCATGTACTATTAAGTTTCTATCACATTTTAATTTTTATTTTATCATGTGATCACATATAGTCAGAAGTCACATAGATTTGAAGAAAAATTATTAAAAGATTGAGAAAAAAAATTCTTAGAATAACTCTTGACTGTATCATTGCATTTCACCATCATCAATATTCTTTTCCCTCAAAAAAGATCAAACAAAAGCTGTTTTAAATTTTAATTGCAATATCACATTATCCTGCTACAACTGCAAAATGCTATGATATGTGTTTGATAGAAAATAAATGGATTAAAAATGGAAAATAGATGCATCATATTGATAGCAAAGTTAAAATGAGATGGCTAAATTTCCCCACAGTTCTTTGCTGACAGGCTGAAGGTGGAAGAAAAATATATAATGGTGCTATAATGTCAAATATTATTCAGCATGACAAGTTAAAAGCTGTTTTCTTGTTTGAATCACTGGGCAGTGTTAGAATTAGAAGCTTAAATCAGTTATTAAGAGACTTATATACACATTAAACCATAGAGCTGTCAAATATGGCTGTCTTTCAGAGATTCTTCTGAAGCTGGGACAACCACTGCACACAGAATTTCAGTGGAAAAACACCCTTAATAAGCCCCAAAGTTTGACTGTATGGTCTACAAGGATGTAAAAGGAGTTATAGAGAATTAATGAAACCATGGCACAGGACACCAAAAGTTGAAGCTGGTGCATGTCAATTGCACTGAATGACAGAAGAGCGAGAGGGTTAGTAATCAGCAATATTATTTGTTTAATTGCAGTCACACACAGCATGATGGCCAGCAGGAGACTAGGGATGCTGTAAGTGTGAGATAGAGTAGAAAGAGTTCCAGACTTGCTGATGTCCTCAAGCTCAAAAACGTTTAGTTCTGGACCACATCATTCTTTCCTAGTCCTCTCCTCTCTACAAGAGGAAGTTGCATCTTTACTCATGCAAGACATCAGTCCCTTTGGTCTTTGCCCTCATTTCCCAGTCCTCAAACCCTCACCATCTTCTAGACTTCCTCCATACACTTCTTAACAGATCCTGGGGATAGGATGCCACCTCCTTGGACAGCACAGTCTGTGTTGTTGTGCTAGCTATCAACTTATCTGACTGTAATAATTTTTCTTCCTATAGGCATTTCAGTCATAAATAGAAATAGGTAATTTAATCCTAGATGATTTTCTACACTTGTGTGAAATGGTTAGACAGTTGATTGAATTCTCTTTTCTAAATTTATTCTTTTAGTTGAGGGAAAGGCAGACCAAACTCAATCCTTGCACATTTAAAATGCACGAACTAGCTTGGCCACCTGGGCGTGCATGGCAGCTTGCCAATCTGTACATACATAGTTCTTAACTAGACAAAAAAAATGTTCTGGACTAGCGTGTAAGACACAGGAGGACAGAAAATGTACTCTAACAATGGTGAGTACAGAAGAGGTGGGAAGGTGGAATGACTGCAGTGCAGAGACAAGGACATATGAAATAAATACATAGGGAAGCAGGGTTCACACATCAGATGTTCACTACTGTGACCTGGGGTTTCAATGGATTTTACAACTTCACAAAGTTTAGTGCCAGAAGGGCGTATGCCTGGATATTACTGAGAATGTTACCCAAACACTAAGTGATCAACCCAAAACTTAAATATTAGGAAATCACTGGGGTCTGCTGAGAACTAAATTCCTGTATTTCACAGAAGAACTTAAAAATCACAGTCCTGCCCAAGGCCACTGAAGTGGCTTGGAGTTCACAGCAAGAGATGTCAGAGTCTTCTGCTGAAGAAAATTATTCTGTGGTAAAGAAGATGGCAGACTGCATGGAAGTGCTGAAGGGCCTTGTGATTGCTTCACCAATAACACAACAGGCTCTGAGCTGACTGATCACCATCATTAAGGAGAGAGATCTCTGGAATAACTGTTCAAGTCCCTATTAACTGCTGCCCTACAGTTCTGCTCCCACCTAGCACTGGTTAAAACTGCCCCCAAGCAATGGCTACACAGACACTCAGTTAAAAGAGAGAAATTCCCTGCCCTCTCCAGCCAAAGTTTTCTCTTGTAATTGCAGGTACAGCCCAAATTCCTAATTCTCACAAATACCACAGACATGTTAAAAATAGTTAAGACTTATTATTATTCCAACATAAATCTTGATGTTAACTGGGTAAATCACCCTTCAAAATGGCTTTTCCTCCTTTATTTTTCCTTTCTGCCCTGTTAGTCATAGCACTGTCCTTTGTCATTTCACAAAGGATAGAAAGCAAGATGAAAGAGGAAAGAAAAGAGAAATACTATATCTGAAAAGAGAAGTGAAAGAAGTCAGGTTGCTATTCTCAAGTATCTCAGGGGAAAGTTAAGTATATCCTGTAATTTTGGAGAAAACACTGAAATGAAAGCTGAACAGATTTTGTTGAAGGAAAGGAAACTTTTCATATGGCATAGAACTAATCAAAAGCCCCAACTTCTGTGATCCACAGCCCCTGTGGTTTGTCATAAACTGATAAAAACCAGCTATCTGACAACTGCAAGAGAAGCAACTCGCCTGGGAAATAGAGTTGACTGAGGAGCCTTTTGTGTCAAAGAGGCACGAGCTGAGATTCACCAGTTGCTATGCATAAGAAATGTGACCACTACGCTCATTAATTCTTGAAGACTCTTTATTTTAGTGCTAAAAGTGGTGCGACATTTAGGTCACCTTTAGTCTGAAGTTGGCATTTGCCTCACAATTAGATTAATGAACACTCAGGGAAAGCTCAACAAATGCTAAAATCCAGTGAAATTGAAAACACTTAGGTGCCCATTAGAAGCCTACATTTCATCAGGAAAAAGTGACTAGTTCATTTTTACCATAGGATATTGTGTGGGTTTAGTTTCCTTAAGTTTTTCTCCAAGTATATAGCAGGCTTTCCACAACCCTCTCTTATACTTAAGGAATTACAAAAACTTCACCTCTTGGAGGGTGTCCCCCATCTGAAGGGAACAAACAATCTTACTCCAAAGGCTACGATCCTGATTGTAACATAGGAGAGGAACTGAAAAAATAATTTTAAAAAGTTGTCATCTTGAAGATAGGAGAGATATAGGTTGCCCTTATAAGTAGGAATGCAAGGGCTAACACCATCTCAGTCTGTGCAGAGGGATTGTGCAGTCCCATAGCCGATGACGTGAAAGTGCATAAGATGGTGCTAGTGAAGATGGGAGCAGGGATGCTTTTCCTCCCTCTCCCCAGTAAACCCAGGCCTGTATATGCTAATTAATAGTCCTTATGATCTGAAACTGTTGCATTAATAAGCTCTGTGTAGACTGTGCTATCAAAAGTACAAGGTCATACTCAAAGGGACTAATATCAAGACCATCTGATCTATGCTGAGGTCTCATCAGTTAGAAAAAATAGAGGGGAAAGACCTGATGTGCATTTTTCAATGAGAGAATGATGAGAAGAAATTAATTTGGTGTGATCATGAAAAAGCCAAATCACTGCTAGGATCTTTAGATTACTGCCAGAATCTAAAAGATGAGGTAGTTCTGGTAGTGATACAAGTTACAAATTACGTTGTAAAAACCTCCATCCAGAATATTGAACATAATTCTGGCCACCTATATCGGAGAGAAATTTGTTCAAATGGTAACAGATGAAGAGACTGGCCATTAGGATACCCAAGGGAACTTACAAACCATTGTAGAGACTAAAAGATCTCACCTTGATTAGCCAAGAAGGCGGCGATTATAGAGCTCTCTCCAGATATAACAAAGAACTGAAAGGTAAAAATGTTGAAATCTCAAGGTCACTGCTAGTGAGGAAATAAAGCAGCACAGCTTGGACCTAATGAAAAGTACAGAGAAATGAAAAAATATTGTCTGTAAGCTTGGAAAGTTCTGCAACAGCCTGCTTGGAAAAACATCAAGGAAAAGCTCACTCATTCTAAGGCAGAAAACAGTCACTTAGTGGGAAGAATCCCACAAAACTGTAAAATCAGAATAATGTCCTGCCCAATCCTACATTACCACAAAGCATCATAAACTGCTGAGATCCACCTAATTCTGAATCTAGTGATAGCTGATCAAGAGATTCAAAAGTATTTGGAGAGTGGGCAGACCCACAGTAAGCCTTGTTTGTTTAGCCCCCCATAATAAAAACCTTTCATGTGACTGAAAACCTTTTACAGAACTCAGTAGAAGATATGGAGCAAAGCAGATAAGAAAGAAAACATCTTCGCCAATGGACAGAGAACACAACTGGTGGTTGAAGTGGCTGTTTCTAGCTAAGTATCTTATCACCTTGTTTGGTACAATCAGAGAAATTACTGTCCTTTCAGGTATTTAACATCATTTTGCAAAATAACATCAGTAATACCACTCAGTCCTGGTAAAATTAATGACAAATAGTGGTATGTTGGATTGAGGACATATGTTATAAAATGAGCTTAGAGCAACAGATTTCTTATCATTCACACCACATAGTCACAATTTTTTTGTTCAGCTGGAAGAACTAAATAGAAAAAGATAACTAGTGTTCAAAATAAGATAAATATCTTCAGAGTAATGATAATTAAACCATGTCTCACTCTGGTAATTTTATTTTTAACTAAAAATAAATACAATATATTATTATATGTTTTTAAAATGCATTGTGCTAGCTGAGTAAACTTTTTTTTTTTTCTTTTTGATAATCATTTTAAAATTAAACAGACCATACAAATTGTATAGTTCCCTAAGAAAGTAAATATAATGGACTTAGTGGCCCAGGAGGTCCCTTTCAGATTCATGTTCTAAGAACAACATGTTTGTGTGCAGACATGGCTTTTGTGCTAGGATGTGAAAGCACTCAAAGTAAAAAGTGTTATCTACTGTAAAGTAAGTGACAATGAGTGCAATGAACCCATTTTTATTGGATCATTTCTAAAATGGATGTAATATATATTTACTCAAGTTATCCCAAGGACTTTTGTATTTCACATTTCCCTGGTTTCCTTTGTATCTATTTAAAGATAAAGAGAAACTTTTTTTCAACCCACCAAACCCTGTTTGAGTATTATTATATTGAGCTTGAATAGTTAAATGGCATCTGAAGGTTCTTTAAAAATATAAAAAAGAAAAGAAGGCTTTGCTAAAAGGTTATATATCTGCTGTACACTATATTATCTTATCATAAGTAAAAGTATACTTCTTTTAATCAAAATATGACAAAGAGGGCACATCTACATTGATATATGGACAATGTAATCCCACAAGCTGTCAGAATCCCAAATAGAGAAGATGAGTTTTAAAGGCAGGAAAGCAAACATAGTCGATGTGAGAAAGGTTACTGCTGAAAGGACTAATCTGGCTTTTTAGAAGAGCATGGAAAAGATATTACATGTTGACCTTAGAGTGTGTCACCAGTTGTTCTTCAGAAAAAAATATAACAAATCCTAACACTCTTTATGATTTTCAGCAGCAGAACTCATCTCAAAACATCTAGCTTGTCATCTGTGCAACTTTGCCCTTTACATACAGAGCTTCTAGGTGAATATACTTATTGCTACAGATCTCCCTGCTGCCTTTGGCTGAGAAGTCAACAACAAATTTATGTTACCTTAGTGTTTTTTCTTCTTTGTGAGGGGCAGTGAGACATTTATTTTACACAAGACTCCACCTAATTTCACATTTATCAAGCAAACTTTGCACCAGTAAATTCAGATGTGCAGTAGATTTGCTTTATGATTAGAACCTAGGCTGAAAACACAAACAAAATGGGTCTGCTTTATCAGTAACAAATGTAACCACAAGTTGTTCTTAAATTTCAGTATCTGTGGGTTTACAGGTAGTCTTCAAATAACAAGTCTATAAAGAAAGAGTATTACAATAAATAACATTCCAGACAGCTTGTGTTCCAGCTGTGTTGTCTTTATTTGCCAGACCCATGGCTGGTTTTCAGCTTGTATAACACCTTGACAACCCACAGACAGAAGAAAGAAAAGCATCTGTGTTCATCTTGGTGGCTAGTCTGTAAAATACAGATGTAATTTCCCAGATAAAAACAATTTCTCTCTGAAGTTAGTGGTTAAATTGCAGTTTTCAGATTTTAGAGAGAAGAAACGGGTTGATTTGCAATTTAGCCTAAGCACTGTATGTAATGTTAATTGAAAGAGTAGATATTATTTGACAACACTGCTAGAAATCTGGCTGGATTCCAGGAAAAGAGGGAAAAGATGATAGAGCTGTTTATTTTGCATTAGCTACTCTGAATAAAATATCTAACTTAATCCAGATTGCTTTTTCACCCAGAGGGATTGATAATCCAAAAATGGCCAGAAGACTATAAGGGAAAAGCTATTTTTCTAGTTCAGAGTTAGCACCTGTACTTTCCCCTAATGAAAAGTAGCTGAGAGACATTTTGTATTTCCATAGAAGTGAGAGACAACAACCAATTAGGAAATTACATTCTATTTGTCATCACCTATAAACATCCCCAGCCCACTCCTGCAATAAAGCCCCCACATAAATAATGCAAGAGGAGATGTTTTACAGATAAAATGAGCTTAGAATAGCAAAGCTCCCTCTCAAGGAAGTGACTCAGCTCAGTCCTGTACAGGAGGAGGGGGCAGGCTGCTGTGTGGAAATCCTGCCTTTGGTCGTTCTGCATTTCTGTTCAGGATATTCCCTCAGCAGCAGATACTCAGCATCAGCAGGTAATGGGTCTTAGACATCTTCTATTGGCTGAGTACCCTCACAATTCCCAACTCCACAAAATATAAACCCTCCAGTTTCTTCAAAGAGGTCACTGAACCACCCAGAATAAAGGTCCCAGATCATTTTTTCACCATGTGGTGCATCTAGAATGACAGGTGAAACCTCTGGTCAGCAGCAGACAGTGGGGGAAGAAATCTTTGCCTTTTCCTCAACAGAACAAATGGGAGGAGCAGCTTTATTTCAAGAGCTGGACTGTAGCTTCAGTAATGATTTTTCCTCGTTATTAATCGGCTATTATTGTTGATAAGGGACACATGGATGCCTATTACCTCAAATAGTTACAAGTTTTTCATCAGAACAAAGCCTTCACACCTGCAAGGTTCCCCAAAAAAAAAGAAAAGAAAAATAAGAGACAAGCATAAAACTCTTCAGCTAGGACCAGAGGCTGTGTCAAAGACAGGTCCAAATGAGCATGTAAGGAATCTGACATGTTGCTTGCAATTCACAACAGAAACACCCTAAGAGAAAAACCTACAAAGCACCAAACTAACATGACTGGAAGCTACAATTCTTAAAAGTTGCACTTTTCTGGGCCTTTTTATGTTTGAAATGATTGTTACAGACAAGAGGATATGCAGAGAAGGGTGATGGAGAAACATGAACTTATTAAGACTACTTGGTAAAATAATTTTTGTTTTTTAAACTTTTAAAAAGGTTTTGCAGTACAGTGCTGAGAAAAGTGTACATGTAACTGATTTCTATTGCTCTTAGATACTTCATCAGCCCTCAGTAACCTGCTATCCAAGCTCCTTTGATGTTTTAGGAAATTTATTACTGCAATATCCTTGCAGGTTAAGGAACTGCTATTGGCCCTTTTGGAAAAAATAAAGCAGGTGGGGAAAAAAGTTGTATCAAATAAGGAAACTGTTTTATAGTTAGGAATGAAACCTCAACTACTTTAGCCACAGGTCAGCATTTTAATCTGATTAAATGTCAAGTTCAAAAGCATATTTTTGTCTTTATTAGTGCTCCCACATAAAAAACAGGCTCAGATCACACCAGAGATGGACTATTTTAGAAAACACCAAAAATCATTAAATTTAGAAAGAAACTGCAAGCAGCAAATTTTGCCACACTAATATTTATATGAAGATCAGGATAAGATTTTTAGAATTCTATTCAACAAGAACCCTTGGGCAGAACCAGCCCGACATAAAATGATAAAAATATGGTTCTGTAACCAGGTACTGTAATGGCTGGGGGGGGAGGGGGGGAGGGAGAAATATCAAAATATCCAGCATATTTATCTGTTAGTACAAAACCAACAAAATAATTAAAGTGACATGCATTTAGGAGAATAATTCAGAAAATTTTGAAAACTCATTGTCTCAAACTAATTTGATAAAATCATGGGAGAAAAATACCATGATCAGGTTCTACTAGATATTGATCACTAAAAAATTCTGTGAGATTAGATGGCAAAGAATGTAAGAATCATTATTTTCCTGCCTTATTCATATGGTAAGATGATGTCAAGGCATTTTCTACTGTCTGTTTTTAAAGAGTTGAATTAAAGGCATCTTAGGTGTTCCCAGCAACAAAACTCTTAGCACAAACTGTTTATCAGACTCTCAGCATTGCCTTGAAAAAGAAAGAATTAATTTCAGGGCCACACAATGTATTAAATATGACATGTATTAGTACTAGCAGAGCTGAGGCACTGAGATTGAATAGTTCATTAGAAGGACACACATTGAACTGGAAAGGTTATAAAAAGACACATCCAAACTTGCTAAGAGTTGCTTTCATGAGAAATTTCTAGTGAAAAGGTCACTAAGGAGCCTGATTTCCCCCCTGCTCCAAATTACCATGCAATTGGGCAGTACTGTGCCTGAATTACAGGAGATATTAACAATAAGCAAAGTAAAGCAGCTAGGAAAAGTTAATAAAAATCACAGAAGCAGCAAGGTTAATATTGTATTTGTTGTCTTCTAGACAAGATCAGACAAAGGATATGGGAAAAATAATGCTACAAGCATATTAACACAAATTATATTGTACAAATACTCACACTTCTGTGCAGACACAGACACACACACATGCATGAATACTCTTATCTATAACATGCCTCTCTACGTACTGGGGGAAAAGTCAGTAATCCATTGATTTACAAAAGCTGGGATAGCCCATTATCCCCATCCCACTGATATGCAGCAACTCATGTGGGGGTAAAGGAGGAGGAGCACAACACTGGACAAAGCCATGGGTTCACTCTTATTTTTTCATCAATGACTACAGCTTATCTCCTTTCTGTCAGCTAAGCAGCTGGAAGACCCAGCCCTTTTAAGCCTGAGTATCTCATTCCCTTTAGTTTACCTCCTTGTAAAAGGAACCAACACGTTTGACCTTTTATTCTTTTAACAGCTTATCTCAGATCTCTAATAGACAAAAAAAAACCCCCAAAAACCAAAAAAAAAAAAAAAAAATTAAAAAAAAAAAAAAAAGAAGAAAGAAAGAAAAAAAAAAAGCTGAACTGTCTTTAGACTGACATAAAAAACTGCCCAGTTCTTCACTAAGCATGAGACTCTAATGGTCTGAGGCCAGATAAATATCACATGAAAATTAAAGCCCTTTCAAAGCTACTTTCACTCCATGTTCAGACTGCTAAAACAAGGTGGGGATTTTGTTCAGCATTTATGGAGCCTATACAGATATCTGAAATTATTTCAGCAGGTTATAAACTAGCAACAATTTTTTTCCAATACATATTGTAAAGGGAGAATAAAGCCTTGTGTTTGGGGACCACATCATGTGGTGTGGAAACACATACCAAGTGTTTGGAAATAATAGAAGTAAAACTCCCCCAAACAAAGCTTTTCCATTTGTTTCCTTTTCCTTTCTTGCCTTTGTTGCACTAAACAAAACTAAGCATACTCAAGTCATGTGAAATGAAATAATGGATCTTATCTAGGTCACAAATTTTTAGTACAGAGATAATGACTCATCTTCACCATCCTCAAATTTCTCCACACTATGGTATAAATACACCAAAATCACAGGCTGATATAGACAGTGTAAGGGAGAGGTGAGCACATTTCAGCCCAGACAACTGTAGGTTAAATGTTCTTTATTAAAGTTATAGATCAGAATGGAAGTGGAGATGAGAGGATTTGTATCCTCTGCTTATTTATTGTATCACTTGAACAATTTAAAAATACTCTACATTGGCCATCCTGGTCAATAGGTCAATGAGTTTTTGCATAGCTTTTCATTTTTTCAAGTCCATCTTTTAAGTCACTGTGGGTTCAGTTTATGTTGTGCACATCTCTTTGCTATATTTCTACATTCCCCTGTCAGCATTGCCTTCTATACACAGTTTTCCAGTCCTTTCAGAGCACAAACATTCTGCTGTTGATTCTATTATCTTGCTGCTTATCAGTCAGGCTCACTGGTCCCATACAGCTGGGCTTTTCAGGGTTCATCTAAAATAACTTTTTTGTCACCTTCAGCAATGGAACATATTATTCCTACATGTAGTCACAGTAGTTGGCTATAATTATGAAACATGAAGTCTTGAATATTTCAAACCACTGATGCAGACAACCACTGATAATCCACAAGGCTCTTCTCTAAGGTTATTAGGCATTTCTCCCTCCAAAAACCACGTTTAGCATCATGTGGGTCAATATACTCCCTAAGATCACACATTCTTCTTGTATAACCAAGAAATCCAAAACCTAGGGGTTTTTAGATGTTAAAACTGCAGCCTTCTAAAAATATTTAATATCAAAACTTGCAAAAAAGCACAAGGAAAAAAGCCACTAATTACTTACTTCCAGTTGGTTGAATTAATTACTATTCCAAAAATGCATATGCTTAGGGGAAAAAAGTCAGCTTTTCGACAGTTTGATCTAATACCCTAATACAATATGCACCAGTGCCACATGATGAATGGAAAGCTAAACCAAAATGGAAAATATACATGAGAGTAAGATTGAAAAGATAAATTATTTTCTTATTTGGACATGTCCTGTTAGAAAAAAATGATACCAAAATGCTGCTTCCTAAAGTCAGCTGAATTCTGTGTACACAGGCAGTGATGAAGTGTTACACAAAGTATCCAGCAAATTCTTCTCCATAGAAAGTTTGGAGTATCTTTTTCTCTGCCTGCTGAAAGCATTGTCCTATTCAAGAAAAGAGAAGAAAAAGATTACTAGAAGTACTTTAAATATTTACATATCTCCCTGGATAAAGCAGATTCTCTTCCCAAGTTTCCTAAACATGGATTTTACATATATCTGGTAAGTGAAAAGAGGAAAGCATTGAAACAACTACATAATTACTCTTCTTTAGAACACATACAAGTTTTGATGTGGAAGAAGAAAGGAAAAAGAAGGGAAAAACCTTCTCTCTGAATCTGAGCAAGGGCAAGCATGACTCTTCCAGTCCTGGAAGTCAGCTGCAGTTTGGTAATTTGCCATTAAAAAATTCTCCTCCGAATAAGGTGACAAAAGGCTCTGATAAAAGGCTAAGATATTTATATATATGCTGCCTAAAGGAGAGAGAAACCTCTCTCCTCTCAGAAACCAGGCTTGTCTTTCCACACAGACTCAAGTATTTGCTAGGTTTGATCTTCGGCCCTTGGTGCTCATCTCCAGGAACTATTTAGCCATTGCTTTCTCCATTGTCTTCACATGTATCTTGCTATTCTTGAGGAGGAGGAGTAAGATTTCCAGCACACCTCTATCACCTTCCATGGTTTGTGTTCTGCCTCTCCTGTCCCTTTTGGGTTTATCTCAGTGTGGCACGTCACACGCAGCAGACACCGAACCAGCCAACAGGAGAACAGCTGCACTCGTGTGCTCATCAACAGCTGGGCTTTGCTCTACACATCTGTACTCATTATCACCACGGTCATCTCAACCCTGCAGAGCTCCAGTGGTCTTCTCCTGCTGTTTCTAATAACCTTTGAATAATCCGAACCTAATAGCATTTTATAAGAAAGGATAAAATATGTTTTAGAGTAGAAAAAATCAACACCATGTCCTACCCACATATTCCAAACTGAAAAGAATGAGACTAATCTCTCACAGCTGTAGTTGTCTACCTCTGAGCTAGTTTTACAGGTTACTTTTGCAATCAGAGGAGAGAAGTGGAGTTATCTAAGATACAATTCACTGAATGTCTCTCCCAGGCACCAGACAGATCTCTTGGATGTTTGCCTTACAGCAAGATAAACTGCTTCCTACAAGAGCCCATCTTTTTCTATCAACCAGCAAGAGAGCCCATACAACAAGCTTGGAAGCCAGTGTCTAAATGTCTTCATTTATTTTGGGATCTCCAGCACTGCTCTGCTTGTGGAGAACACCACTGAATATATAATTAGGGACAACTTCAGGGATCTGCAGCTTGGGCTAGCCTCTCATCATAAAACAGGGAGCAAGACTCCTATGACAGCTTCCTACAGATCTCTCTTGCCTCATTCTGAAGTCTCTGTCAGTAGTCAGTGGTGAGGACAAAATATTGGCCAGGGTGGAACTTGGGTCAGATCCAGTCTGCCAAGTCCAACACTAAATCTAAACAAATGTAACAAAAAAAGAATAAACATTTTGTTCTTGGATACCTTCCAAGGAGAAAAAGACAGATAGATAAATCTTAAAAAGGCTGATTCAGTCTCATTGAATTTCATTTGGAATTTATCATTTATTCCAATATTACCACCATGCAAATTCCAACAAAAGCTGAATGTTTGTTTGATTCATTAGCTCATAGTTTTGCATTCACCTTTCATGGGCTGGGTTGGGCTGAGTCTGCAAAAATCAAATGCTTGCAGACTGCTGATTAGAAGGATTTATTGTATGCCTTTCAGGAAGAATCTAGACATAACTATCCCCAGGTAAATATTCACAAAGTATGTATTCCTCTTCAACGTAGAAGCCAATAGGTGGTAACAGTCTGCTCGAGTTATCCATTAGTTAGAACACAATAGTTGATTAAAAAGCTTTTTATTGATACCTTGGGTGAAAATCCGATTACTTCCATAGCTACTGATATTATATGTAACAGCAAAATACCCCTGTGGGGTAAAAACATTTTTCTTTTGAGTTAAAGCAGTACCTAGCTCCACTTAAGTTTACTTGGAAACCAGTTCTACCTTATTAGTAAGTTCTAATGTTTTGACAAGTATTTTCAACAGATTTTGAAAAACCTGAATTTTTATTTTTTTTAGAGTAAATGAAGAAAAAAAATCTCTACAAATGACAAGTGCTCAGCCATGTGCTTACCTGTGACTATACATTGAATCACCTTCCTGCTCAAAGCAAGTAAGTGGACAAACATTTCCCTCAGCACACACATTTGCTCTTATTTTTTAATTATGTTCCATCCTGTGCTTCAGAAATCTTAAAAAAAATTTGTAGAATTCAGTAGGCTGGAAAAAATGTATTCAAGCCAACAACTTTTTTTAGCCTATTTCCTTGGGTTTTTTGGGGTGAGCTTTAAGTACATTTTTTAAATTTGCTGAATATAATTTTCATGAGATGGAAGAAGCCAAAAAAGGAAAAGACAGCCAGATAAAATCTGAGGAAGGTATGAATTAGAAGGTAAGAAATTTTCACACAGGCAGAAAAACCCAAGAGTATTGGTAGAAGCAAATGAAACAAATGGGTGCTCGGGGAAGTAGCTGAAGAACACAGACACTTCGGAGAGGGTTGTTTATATCATGATATTTTGTATTGTCCTTGGCTAAGTTACTAGAACAATCATCCTGTCCTTGTTTTGGGTGGTGCTGAAATCTGAAGTCATATTTCTTTTTTCTCCCAGATATACTGCACAAACCTGAAATTATAGATTTTTAAAATGTATTAAGGGAAAGAAAAAAAATCTCAACATCAATTGTTTTCATTTTCAGCTCATTTCTAGCAGATTCAGAAATGTCACAGGATTTCACAAGCTGCCTCTCATTATTTCAGTCATAGAAATGGTGGTTGCTTCATCTTACAACATTGTTTCTGAAATTTAATAACATAACACACAGAAGCTATAATCTAAGGGAGATTACAATGAAAACATCATAGAAATCTTAATTAAAAACTTGCCCCATTGTAAACCAATGAACATTAGAAAATGTTTAAAAACATATTCACATGAATTATATACCTAATCCTCCAGAATCTTCTGTGCCTGCAGTTTTCTGTGTTTTTTATCACTGTTTTCTTATACTGCCTCTAATTGCCTGCTGAAAAACAATCTGGAAATAAAAGCAGTGTGATTCACCTTTATCCGTAAGAGTTGAACCTCATGGTTTGAAGTGAAAATGATAAACAAGAATGAATGATTAGCCAGAAATACAACTTACTATACTGGTCACAGAAAAGCTGGATCTTTTCCTAAAATTTCGTTGTTTATATCCATTAACCTCTTAGTAAGTTCTTCTGCAGACTGCAATCTCCTCCTCAGACTCCTGTCACTAAAGCACCCTGGCAATACCCAAGATTCTGTTAGGATCTCTCGACCTCGCCCCCTCCCTCTATCTTCATCTCCCCTCACATCCTTAGCTGAAAAATAAACGCAGTTTGCTCTGGCTTGCTTTGAGTTTTTGCTTTTGACTCCTGCATTGGCCATTCCCATTGAGCAAAGTAGGCAGGAGTCAACTAAGAGCAGATCTGCCTGTGCCCTTCTCTCTGGAGGCATCCCTTGTCTTTCTAGCAGCTGATTGTCATAAAACTTGTAGGAAGTAATTCCCTTGTAGATCTGCTGGATCTTATTGACACTGGCTAATAAATGTAGAAATTATTAGAAGGCTCAGGGAACTACCAGCCCTACAGTTTGGTCATAAAGAGCTTCTTTCCCAAAGGAAATGGACAAACTTCCCCATTCCCATCACACTCTGAAATACATAAAAAGGACTTCAACTATTTCAATGCATTCAGCCTGTGGAATTTCCAAAGAGAGAAATGAAAGACATTACATGAACAGAGTTAAATCTAGCTTAGTCTCAGGTCAAACCAGTAACTCCAGCACAGGAATAGCTATGATGGTGGTTTTGAACAGGGAGAGACCTCCTCTTACACAGAGCAGTAACTGATAGAGGAGATACAAATTGATAAAGCATTCAGGCACATGGAGCCCTTCATGCCAACATTGTGGAGACTAAGGAAGAAGTCAAAGTGTCTGTACATAAAAGCAAGATGTTCGCACATAAAAGCAAACTATAAAGTTAAACTGAGAAGAGTGGAACCCTGTTTAGCATCGAATACAGCATGGGCCATCCATGCTGGCTGTGTATTACCAGCCTGCACATTTATTTGTGATTCCCAGCATCACCTACAATCCTCCTTTCCAGCCTGCTGTTGACTGATGAGGATGCTGCTTTCCTTCTAGTTCAGTCCTCTGTGGCTTTGTAAGAGTCCAGGCTGATTTCTGCTGTGACTTTAATCTTGCAATATATCCTTATATAAATTAGAGGGTTAATATCTTTTAGACCCAAGCACTAGGACACAGGATTATTCAGGACAGAGCTAATAAATCTGAAAATGTGAAATGTTAACCAGAAAGAAAAGCAAAATGTGAGGAAATGTGAACTTTAAAATGAAACTTAATTGATCTGGAGAAGGATGTCTGAAGAAGTTAGAGAGAAAAGGCATATTAACAATCCAAGAGACAGTCCTTTTTTGTTCCCACTCAGGCTTTTTTTCCTTTCAACTTTCTCAGTTTATCTACTCTATTAAAATCTCTTACTCCCAGACTATTGTTCAGAAATCTCATTAATCGAGATGTAGGAACGTAACAATGAAGAGAGCAAATAGATTTTGATTCATAGATGTTTAAAACTGCAAGAGATTGTTCACACTATTTATTTTGATGTCTCATATAACAGAATCATTCGTCTGGATTTCATGCAGTAATTCTAGCAGTGGAGGAAAGAGAAAAATCTTATGCATAAATAAAGTGTTCTGAGATTTCATATTCACACATACACACACAGATATACAAACTCAGAAATTAGCTATCCACAATATTTAAAATAATTCAAACATCCAGAAAGGGAAAAAAAACCTGAAGTCAGTGAAGAATTGCCAGAAAATGCTGCCAGTTTCCCTTAATGCATCATATGCCTCAAGCCCTCCAGCTAGGGGAGGGGTGTTTCAGGGAAAATGATCTTATTACCTATAGATAGGAATGTTTGTCACACTCATGTTTTCTGGGAGCTCAGCCTGGTCACTGTGAATGTTAATTTAAACGACACAACACCAAATGACAACAAAACTAAAAAAGATTGTCCTATTCCAATTTCTGAAGCTTCTTTCTCTCTTTTCCTTCTCATAACTCTAGTTCCAATGGGGATGGCTGCCCATGCAAATCTAGGATTTTTTTTGTGTTCATTATGGGTTGGAAAATTATCCCGTAGTCAAAAAGAAAGAATACAAGAAGAAAAAATAAATCAAGTGAATCTCTAAACATACATGAAACAAACATGGACACAGGGTATCTCTTAGGCACCCCAGCAATGAAAGCAATGGAGTTACAACAGATCTAATATCTGCCTTCAAGGCAGGCCTAAGGCAGGAATACTCACACCCAGACCTCTCCACAAGTTTTTGTCCAAGTATATTACTGAAATAGGAGTGGGAGAAAAGACACAGTGGTGCAGAGATGGAAGAACTTATTTAGAGGAACGTGAGACCAGGGAGATCTCATGGATTTGAACCCTTCAGCCACTGAAACCTCTCACTCTGCAGAAGTCTGTCCTGCTCTTCCTGTGAGATTCCCACAGGACTGTTCCTCCTGGGAAGAGTTTAAATTAGGTAGAGACATCTTTCTATATCTCAGAAGAAAGGTAAGTTAATTCCAGACCTCTTCCCTAGGAGATAACTAGGTAATACTCCCCACATCACAGTGAAATTTGGCCTGAGGGCCTGATTTATCAGGAAGATTTTTTTTTTTTTGGTCTCCTTCCTTCATTCGAGTAAACTATTTTTACTTGGCTTGTCTTGCACAGAGAAGGAGGGGATGTTTTCTCTGAACTCTGCTGCTGAAGCTGAGTTCATAAATATCAAAGAAGAAAGAAATGCAGATGAATGGCAGCAGCAGTGAAAACGCTGAAGCGAGGAAGAGAAACTCGGTAAGAAGGAGAAATGCTTGGGAGGATCATTTAAAAGCTGCAAAACAAAGTATTTGTTTTGCAGCAATGGGAACATCTGAAATGAGAAAGCAATTTGCAGGCTATTTGGCCTCAAAGCTCCAGCATGATCAAACAAATATGCCTGGAGAAAAAAAAAAGATCAGGATCTTTTCTTGTTGTTAAGATACTCTTTTCCTAGTTTCCCTCCTCACTGAAGAATTAGCTGAGGAACTCACAATTTGAGATTTTCCTTCAAGGGTTTAAATGGTAACCCCAGAACAGGAGATTGCTCAAACTCATGGATCAGTTTTCTCCCACTCACCCAGCACTCATGCAGATTGAAATCTGCCACTATGAAACCAAACAGCTCTCTGCACTCTTGTCAACATCTGACTTTGGGTGTGCATCTGAGGGGCTCCCCCTCCCGCATTGCTTTCCTTTCTCTGCTCTCCTCTGTTGCTTCCAGGAGCAAACACGAGTCAGCTCTGCAACAGGGATGGTCACCACTCTCCAAGCAGGCAGTGGAATTCACTGCAGTCAGGAGTGCATTTATGTCACAGGTGGAGGATACAGACAGCAGGCAAGGGCCCAAAGCTTCCAGAGAGTACTCTGAAGGAAATAACCACAACCCCACTGGAATTATTGCAGATTGTTGTTGAACATCAGAGCACTGTCAGAACTAAGCAATATTTGATTAGTTTAAGTGTCCTAACAATTAAAACAATCCCTCTTTTTGTGTTTCCAGCCATACAACAGTGGCAGTGTCTCACGTATTATTTCATCCTTTCCATCAAGGTAACTGCAGTTTCACCAGCAGTTACTATTGAGTCAACTGGGACTCCATGGTCTATTTATAGGAGCTTAGGGATCAGCTGGATTATGGGAGGTGGAGAGGAGGTGTTTAAAGACTTTTTTACTGTTATAAATATTTCTGGAAACCAATCCTGATAATTATTCTTCATTATTTACACTGAGCAGAAGGCTTGGGCACCCACCTCTTGTTTCACAACCTTCCTGATGGCAGTTTCCACATGGCATTCCCATTCCTAGGAGCTTCTTTGACCCAGCCCTAGCAGCCAGGCATACAGTGAAACAACCTGGATTTTGGTGAACCTGGGAAGACATCAGAGGTGATGTGCTCCAGATGAAATAGTCCATTTCCAATTCCTTCAGCTTCATATATTTTAAAACTAGGTTTTATATATAATTTCTGAACTTTAGTGGCATTATGGCCACAATGTGCCTTAATGACACAAAGTATCTTTGAATGAAATGTTCCCTAGTCCTACAGACACAGTAGGATCACATATTGCAAGAGGATAAGATGACAACTTAAAGCTGGTTTTCAAAGGAGTAGTAGATTCAGAAGAGTTGAAGGTTTCAGAGTTTCTTAAAATGGGAAAGACTTTAAAGCATTCTATATTAATGTGACAAAAGAACATTGTGCTGATGATCTATTAAACCTGAAGAGGTGCATCCTAATAGAAACGGAAATAATAGGATGAACAAAAGTAGTATCTTGAAATTGTATGCTAAGCTAGAGCCACACAGATGTTGATATCATTTATCAGGACAAGAGACATATGTGACATCAGGTCAAATAAAAAACATCATGTCACTTCAATATACTCTGAGAAGGGTTTGAAACAAAAATCAATTTAAATTGCACCTGGCTACATGCATCATTCTTTTAACAATACATAACTTTTTTGGTCTGTATTGTTACTACAAAGCACTGTTAAAAAATAAAGGCAATTTTGGTTGGGTTGGTTTTTGGGATCCATTTTCTTGGACTGTGCCAAAAGACCATGTTTTGCATAGGGAAAAGAAAAATATTTTTTAATCATTTTGTAATCAGTTTATTCCCTGAGTCATGAACTCAGACTAAGCAATCTAGCAGGTAAGCTGAAAGTTTTATGGATGATCATAAAGTTAGCTGGTGTTTTTTAAAAGTGCAGCTCCACTGCTTGATTCTGACCTCCAGCATAATCTAAGTGCTTTGTGAGGAAATATTTCATTTCATTTGCTTGAAATTTATCCATGATTATCTCCATGTGACCTCACATCCTTTAATTATGAATGACTGTAAAAATCTGGGACTGGTTGGTTTTCTTTGTATGCCCTTTATATCTTCAGGGTTTCAATAAAAGCTATGTTAGACTGTTTCTAATGCTAAGAAATCCTAAATTTTGCAAAATCTAAGGACGAAGTTTATTTTTCATACATCAACATGTCTAATTTTCCCAGATCCTGCTTGTTTACATGATAACAATAAATGCTAGACTGCTATGTCATGTAAATACTTACTTGATTTTAAGGTTTTCTTCCTTGGAAGCATCATTTGAATTAGACTCACATTTATTTTAATAAGATTGATCTTACTTTATATGATGGAATAAAGTAAGGGTTTACAAATACCTCCTTTTGAGAGAAGGACCTGCTGAATGAGACACTGGAAAGTGAAAAATCAGAGAGCATCCCAGAAGCAGGAGGTTCACAGGAAATCACAAACCTGTGTTCGATTCAGGGACACCCTGACCTTAAATACAACTGGATTGGATTTGCTGAAATCTTTGGGAAATGAATGCACTGCAGGTTCTTGCTGGCATGTTAATTCTCAATCTCAGGTCAGCCACTCTTACAAAACACCTGCTACAGTCTTGATAAATCTTATCCCTCCTGAAAGCAGACTAAATTGAGTACCCACCTTTTGAAGTTTAGTTTTCATGCTCTGCTTAGGAAAACTCTAAGCAAGAAGATATTGCCTTCAAGGGAAAGGTGATTTTGGACCTTATTTAAGGTTGGCATAGTCTCAAAAGAACAATTTAGCTAGTAACTTTTACTAGTCACGATTTCACTTTCGCATTGGATGCACCTAAATCAAACTGGCAACATATCAAAGTCAAAACACAACAAAGTTTCTGGAGATTAAAAAAAAAAATCACTAAAAACACCTCATAAACAAACAGCTCTGTTATATACCTATCAAAAAAACCCAGAGAAGGTACTCAGTGTAGAGTTTGATAAGTAAAATTTTGCACAAATAATACCAACATAGCACTCCATCTCCTCCAGTTGTCATTATAATTGCCTGTTCTGTTCTACATAACTGTCCTTATGATTATATTCAAGGTTTCAGGCAAGAGGTGCATGACTGAAGAAATATACTTCAGAAATAATATCTTCTTGACACTTTCTTGAAGTTCCTCAAATAATCATTTTCAGTAGTTCTGTAACAGAATGACTGAAGGAATTGGAGAAAAAGATTAAGACCAAGAACAACATTGAGGCAGGGAAAATCATCTATCCAATTATATGGTCATTTCCCCAGGGTGGCGACACATCAAGTACCAAGATTTATCTGATTTTATATTGTTATCCCAGACAAGCTGCAGCCGCTGTAGAGCCTTACCATTATGTTCCCTTTACTATTTTCTGCTCTTAGCCAAATTTTCTGAAGTTTACTCAGACGGAACATTCTCAGGCCTTCCACCTACCTTCTGTGACACCCAATTAAAGTGCAGTTGAGTGGAAAGAGCCCAAGACAATTCTATTATTCAGCTGAATAAGAGGGAAACATCAGTTCCTGTGCAAAATGGGTTGCTACTTAATGACACATCAGAAGACTTTTACAGAAATATAGTTGTTAGAATAAAAATGTGCTGCTTATTCAAGGCTAAAAATGCTCAAGGATTTTTTAGTCCATTGACAGAAATTCACTCTAGATATGCAGAAACATTTAACAAAGCTTTTACTCAGTTATGGAAGCTGTGGTTACTGCCTTCCTATCAAAAGTTCAATATTAGTTAGGTTTTTTTCCATCTGAACTACAGGTATCAGTTCTGAACACCAACATTTTTAAAGCAGCCTAGAGATGGCTTCAAGCTATGCTGGTTGACAAGAAAAACATAACCCCAGATGGGAGAGAAAGGCACTAGAAAACTTGACATTCTAGTCAGTCTCAATTTTCTGATACCCATTTAGAGGGCCTCTAGGTATGTCAGAGATATCACAAATGTGGGAAGGGGAATGGCTCAGACTAAAACCATACCCTGAGACACAGCCATGTTACAAAATCCATCATCTTGGAAAGAAGGGATCTGGGCCACAGAGCAGTGGGTTTTGCCTTGTGGAATTTGGTTTGGTATACTGAACATCGTCTGGCTGTGTCTCTATAGAACTGTGGACAAAAAAAGGAACTGGGCTAAAGATGGATCACTTTTAATTATCTAAAATCTTGACCTTAAAGATCATAATTTTAGGGAATTTTTGTTTCTTTAAGAAAACCACTAGCAATTAAAATTTTTACTATTTGACACCATCTGGAAGTATATTAAAAATATTTTCAATAGTGTCTAGTGAAAGTGAACTTAGAAATTTGATTATATGCCAAGAGATAGATGGACATGTTTAGGGACAAAAACATTTTGGAGACAAAATTATCAGATCAGCCTAGGTGTCATCTTAATTATTCTAAACTATGAAACAAATACATTTGTCATTCAATCGCCTGGACTTTGTCATTTCAGAGGCAAACACTCTTCTAGTGAATTTGTTTTAATGGAGATTTAAGGGTTGCTGATGGGCAGCTTGGTTTGCCAGGGGAAAGCAAAAAGCCCATTGAACTCCCTTTAATTCCATGGCTACAGCACCCATGGGGCAGGGTTTTGCAGAGAGCATGGAAACAGCCTGGGTGGGAAGTGGTGGCCTTAAGGGGATGTAAACAGAAACCTGTTTTCATCTGCTCTCAGTTTATTCACCACCCTGCTTAGTCCATGGTGTCCCTTATGCCTTATTTTCTCAAAGTTTATGATGACCATGACCTACAGAGTCAGATGCAAGTCAGGTTTGTGCATTTATGTCCATCACTTCAAGTGTCTGCAATCATGGAGTAGTAAAAACATAGAAAAAAGTCATGTCTTAAACATGAGGGGGAAAAAACCAAGATGGTAAAAAAAAGCCACAAAAACCACCCCAAAAGACCCTAAAACCAAAACAAAAAGCCCCACACCAAAACCTATGAAGGCCTCAACTCTGATTTCAAAGGCCTCTTAAGAAATAACTTTGAGCATATTTCTCATGGAGCAGCCCAGAGAGGAGATGTTTTAACAAAATCTATTAGTGAACAATAATTCATGCTATCTATCATATTGTGCCATTCATTCATGCATGATCTAACAAGATGACATTTAATACAAAATAAGAATGATGAAGGTCACAGGAATTTGCACAATTTATTATTGGTGTCAAGCTGGATTAGTTTAGCCAGTGCTTGACTAAAATTTGCCTGGGATGGCTCTCTCTGAGTAAAAGGTTATTATCCGGTGGATATTTCTCTCTCATCCTTGGTTTTACACTGTGAGAGCAGAACTGACTGTGGGGAGTTCTCTGAATCTCACTGGTTTCTCTCACTGGAAGAGGTTTATTCACATCTCATGTCATGCTTCTGTCCCTGCTTTCACTCACTTTTCCAGACCCCTACAGTCACCCTTCTCAATAACCCATCTAGGAACTCTGAGAAAATGCAAAGGCAATGTGATTCTGTAGGGAAACGGACAGGGAAACACCCTGGGGAGATGGGAGGGGGGAAGAACACATAATGAGTATGAGAAATGCCTTCTTTAAGTGAACCTTTGAGAGCTGACCTAAATAATCATCTGCAGGAATGAATGGCCCCTTTGAACACAAGTTTAAAATGATCCTACTTAATTAACCCATCTGATAGTTTTGGGATTTACCCTTGATGACACCAAACCAATTTAGTTCTTTGGTCAAGACAAATACGATTTTGTAACATATCCTAGTCTTTGTTGAAATATAACCCACTAGCATGGGTATAAATTCAGAAATTGTTCAGTACTTTTGGAGAATCCAGTCAAAATTAATTCTCTTGAGGGTTCTTCCCACAGATATGGTTTTTTTTTAAATACCACATTTGTGCTCCTGTGAATGATTCAGACACTGCTCTTTGTCCATCTTTAATGAAGTCATCAGAGTTACATGAGGGTTAATTAAACCCAAGAGGCACAAAACTCCAGTGTGGATTAAACAGGATGCCTCATAAGCCTTGGATATGAGCATGAATAACAGTCAAATCTGACAAACACCTATCATTATTCCTGGATGCATTGGTTATTCTAGTTCCCTCATTATATGACAAAATTTGTCCACAAGACTTGACATCAATTTCTACTTCATTTGGAATCATATAAACATCATTTATATCACCCAGTGTGTAGTGCAGGGTTAAGCTACACCTCTGGGTAACAAACAAATCTAGACTGAGTTTCCATGGATTCGTCATGAACAAAGTAATGTCTTTGAAAAGGGAAGTTAAAAAAAACCAACACAAAAAGCCCTTTGGTCTGAGCAAATTTAGGTCCTAATGCAACATTCCTACCTATGAAAATTAATGCTGTAAAAGCCCTAGAGAGAAACCTGTAGAAAAACTAATCCATCACTACAGCTAGAGCTGGGAAAGGCTTTTCCTCTTAAACTTTTTTTTTTAGAGATAACAATACTTTCTTCCAACTGAAATTATTCAGATATTTAAGGAAGAACTTTTTTACCTTTTTTTTAAGTTTTCAGCTGAATCAATCCCTCAGTCGAGCTTTCTATATAATCACATCAAGATTAGCACAGGAAGTGTGAGAGGAACAAGGGACCAGGACACCTTTTGGTGACACTTTGCCTGTTCAGGGCTGTGAGCTCCAGCCACACAAGGTCTGAACAGGGAACAATTACTCCCACAAAGCTGCTTGACAGACTTCAGAATTACTGAGGTTTTAAATGCCTTGTTTCAATGTGGTCAAAATTCCTCAAAAATAATACATTTCAATAAAATTTTAAAATCAGTGCCAGCCTCTTTCATCACCATTTTAAAGTCATTATATGTTAAAAACATTTGAAAGCCTCCTCTGAATTATTCTGCATGATAAAACAAAAAAAATTCTACATTGAATGCTTTGATCAATTGCAATGTGGAAGGTCCTACTTTTGTGGGAGGAGAGGAGAAAGCCCCATGTAACTTTTATACTTCTGATTATTTTGGGTGTTACACTTTGCCTGTTCTCACAGGTGACAGAAATGTCCAGTGCCAGGCTTTGCCCCATAGATGACAGGAAACTTTGATTTCTTCTAACTTTGCTACATGTAAACACTTGGCCTGTATTTTCCCAACATTTGTCTCTACCTCTGGCAAAACATATTGAGAAAGTATCAGTGAACATATTTCTGTAATTTCCAAGAACAAACATATAATTTTAAAAGAAATAAGGTTTTATTGAAGTGATAGAAAACTACCTGGCATTGAACCTTCAAGGAACTTAACCCTTTGTACTTCTCTTTAACTCAGCTTTGCTGCCAAGGCAGTAGCTGAGAGCAGAACAGCGCTAAGATACTGAAGGGAGAAGAGAGAGGAAGGAATAAAGTCTTACACCATCATAGCTGTTTGTGCAGAAATGCCCTGGCAATGGCTCATGACAGTGTTCACACAGATTACAGTGTTGGCTTAGTGTCAAAACTCTGGGAAGTGATGTGCCTTTCCCTAGCTGTAAGGCAAAATGGATCATTCCAGTGTTGTCCAAACTCCCCTTACCCCAGCTTGGGATGTTTCTATCTGCATAGATGTAATTTAATAGAGTCCAACCCCCCTGCTCAACTTCACAAGCTCCTAGCAATCCTTGTGGATCTTCAAGAATAAATTACCTGGTTGGCTATTCCTGATCTCCTAAATTTCAGCTGAAATCACACCCTATCAGGCAAATAATCAGAACTGTGAGAGAATCTGGGAACTTAAAACAAGGCAGGTAAGACAAAGTGCTAATGAACAAAATGCTGAGTTTTCAAACACAGTTGTTTTTCCTCAGTGTACTGAAAATAAATGAAGTTCATTTTCAAGGATAAGAGCATTCTTTGAGCCATATACCTATAACTGGGCTTGAATTTTACTTCTACAGCCTTTGGAGAGTTTCATTATTTTTTATAATATTCTAGCTGCCATTCAAATCTCAAACAAATAATGAATAATGTAAAATCAATTGCCTGGGAATAGGTTTCCACATAAAAATCCAGTGAGTTGATATAATGTGGTTCATTTTTTTTTTCCCCATTCCAGTTGTTCAGGAGCTACTTTTAATCTTCAGACTCCCAGGTAATTTATATCCAGCAACCAACTTACAGATTTCATTTCATCAAACAGACTGATGAGAATGATAAATTTTTAGATTGCTGAAACATACAATCCTGACAGGTTTGAGATGCTGTGAATGGTTTCAGGAGCACCTCTTAGGGCAATATTACTTTTTATAGCTTCTTAGCTATGAAAAATCCATACTCAAAGCATGTTGAAGGATAAAACACAGTTCATAGATAAGTTTGGATAATAACCTCTGATAGATTTTACCAGCTCTGTTGACTGATGGTTGTTGATTTTCATATTTAAATACAGTAACACATCTTTTTTTTTTCTAATTACAGTTGAAATCACCTCTAGTGATGTAGGAGCTACACTGTATACTCCAACAAGCTTCAAGTACATACATGTAATTGCTGGCATACAATATATCTGAAAAATTGACAGCCATGTTAAATAAAATACTTTTTTATTTTTGTATCTTGGCATTGCTAACACTCATTTCTAAGCAGTAGGATTTCTGTGTCTTTGGTACTTTCAGGCCACAAACAGACCAAAGTTATATTTAAGAAGACAGTCTCAGTATTTTGGCATAAGCCCGCACTGCAGGTCTTTCCAAGATAATGAGCAAAGAGCTAAAGTCACAGGGTGTTTTTCTTCTTTTTTTTCATTTTGTAATATGTAAAATTAGTGATTTACCAACATCTCAATTCTTTTAAATACTACCAAATTATTCACAGTGAAGATAAAAACCAAGGAACCTGTCAGATTTCTCTTGTGCCTTTTTCCCCGCTGCAGAAACCAGACTGCATGAAACCTTCATCTTTATGCATTGTGAAGGCACTTTTGAGCCTGGAAACTCGTAGAGGGGAAAAAAGGTGCTATGCCTCTAACTTCAAAGTAGCAAGCCCTTGAAAGCCATCATGCAAAGGAAGAACACAAGGTTTTTCATCAAGATCTTAGGCAAGGTACCCCAGAAATATCCCCAGAATTATGTCTCTAACAATTAGCTTCTACACCAATGAACAGACAGGCAAGACCAGAAATTTGATGGAAATGTCTGGGACTTTTTTTCATTTATTTCTTTTAATCAGTAGTTTCCCCATGGAAATCAGATCTATTTAATACAAAAGAAAACATGAAATACCTCTCTTTTTCTTCCAGAGAAAGCAAAAATAATAAACTAGAGATTTGGGGTGTTTCTGACCGGCATTAAGAGTCACTGGCTTAGCAGGCCATTTCAGGTTGTAGTGATAAACACATTATTTAGGATATGTGTCTAAAAATTCTTTTCCAGTTGTATCCTCCTGAACTCATTCAGAATTCTGAGCTTTCCATTTTGTATCCTTTGAATTACTGGGTCATTGGAACATACATCCCTACAAAAATGCCTTTAAGTATTCTTAAAGTATTCATAAGTTTTAATCAATAAATTACATGACTTGGGTTTTCCAGTAACATGTTCACATCATGTGTCCAAAAGATTATCTCACTTGGTTAAATGCAAGTGAGAAGTTTCTCCTGTCTGTAGAACAAATGAAAACTAATATCATTAATCTTTGATGCTATGGATATTAACATTATTTATAGCCTACCAAATCTGTGCACTCTGAAGTCTGAGAGTTCCCACTGTAGATTAGCATTTCTTCTTATCAAAAGTCAGGAACGAGTCATTTCCACACCAGTAAAAAACATATATAGCTCAGGACACCTCTAATAACTTTCAGGGATCAATAATAGAAATGTAGACTTTCTGATTTGGTATCAAAAAAGGCAGACTATCAGAAGTGCCTTCACTACAACAACGAAAGAGAAGATTTTGCTGTTAAAATCAAAGATAAACTGAGTTGACTTAAACCTCTCTCTCAGCACTCTCCTGATCATCCTGTTTGATGAGGTACACAAAAAATCACAGCGAAGGTTCTCATGGATTACTAGCTCATCTGTAAATTAGAAATCAGTGAAAACTAAAAAAGAAAAAAGTTACAGGATCAGCAAAATAGTTCCACGAAAAAGATCTGGAGAAGTCTCTTGACATCTGAACTGAAATCTACAACCAAAAGAATCTGATACTCAGTGGGTAAGAATTCTGCCAGAAGGGAGAAGGATTTTGTTGTAGTGCTGTGCTCAATGTTTAATCAAGTAACACCCCTAACTCCCCACCCTAACACACCGTTACCATACTCACTGATGACTTGTGTTTCCCACCTACACCTAACATAACACTGGCACTAATCCAAAAGTGGTAATTCCCACAGATTAAGTCAAGAACTGAATAGCCAAAGAGGAGTTGCTTACATGGGCCCACTGGAACTCTCCAGGAGCGGCTGAAGTCAAAGTGACAGGATGAGGTTTTTCCCTGTTGATTAAGCTAAATATCCTCATTTTATTCAGGCAAAGTATTTGCTATCCACAGTCCAGTATTTAAAAGACATACAAAACCTCCTATAACCTGGTTGCTCAGAAGCACAGAGAAACCCCCCATTTCTTTAAATAATCCAAGTTGATTTGGAGGCTTCAAAGCATTTGAAGTCACAGTGCCCACTCTTGAGCTATTAAATAATGCAGCATGAGAGGAGATTCTGCTATACAGCAAGGCAAAAGGAGCAAAGACACTTTGAGCTGAAGGAGCCAATTAAGGTAGGGCTGTAAGGGGCCCCTCAGGATGAGTTTTGAATGTTCTCTGGAAGGTCACCTTTCTGACTTTTCAAGGACTAAAGGCATCAGAGGAATAGATGTAACAGCCAGGCTTTCTGCTTATCATAGACAGCTCCTGGCAAGCAGCAAGTGGGTACAGACTAAGCCTAAGGAAAGCATTCTTCAAAGGTGCCTGACTGCCACTGAGGCAGCCATACACAACTTTATTGTTTGCAGTCCCTAAGGTGAGCATAAATTGCTTTTCAAGGGGACTGGTTGGCCATTGCATGCTATGTTTCCCTCAGTGCTGGGGCACTGGCAAAGGCAAGGCTGTGGGGTAAAAGCAGTGGGAACACGACTGCTGGGGAAAGGCCAATACCTGAAATACTCCATATCTGATTCTTTCCTTTTCCAAGTCACAATATTGACAGCCCTGGCACAGTGATGTTTTCAGCATTGGGAAAGTCAGAACTACAGGGTTTCTGGGTTCCCCTCAGTAAGCTTTATTCATCCAGCTGTGCTGTCTTGGAGTATCTCCCACAAACTAATTATGTAAGAGCAATCCTCACATGCTGGGATTTGTTAGAACTTCCTGTTACAAATACCTACTGAAAATGTCAGCATATCAGAAAACATGACAAATTCCAAATCAGTTTGTATTTTGAGTGCAAGAAACGTTTCCATAGCACTGCCTGAGACTCTTAATTAAACAGAAATACAGTAATGAGACTAAGACACTCAGAGAATAAGAGTAAGAATAAATCCATTGCCTCCTTGGTTTTTCACATGCACACAAGAGAGCAGGACTTTGGTTTAAAATCATTATTTCTGTCAGAACCATTGTTCACATATAGGTGAGCTGAGATTACTAGGCCATAGGAGCCAATTTGCATCCTGATTGCCTTGGATCACAAGTCCATTTCCCAAAAGCATGACAAGAGTTCAGATTACATTTCCACACTGGAGAAGAAAAGGAGGCAGCACACAGTTTGCAGGCCAGCATGCCAAAGCTCAAAAATCCATTATGCAAATCATCTAGGAAAACCTATTCAGCCTGCTCATCTTGTTTGTTTGTTAGCTTGAACAAGGATCAGGAGAAATTCTTCAAGCTGTACAACTCAAGCCATCCTCTTGTAAAAATTTCACTGATGATACATCACAAAGGTGGTGGAGGAACAGAGGGTGCTGGCAGCAGCCACCTTTTTTTTTTCTCCTATGCACAGCAAATGATTCCCAAGACTTTCCACAGCTCTGATTAAAATATCAGTTTCCAAAACTCACAAGAGCACACTGTGAAATTTCTATTATCCAATACTTTTGTAAGAAATGCAGGTTTTGCCTCTCAGAAGTAAACAGCTCAAGTCCAGCTTGACTTCACCTGCCTGCTTAAGTCCCAGGAATGAACACAGCCCTACATTTGCTTTGTTGTGATGGATTTCAGCCTGTGTTTTTATAAGGTAAGAAACAGAATTGCTTGCAATACCTTTGGAACAAATCAAGAATTAAAAGAAAGCTACTTCCCATGGAAAGTATATTCACAATATGTGGTCTGTGTCACTAAAGCTATTTAGGGATTCTATATCATAAAAAAACCCAAAGAAACCCACAAACCAAAAAGAGAAATCACAAAAAAGCATCCTCCCAAAAAAACCCAACCAAACAAGAGTAAAGCAAAAACTAATTGCTCCACTGCTGAAGAGTGAATGAAGATGAATGTGGTTTCCCTTAGGTATAATCAGAAGTTAGGTGTTTTCTGATTCTCATTCTTTCAATGGCTCTGTTTTTTTGCTGGCTACAATCACATCTGTGCAAAAACATTTCTTCTTCTTCAGTATGTTATCACAGAGACATTTCCACCCTCTCTGATTGGATCTGCCTTGACCAGCAGCACATCCCTGTGGGAGCTGCCTGGCATTGGCTCTGCTGGACAGGCAGGGAGCTTCCAGCAGCTTCTCACAGAAACCAACCCTGCAGCTGCCCCAGTACCAAAATGTGGCCATAAAACCCCAATACAATCTGGTATTTAATAATGTGGTGTTAAGTGCAGGACAGTTCATACTTTCTGAAGTGCCTTTATTTATAAAGTCCTTGTTTATCATATAGTGCCAATATGAGTACCTCAAATTCTTATAGATGGAATTATAACTCAAAACTTCACACTGGGGAACCTACTGAAGAGCTGGCACTTTCTCAAACCTAGTGCTTTCAGGTCAGAGTGCTCATTAAAAACTGAGTTCATCACAGAGACACACCATCCAGAAAAAGAGAAAAATAGTGGGTAAGATGAATAGTATAATTCTCTAATTTATACCAGCTGAAGATCTATTGACATGACAAAGACTGGCAATTTGGGCAAGAAACTGTAAAACACAAATAAAGATGTGTTTACATAGTTTTTGAAGAAGAGAATTCAAGGTTAACTTAGTCTCTTGTATGTAAAGAAAAACAAGATTCTCATAAAAGCAGCTTCCTACCAATGCTAAGAGCATTTCTATCTGTAAGCCACTACCTAAAGCACTGCCAAGACAATATTAGAAAAGTAATAACACCCTGATCAGCCACAGGAGAGCTGCCAGTATCCCTCAGGTTGATCATGTTCCCCCTATGTGTCTTGTGACACTTGTGGGAATTGATCCTTTACAATTTCATCCATTATTTCTAATATATTTTCTAACTTCCACTCTGTTTGGCTCAGGTTTGATATTTAATAACCTGAAAAACAAACACAGGTGGGCTGCCAGGCTGCCTCTCAACAGCTTCTGCTGACAAAGGGGAAACCAAAGACAGCAGGCTGGAGCTGACTTTGCAAACCTTGGCTTTTTTATAACTGTTTTTTCTTCCTTTTAATTTGAAAGACAGGCTTGAGCTTCCTCTGGGGAGCAAGCATTTTGGGACAGTCTCAGAACTGTGGGCAGCCCCAGCACTGGGCACCTGCCTGTGAACAGGGACTATTTTGCTCAATGCTCTCTTTTCTTCCCCAATGTGTTCATTGATCACTATCTTTTTGATCATCCCATTGCAGTCACCTACAAAGATTTTTTTCCCCTGTTACTGTCCAACAAATCTTCAGTTTCTGCTTCCAGACAGCTTCCCAAAAGTCAGAGTCTACTCTCAAAGTTGTTTATCCTTTTGCTTACACATTTTTTAAATTTCACAATGCATCATTGAAACAGTTACTGCTCATTAGATTCAAGTTCCAAGACTTTTTCTCCAAATTGTCCTGATTTCTGATCTTGATTAATTTATTTACAAATATTTTTCCATGGTATTTACTTTTGCTCCATATCTTTCCATGCTGAGTCAGAATTAGTATTACCATCCCATCTGGTGATTGCCAGATGCATTTGGAACCCTACTTTTCCTGGTAAAAATAAAAACCCCAAAGCAATCTTTCTTAAAAATCATACGCTTCTAAGAGAGGAAAATGATCCAAGTAAAAAAATAGTGAAGTAAATAAAGGGATAATTTTCAAAGGTTTTAGTGGGGGGATTTTATGGGTTTTTTTGGGTTGTTTTTGTTTTTGTTTCCCTGGATTTTCTTAAAAGTTGAAAGCATTGTTTCCACCCTAAGATGGTGCTTCATGAAAACCAACAGAGTTATGTTCAAACTTGTCAGCAGTCTTATTGTTTAGTTTGAAAACCAGGACCAAGATTGTACTATGGACACATACAAAGTCAAGTAATTAATTTGGGAAATACTAGAAAAGACTTAACATAGAAGCACTTTAGCAAAGCTTGGGTAGTTTAAAAAATGTTCTTCATTCATCCAGAGTCTGTGTTTTATTTCCAGGGAAAGGAGTGAAAGCAAATTTTAAGAGTCTTTACTCAGCTATATTAATCCCATCCATAAAGCCTGTTGACAACTAGTCTGTGAGTAATTAGGAGAATTGAATATAAATTCTCATAGAGCTGAAAACACCATTGATCTGATATTCTCTCCAAAGTGAAAAGGAAGTGTCTTAGTGACAGCTGGGTATTTTCATTGATGCACATACAATGCAGGAAATGGTGGGTTTTGATTGTTAGTACCCTGCAGAGTTTCTGGTAACCAAGATGAGATCCCTGCCTGAGCTGTTCTGTCCTGGTTTAAATTTGGCTACTCCATGCAACTAGAGAGGTCACATCATGTTGAGACACCTCCCCAGTGTGCTTGCAGTCAAAATTAAGAACGCCCCATTAAGAATCATCATTAATATACATAAAGAGGGAACACCAATCACTTCCCAACCTAGGTCTTCACAACTACAGTAAGGTATAAAGTTAAGCTACTTCAAATTGCTGCAAACAAGCATATATGAGAAAAAAAGTGCCTGTAGTCATTGCATCAACAGAATTAAGCAAAAATACCAGCAAGTCGAGTAGAAAATTGGCTAGAAATTGGAAATCAAGTTGTAATAGGTAATTGTAATTGTTTATGAAGGAAGCAAAGAGGGTAGAAAGGATACTTCTTGTTTTCCATCTCTATCAGTCATGTAAGATGAAGGAATAAGAATTCCTTCAGGAAATTCCAGATATCAAATAATACTATTCACAGCTGTGTCCAAACATTAGCATAAGAAGAGATACTGGGTTCTAAATGCTGTCCCAGCAGCACTTTGACACAGAAGTCTAGCAAATAGAATTTAATACAGCTAAGTGGACTTTGCATAATGGAAGTTAAATATTAATTCTAACCACAGAGAGCAAATAATGCAGACAACAGATATTAAAAGGATTAATGAAGTGCAATAGATTGTTTCTCCCCAGCTGCATTGTAAGAACAAGAAAATGGGAGGGCAAGATGCTAGGCTAGAAATCCTAAGTTATATTACACAATAAACAAAATAATCTATACTTGCCATACTAAATTCCATTTTGGCTCATTATTTATAGGAAAGCATTTAGGGGAAAACAAAGAAACAAACAAAAAAGGAGTATGCAGGGTATATGTTATCCTACTCAAATAAGAATTACCATAAATTTGTGTTTCCTCAGTTGGTTTCAAAAGACACATGAATAAATGCTTTAACAGTCTTCAGTAAAAAATACATATATTTATCAGCAGGTTCATTATTTCCCTCACAGGTGCTTATTTATGAAGTTTCCCTTAGGTTGAAGTAAAGCATATTCATCCCTCATATTTCTAAAGTAAACATGTCTGTGATTATTATTGATGGGAAGAATTATGTGACAGCAATGCAGAGCAGGGATCATAAACAGTGAGACTCACCAAGCTGTGTACAGAGACAAACACAAGTGATGGTGTTGCTAACACCTGGTAAACACAAATTTGCTGTTCCTGTAGTGTTGTGTGACACTGGGGTCAAGCATGTGAAACAGAATTGTATAGCTTGTTTGGAATCCCCATACATTCCTACTAATGCATCATTAAAAGGCTTCTAGCTAAGCCTGGAATACAATATTAATGTGGTGAGCCATTCTATTCATAATGATGCATTGTCATTTTTAATAGCAACAAGAGTAAATCCTAGAAAACACATTTTCACATTAACCTATTTTTCCTCTCAATCTACTTGCCTATGAATGGGCTATGCATTCCTAACCCCTTTTCCCTAGTTTTTAAAACTGATGGTTAGAAAACTTCTTCCAGCAGAATATATTACTTATTAAGACTATGATTTTGGACTGAAAACCTGCAAAATTTAACACAAAGGAAAAGTCCATTTCTTACCTCCCTCCCACCCCCAACTTAATCTCCTTTGTTGAAGCTCCAATTTACACACCAAAAAGTACTTTTCAAAAAGAGTGAGAGACCTGTTATACAGTTCTTAAAATACTAATTTTTTCTCTTAGATAGGCAAATATTTCAATTTTTAATATGTGTGCTTTTCTATTCAGTCTCTCTAAATTTAAAGAAGTTATTATCATGAATGTCTAAACATAAAATATTAATCTAGTAAAGGCAAATGTCTAGAAAAACTTAGCATGTTATGCATTTTCATTTTCTGCTATCTGGCATATTTGCTTTCTTTTCCATCATTCTTCACTATGACTAGGTGCTTCATTCTTCCTTCATGATTTTAAGGAGCACTGTTTCCATCTATTTAATAATTTGGGTGCTAACCAGCCATTGTTGACAAAGGTCTTGATTAAGTTTCCCTCAAATCATGATGATTTAGTTAATCTACTACAATAACAGTAATTTATAACATAATTTACAAAAGCAATAGACCTGTCTAGAAATAACAGGAAAAAAAATATCAATAATATCCTAAAGCATTCTGCTCTGCCAAAAATAGCCACAGGTAGGAACTGACAAGAAAACTGAAGTTGTAGTTCTCTGACAGACAGAACTCTTCTATCCCAGATTTCTTACTCTTTGGAGACAATACAAAAGTTTTAACATTTCCCTCAAGAGGTGTTAATTCAGAAGCTGAGTTTAAAAAAGAAATTTTTTAAGTTCTGGATTCAAGTACAGCTTTGCTTCTTTATAAATGAGTCATTCCATGTCCTGTGTCAGGGATATACCCTGCAAGATGAGATAGGATGTTTGTTTCCACTTAAAAAGAATAAAAATAGCCTTGTGAAAAGAAGAGAAAAAAAATCTGCTGTCCAGTTCAAAATGAATGCCAGTACTTCTTTACAAGACTAGCATAATTGATGGTCCTGTACAGAACTCAGAACATGTGCTTTGTATTTTTGCTAATGAATGACTGAGCTAGTAATAGAAATTTTGATAGACAACGGTGAAAAAAAGTCCTATTCAACTGCAGATTGTATTTTTATCCAACACAATGCGGTTTTCATGACGCATTGCAACCCCAGGCACAGTATATCATCTGAACAACACGAATATGATTACAACTCAGAGTCAAAGAATGACTCTAAGGACCACCCTTCAAACAGAAATGTATATTAAAAAATCAATTTCTTTGCATTAGTTGAACTTCTGGATTTTATCAATAGTTTGGTTACAGCCACTGGCCAGACTTGCAGCTGGTATAAATCAGTATAGTCATTGGAGCTCCAAAGGACACTGGAAGACCATTTGTGTCAGTCACACAGAGCTGAGTGAAGTCCCTAGTGACACTCCAGCTGGGAGCCACAGTTTCATTCCAAGGGAAAAGGAAAGAGAATGAGGTGTAATGGAGCATGAAAATTGATCCAACACAGACTGTAGAAAGCCATTGACCACAGAGTTTGGACTAGATGATTGGGGGAGAAATCTAATTAAGAAATTTGCTTATGAAAATTTACTTAACAGTCTAAAAATCAGGTGTTTACTTAAACTAAACATCTGTTAGAGGCTAGTAGCAGACACACGATTCAGCTCACAAGGGGACTAATTCCTCTTCAAAGACTGCAGGCAAAGTTATGCACTTATTTTGGTCAGATGCCTAACTTTTAAAGGGATAAGCTCCGTGTGATTTTTTGCAAATAATAGACTTGATTACCTTTCACCACCTCTTACATATTATCAAGTACAATCAATTACATGAAAAAAAAACACATACTTGAAGAACAATTTTTTTACTGTGTATTGAGAAAATTTGGACAGGAATATGAAAGCCTCATTCTTTTTATATGATTAAGAGCTGAAAAAATGGAGAGACACTGTACATTGAAATAATCACAAATATGTCAAAAAGACAACAAGAATTTAAATCATTTGTAGAAATATGCAGCACAGATAGGACAACATTTCTATACCAACAAATGGCACGGTAAAAATGCTAACAGCTAGAAAACTGAGCTGCTGCTAACTGATCCTATTTCTGTAACTTAAACTAATTAAATATTTTGGGCATGAAACTGTAAAACGAATTTATCCAAGACATAATTAAATAGGTTATCAGGTCACGGAGTAAGCTCCTGCACAATCAAGATTCTGCACTCAGAAAAGGAGCAACTCTCCCATGCAATCTCTTGCAAACTCTTTCTGATCTCTGTAAACATCTCCTTTATCCACAACTTTTCTCCACATGAATAATAATCACCCTTTGTTTTTGTAGGCAGGTACATTGCAATGATTTTCTGTCTATCAAAGCTGCAGCAGGTCACAGTTTCTGCTTAGATTCTTTTATTACTGAGGGTGGGCAGCAACTTAATCAAGAAAGGACACCAGTGACAAAGTTTCTATTCTGGTATTAGCACAGCTGTACATCTGTGTTTAGGAGACACTCTGGAAGGCATCAAGAGAAAACCATATCTGAATATTAACAAACAAAATTCAGTTTACCTGCATACCCTATACAGGGCAGTGAGAAGCCATAAGTAAGTCTGACTAAATGAAGGAGCCATGTCAGATGCAAACAAATGCTCACAAATTTGCTATTAACTCCTTCCCCACAGTCTGCCTAATGCAAAGGTTGCATGTTCCAAGCACAGCCTCATGAAATCTTGTATTCATAGAAAAGCTTGATTTAATAACTATGGCCCATGCCCTCAAAGGCTTCACTTACCCATATGAATTCTCCATCACTCATGTCAAGGTGAATTATGACCAAATGACAATTTTCCTGTATATTTCCAGCACTTTAGGCTCATGGTTTTTTAGATCCCACATGAATCAACCAGGCATAAAAATTAATCCTGTGTTCAGAGACTGGCAAATGTACCCATTTATTAAAAATTTGCTCACATGGATAGATTTATTTTTGCACAGCTCTCCTACAGGACAGGATTAATCCAACCCTTTCCTGGAAAACTTCATTGCACTCTAACATCACAAAGCACCCACTAAAACTCAGAGACAATGCTGAGCTGATGGGTTTGACTTTTTCTGTATCCTGAATAGATAAGGGATTATCTTAGAAAGCTTCTTAAATCTAAAAATATCTCTCAAAAACTTTTTACTACTAAAAAAAATCCAACACACCCTTAAAGAGACAGTCAATAAATAATCGTATGTTTGAAAAGCAGTAAGTGGCCAAAGAATTCCTGTGCACAGTACCAGAGATATCTGTAATTTTTTTAATATCTTGATTCAAGAGAGGATGTAAATAGTTCATAAGCTTATTTTAAATCTTCAAAGAAGAGCAAGTTTTCTTGCTAATCTTATCCATTCAGCTTCATCTACCACATTCCACCAATAAAAACTTAACAAAAAAGACCAACCTGTCCCTGTGAGGAAAGAAGAGAAAAACCATATTTATGTAGTCTATATTTTCTTTTCTTTCACCAGACAGCAAGGGCTGACCATGCCCTAAAGGTCAATTTCTCTCTCTTCCAGAGGAGAATCCGACATTAGAGTATCCCATCTGGAGGATATCTTGTTCCCTTTCATTAGCTGTCTGAATTCATTGCATGTTCCTCAAGAGAGCTTTAGTTCAGATTTATGCATCTAATGGTTAAAGCTCATAGAGGCTATGTGAAAATCATGCAGAAAACATCTCCTAGTAGAGTCCTTCAAGAAGCAGAAACTACTGCCACTGAAAGACAGTCTTTACCTCTCTTCAGTCACCAAAAATACATAAAGTGAATTAGAAACACAAAGCTCCCATAAACTTCTTTTTAGGGACAGAAATGATCTAAATTGATTGTCTCTGACAAGGCTGACCAGAGTTCGACAGAAGTTGCAGATTTTAGGACCAAAGGCTTCCTGAACAACTGCATTCTTGTATCTTCCTTCATGCAATAAACTGTATGCAGCAAAAGTTGATCTCACACACACACTGAAGTCTAAATTTAGGGTCTCCAACAGAAAAAAAAAAATTTAGATGTCCGCAGATATGTTTAATAACCCAGGATTTATTATTTCTTTTAAGAAAAATACCTGATGTTGTCTTTTGGATTTCAACTTCAAAGAAAAAGGTAGTTTCTGTTAAAGGCAAACAGAAAGCACAGTGGTGTATCACTTTTTTTTTTTTTTT